>SNQJ01S0005737.1:125903-161410 GCA_010110895.2 Picea sitchensis
ACATCCTTTGCAAATTCCTTCATGTGTAGATTTCAATTCTGGTATTCCTTCAACCATTCTTCTGAGAAAGGGTAATGCTTGATAATTAATATGAGCATACCTTCTATGCCAAAGTTCATTAGGGTTGACTTCGTCATGTACGATAGCTTCTTCATTTTGTTCTGGTAGTCTATACAAATTTCCTTCACAACTTCCAATAACCTTAACATTCTCTATGCTGGAGTCTTTATGCCATGATAATACTTTTCCATCCACGAAAGCTATTCTGTTTCCTCTGGCTTCTAGGCAAGATATCGATACATGATTCTTTTCTAAACCAGGTACATATAAAACATTGCTTCAGTGAACATTGTTACCTGATTTCATCTTGACGGAGGCTTGTCCAAATCCTTCGATTGGGTAAGTGCTTTTGTCTCCAAGCTCTACCTTGTATGATGTCTTCTTCTCATTTAGGTTTGAGAGTCTGGCTTGATCTCCCGTCATGTGCCTAGAAGCTCCACTATCGATTATCCACATGTCATCTTCAATCGTTCCAGTGAGTGCCGAGTAGTGTAAAAGACTGATCGTTTCACTCATGTCGTCAGTTGACTGGTAGCTGGTCATGCTTTGATCCAAAACTTCAACTCTGACATTTTTGTCTTCTAAGATAGCCAAAAGGTGCGCTGAACTAGGGCGCATCTGAATATATTCTCCTTGAGCGAGATGCTCCATCACAAGGTGCCAGATCTGAGATTAGGGTTTCTGCAACTGCTTCTGCTAGTAACCCTAGCAACAGTGTCTTGGAAGCTGCTTTTGCTAGTAACCCTAGCGAAATTTCTTTAGTGAGCTCAATATCCTAGCGTCTATGCTTCCTTCTAATGTTTAGACTGAATGAAGGAGGTGTGGGCCCATAACCTGTTAGAATATTAAGGATTTTGCTCATTTTACCATTGACAATACCCTTGTCACCCAACCATAGGCTGAATCCACCCTCCGAGCACCTTGACCTTCACAGAGAAGAATCTTGGTAGCAATCAATAGCCAAGCAAGGCCAATGCACCAAGCAAGAAAGTAACCAAAGATGATCAGATAGTCCAACCTAGAAATTGATGCACCACCTTCCACAGAAATTGCGCACAAAACTGCTAGACTACAACGCGCACAAGTGATTTTTGCAATTCTGTGACTGTGACAAATGAGAGACTGGCGCCCTATATTTATAGTATCTATGGCAGACTTTCCTGGGCCGACTTCTCCTTCTGGGTACTAATTAATTCATATTATTTATCTTTCTTTAGCCGACATCTCGTCTAGGGTTACATTCATTTCTTTGCTTCCTTTCGAAATATTCTAATCTCGTCAAAGCTCACAATAGAGGTTCATACCTCCCAAAGCTACCATAATATCAACACCAACTTTATGTACTTACAATTCTTTAGTCAATTTATTTTTTAAATAATTTTTTCTTGGTTAGTGATGTGTTTTGCAACATGACGATTGGTTATTTCTTTGTATGTTTCTTCCATGTTGGTAGTTGACTTCTTTTTGCATTAGTGTGTATTTTCCTTCAATTGATATTTAAAATGAATGGAAACATCTTGATAAGTATAACATCAATAACATATGTGACACACACCCATCCCCTAAGTACCTTTCTAAGGGATGGGGTATAAATTTTTCGCTTTTCTCAATCATCTCGAATCCATGTAACTGGGATTACATCACCCTCGATTCGACGAGGGTTTTCCAATGACTATAAATTTGTCCAGATTTGAGTTCTGGATCACAAGTTATGGTCCTTCAAAGTTCTTTAAGCCTTCATCGACTAGAGTCTCTCACCGCCATGTGGCATCCATGTGGTTCCCTATCACCCGACACACCACCTCATCATAGCATACAAAGACTCTCCCACCCAGAGGTTGACTCTTGTCTAGCTCTCATAGGCCTATTAAATTAATTAATCACTATCATAATAAAATCCCTTTCTTTACTAATCATTTAATAATTTATTTAATCCTTATTATAGATAATTAATCTTCATTAAAATTTATTTACCCCGTAAATTCTGTTTTTACTTGATCCAAATTATTGGTCCAGTTAAAGTAAGGATTACTTCCCTTTCACCTTGGTAATCCCACATTTAAGGGTAAATTTAGTGTTAATTATTATATCAATACCCCGTCACATAAAATTATAATCTAATCATATTACAAATTTGTTCTTTTATTAATTATATTATAATACAATTATATTTAATTCTATTATAATATGATTAAATATATCAAAGGACACTTAGGGTTATTAATATCAATTAATGCCTAAGTCCCCGGACTTCGGCGTAATTCCTCTCCATGCTTTTATGAACATACCCAAAACTCCCGAATGCCGAAGCTACATAGAGGGTCCCACTTGTATTATGCCTTTATGCAAATACAAGTAATTATATTACAATACAATACAATTAATTATGTTTAATAATATTATAACATTGGAATGTGGGAAGGTAGGTTTGGCCCTTCGACCCTTTTAGCTTGTTCATTCTATCACCCCAAACATTCGAAGTCTTGAAGCCCAGAACTCCCGGAGCTTCGGATTCCCAAACTCTCGAGGGGTCCACACTTACACGTTTTTGCACATTAAATATTAAATTCAAAAATAAAGAAAAGGGTTCACACTTTGTCACGTACAAATACCATAATAAACTCATTTATAATATATTATATTTCACCTCTTTGGAAAATTACGCCCAGGTTTATAAAATCCCAAACATTATATTTAATATTGGAATGAGAGAGAGAGAGAGAGAGAGAGAGCTCTTCTCAAACCTCCTAGAGCCCTCGAGTCCCGAAGCCCCGAAGTGGTCCCCACTTATACACATTCCACATTATTTAATATTTAAAAGGAAAGGAAAAGAGTTGGCCTTATTCACATGTGCTATTTTAATAAATCTTATTATAATATAATATATTATATTATACCCCTCAAAAATTACACCCATGTTTAAATTTTTTTCCAATATTATATTTTATAATTTAATATTGGAATGAAGGAAAAGATATCCAGGTCCACTCCTTCGACACTTCCACACATTCTTCATTTTCAAATATCCCAAAGTTCTGGAGTTCCAGAGTCCCAAAGGGGACCCACTTGTTAGAAAAGTAGGTGTGCTCATTTAACCATAGACAATATAACAATATTGTCACCCAACCATAGTCTGAAGCCACCCCCAAGCACCTTAACCTGGACAGAGAATAGTTCTGGAAGCAAACCCTATGCCTAATATATAATCAATGTAGCGTACCTCTCTTCAGAGCTAGTACAGAAGGCAGAAAGTCCAAACCATAACCAAGAGAAAGTCCAAGCCTAAAACCAAAAATACAAGTTGCAGTAGCTGCAGCTGCAACTACTCTCCAGACTTGCACACTTACTAAACTTCTGCAGTGCGCACTAGATTTCTGTAGTTGCGAGTTGTGTATGTACAAATGAGTTTTGGCATCTTGTATTAATACTACTCTTTCTTAGCTGTCTAGGCCAACTACTCTTTCTGGAGGCTAAAGACTCAATATTAAATTATTTTCTTTAGCTGACTTGTCTTCTAGGGTTATATCTAATGCTTTAGGGTTTCTTCTTGCTTCCCGGAATATTCTATTCTTGTCAAGGTTACACGTGGAGGTTAATACCTCCCGCAGCTACCATAATATCAACACCACTTATATTATATTATGATTTAAATACAATGGAATTATTTTGGATTATAATATAATATATATTGTAATAAAGGTTTATTATAATCAATTACGTTAATTGATCACATTAAATACAATACTATAATTAATTATGTTTATTATCTATGCAACCTTGTACAGGTAAAGGTAGGGACTTTGGCTCCTGAATTCCATCACCCCAAACACCCTGAAGCCTCGAAGTCCCGAAGTTTTGAAGACCACGAGACGGTTAAAGTATTTGGTCATGTATTATTCCTTGGTGTGCTTTGACATATTAAATTATATTCTATTTTGGTGTGAGGTCTTTCACACTCCAAGAACTTTAACCTTCATTTTTAGAATAGTAATAATAATATTAATTATAATGATAATAATAATATTAATTATAATGATAATAATAATATGTATATAGACATATATACATATATTTCCATATCCCACCTGAAGAATTTAAATGAAATTATTTTCTCTTACAAGAAAATAAGAAAAAGGAAAATATAGTTTTCCAATCTTTATTAAGTGATTTAATAAAATTTCTGAAATTTCTCCATTCTGGAAATTAAAATATAATTATAATCTCTCCCTTCTCCTGGGTAAATGAGTAAATTTTGTTTCCTTATTACTTTGCTTTACTACTATTACTAAATTTAAGGAAATTGGTCCTAAGATAAAGATTTACCTTTAGTGAATTTTACATTTCTACCAACATTTACAGCCTACAACATTTAAGGGGATTCTTCCCAAATTTGTAGGGGATTTAACCCAAATTTAGCATAAATATTTATTAATGCCCAAATGGAATTTTGAGACCTTTTGTATTTTAATTCAATTAGGAAATTTCTTGTTTATTTCCTAATTATTATAAGATCCGAGGACACACTAGAATAAGACAATAGTATGCAAAAATCACTCTCTCTCTCTTTTGATGCTTAATAAAGACTTCAACTATTCACTCATCAATGCCTATGCATGAATTAAACTATGAAACTCAGTTAGCCACAACATTCACTCCCAAAATTTGGCACAAGAAGTCACAAGGTGAAGTTGTTCCTTGTAACATCCCCTTACTTAAAGCTCAAAATCGCAAGAGAAAGAGAGAGAAAAAGAAACATAAATCATGAGGTTCATAGGTTAAAGTTTTCTTATACATTTTTTTTTCTACATGAACAACATGTGAACATCTTGCTTATCTACGTCAAATATTAAAGACTAAAAAAGTTAACACTAATATAAGGTTCTTAATATTCCAAGTAAGAAAATCAGATTGACGATAACATATATGATACAACATCCTTAAACCTTTAATCTAATTCAATTGTACAAAGTTATAAGGCAATTAACAATCGATTTCTAGTACATCCTCCCAAAGGGAACTTACTAAATCTCATCACAAAAAGTAAATAATAATAAAAAAATGCTCCTACCCTTTCAATTATAACACACTAACTAACTTAATTCAATTATCATTACGTCAAATCTTCACTACCATAAATTGTTATCCAATAATCTATCGCAATTCTAAAACTAATAGTTGAAATACTTGATTACATTAATCAATAATTGAAAACATTAATTTTTCAATTAGGAACACATGTGCCCTTAATTACTTGATATATCTCGACATTTTATTATAGAATACATTATATATAATAATTATTTGTAAATTATGTAATTAACTGTAAATTACATGTTATTAAAAGATCTATTGCATATATATATATATACTTATTGGTAAGCATTACATTATTTATTAAGAACTAATAATTGTTTCTTTACAATTCAACTGAAAATCTTGTTACAAATTCTATCGTGGCCTAATGGTTAAGAATATGTGTTTCCTCTTAAGAGGTCATAGGTTCAAATCCAGAGGGGGGTGGGGGTCCCTTGTCCCACAAACAAGGGGGTCTCATACACCAATTTGGTGTGCTGGCTTGGCCGTGACCTTAAAAATAGATTATTATATACAGCCTGAGTGGGCCTAATGGTTAAGAACATGTGTTTCCTCTTAAGAGGTCACAGGTTCAAATCCAGAGGGGGGTAGGGTATGTATACCTTCGTAGACTTTACCAGTCAAATCATTGTGGAGGGGTCCCCTTGTCCCATAAACAAGAGTCTCGTACACCAATTTGATGTGTTGGCTTGGTGACCCAACCCAAAATAGATTATGTCCATAAACTAAAGGGGTCTCATACACCAATTTAGTTGTGATGGCTTGGCAGTGACAGCAAAATGAATTGTATTATTATTATTATTAATAAATAAGGAATCAAAGTAAGTCAAGAGAACTAACACTATAAACTTTAACTAGTAGTGTAAGAAGTAATTGTCATACAAACTATTAGAACAATAATTAACTGAAATAATTTTTAACGGTTTGTTGAAGAGAGATCGAACTTATAGAATACGTCTCCGAATCTATTCAAATTACACAGAAAATTTCTTATCACAACCTATGGAATGATGAGAATAAATTTATGGGTCTTACACGAAGGTTCTCAACTGTTCAGATAATTACGCCAAGCAATGCGTTAAAGTTATGACGATCCACTATAATCTAACAACCAAATAAGAGTTTACTAAGGCAACTTCCACCTCGAGAGTAATACGAATACGATCAATCACTTTCAGGTTAAATATTCACAAATGACCAGGAAAAATCCTAGATAACGGATAATCCTGACATAAAAATGAATGGCTCCATTGTGAGCATTCGTTTAGGTATAGGGGTTCAAAGATACTTCATTCTCTATCCATCAAGTATACGTAGGAGATTAAATTTGATCATATTCAGACATAACGAATAGCTAGAGACGCCATTCACGGGGAAAATAGCAGCGTCCACATCATGTATCCTACACTCGGAAACTCATCAATAATGCGAAAGTGACAC
The DNA here is from genome assembly GCA_010110895.2 of Picea sitchensis. Taxonomy (NCBI): domain Eukaryota; kingdom Viridiplantae; phylum Streptophyta; class Pinopsida; order Pinales; family Pinaceae; genus Picea; species Picea sitchensis. The sequence goes on from SNQJ01S0005737.1 coordinate 132,498, forward strand.
ATATATATATATATATATATATATATATATATATATATATATATCAAATTAACATATAATCACAATTCATAACATAACTCATAAGCAAAACATAACCATAATGTATCATAACCAGATCACTTGCTGCATGAAATTGTCCTCAAAGAATAAGTGAGTAAAAATGTGCTTAGTAAAACTGGATGTTACATTCCCAACATAGAGGTTAGCTGAAACATCAAATGTGCTTAGTAAAACTGGATGTTACATTCCCAACATAGAGGTTAGCTGAAACATCTTCACATCCACACCTAAAATCACAAGGCACTTTTATCAGGGAATTGAACTCATATTACTCTAAAACACAGTCTATAATTATTTACAAACTTAACACTGCAAATGTTTAGCAAAATATACTTATCTAGAACTAGAAAATGTCGCAACTACTGAAAGGGGTGACATTTTCTACCCAAACTTAGGCACAACAACTCCTGTAAAGATTTACTACTGGCCACCCCCTAACCAGATCATGATGCTCTGAGAGAGATTCTTCCTTTTGTTAAGCAACAACCATGGACGAAGGTTACTCTCCTCCTCCCACAAGAACTTGGCAGGTCATTTTTCTCTCCACCAAGCAAGGGGGTCTGCAATGAGTGTTTCCTCAGTCACTCATCTTCTCTGCAACCCTATTTATCATCTTGGTTAGAAAATGTTGCCCAACAATTCCTGTACCCATAAACACATTTGTTCTTTAGTTCTCTTCAGAACTAGAGAGTTGCACATGCTCTCCCCCTTAAGAAAATGGTCACCAAACCCATTCCCCTTGCCTCTTCTCTTCTTCCCACGATTTTCTCTTCTTTTCTTTCCTTTCCCAACAAGATTTTGTGGGTCCAATTCCTAATTTCGTGGTTTAGGTCAATAAGTTTTCCATATGGTTACTTTTCCCATCTCCTCATTGACTCTTGAGGAAGACTTCTCAACTACCAGCTTGAATGGTAATTAAATTTTTTGGGTTAGAGGACTGTTTTGTGTCTAAACAATTTAAATCCAACAAAGCACTAGTCTGGTAAGGGTCATCTCAACCATTACTGGTTCCCCCCACCATCCCTCTCATGCATCATGATCTACCTTGGCAACCCCTTCAACAGTTATGCAACATCTTCCATTTTATTTAATAACAAAAATATATACATCACCTTCTATAACAAAAAGGTTCATCAATTACAACATCCACACATATTCAGTATGCCCATAGTCTTTTAGCAGGCTATATTTATATTTACAAGATGGGGAAAACAAGGGTATTACAATCACCTCCCCCTTAAACGAACACCATCCTCGGTGTTCTACATGGCACTGTGCTTTTTATGTACAACAATGAACAAAAATGGGTTTTCCTATTTCATGGAATCCTCCATTTCCCATGTAGCTTCATCTGGACAAAAGTGTTTCCACTGCACCTTGACCTGTGAAATGGTTCTGTACCTGAGTGGAATTTATTTCATGTCTATTATGCATTGTGGCTATGGTAGGAATTCTCCCTCTAGTTCCACCTGAATCATAGACCAATCAATTATTTGATTAGAATCATGTACACATTTTTTCAGTAACGAAACATGGAAAACATTATGTGCCTTCATTGTGGGAGGAAGTGCTAGTCTGTATGCTACATGTCCCACTCTGTCCAAAATTTCAAAGGGTCTACAAAACCGAGGTGCCAACTTGGCACAAGTTCCCATTCTTAAGGAACTTTTCCTTGGGCTAACTCGGAAGTACACATGATCCCCTGCTTTGAACTCTCTAGGAGTCCTCTTACTATCTGCATAACTTTTCTTCCTATCCTGAGCTATTTTCAAATTCCGTTTTATTTGAACTATTTGTTGTTACATTTATTTTATCATATATGGCTCGAGTGTAATTTTGTCTACTGGGTTATTCCAACTGATCGGAATATTTCATTGTCTACCGTAGAGAGCCTCAAAAGGGCTCATCTTCACTGACTCTTGATAACCATTATTATAAGAAAATTATACCAATGGTAGGTAGTCTTCCCACTTCTTGGGTTGATGCATAAAATTCATCCTTAACATGTCCTATAACACTTGGTTTACCCTCTCTGTCTACCCATCAGTTTGAGGGTGATGAACTGTACTAAATAGCAATTTAGTTTCAAAACCAACAAAAAAAGATTTCCAAAAAATTGAAGTGATTTTTGTATCTCTAACTTATAAGATTTCCTTAGGCACGCCATGCAGTCTAAATATTTCTTTCATGAAAATATTGGCAATATCTATCGACTTGCAAGTTGACTTTACAGGGATAAAGTGAGCAACCTTGCTCAACTTGTCCACCATTACCATAATAACGTTATTCTGCTTGGTCGATTTAGGAAATCTTGTGATGAAGTCCACAGAGATGGTTTTCCCATTTCCATTCTGGAATTGGTAGGGGCTGCAACAACCTTGCTGGATGTCGATGCTCTGCCTCAACCTGCTAACATTCTAGACATTTATCTAAGTAATCAACTATGTCCTTTTTCATTCCGGGGAAATAAAACAATTTCTTAGTGGTTGTGATCATTTATGGTAACCAGGATGACCAATATATGGTCTTTTATGTATTTCATCCATTATGAACCTCTTCAAGTCATCAAAATTTGGAATATAAAACCTACCTTTGTAAGTTAGCAGACCATCATTCACTTCTGACTCTTTCCTTGATGTCTGGTTCACAGATGCCTACAACTGCCAAGTGAATCAGTTTCATATTTCTACTAAGGGCATCAACCACCGCATTTTCTTTACCTTTAATATGATTGATTTCAAAATCAAACTCACTAAGGAGAGCCATCCACCTAGCTTGTGTAGCATTGAGTTTGGATTGGTCGAACAAATATCTCAACCCACTATGGTCTGTCATAAGTATGATTCTTTCTCCTAGGAGGTAATGCCTCCACATTTTTAAAGCATGTACTATGGCAACCAATTCCAAATCACATGTCACATAATTGATTTCATGTTCATTCAATTTTATGGATTCATAGAAAATCACATGCCCTTCTTGCATAAGGACTCCTCCGAGCCCTTCCTTGCAAGCATCTGTACACAAGGAATTCCTTGTTTGGGTTTGCAATCTTCAACACAGGTGCATTGGTGATAAGGGTTTTCCACTGTTGGAAGCTCTCTTCACATTCTCATGTCCAAATAAATTTAACTCACTTTCTCTAAAGGGAGGTGAATGGACAACCAATCTTGGAAAATCCGTTTATGAACATTCTATAGTATCCTGCTAGTCCCATAAAGTATCTAATATCAGAGACATATTTTAGGGTAGTCCAATCCATAATGGATTTAATCTTGTCAGGATCAACTGCCACTCCTTTAGATATAACATGGCCTAAGTAATGGACTTGTTTTTGGAAGAAGTCACACTTATTAAACTTCACATAGAGCTGGTGCTCTCTCAACACTTGAAGCACTAACTTGAGATGCTCTTCATGCTCTTCCCTACTCTTAGAATAGAATAGGATATCATTAATGAAAACCAACACAAATATGTCCAAGAAATTGCTGAGTACATTATTCATTAAGCACATAAAGGGGGCTGGTGCATTAGTAAGTCCAAATGGCACCACCACAAATTCATAGTGCCCATACCTCGTCCTAAATACTATTTTGTGGATGTCTTCATCTTTGATTCAGACTTGATGGTATCCATACCTCAAGTCAATCTTGAAGAAAATTGTAGCACCCCTTAATTGGTCAAACAAGTCATCAATTCTTGGAAAGGGATACTTATTCTTAATGGACATCTTGTTGAGTTGTCTATAGTCTATGCACAACCTAAGTGTTCCATCCTTCTTCTTCACAAACAAAGCTCATGCTCCCCAAGGAGACACACTAGGATGAATGTAACCTTTGTACAACATCTCCTTTAGCTGTAGTTTGAGCTCAACTAGGTCTGGCATACTCATTCTATAGGGTGATCTAGACATTGGCACAACTCCGCGTACAAGTTCTATTGAAAAATCAATATCTCTTCTTGGAGGTAGACCTGATATCTCTTCTGGAAACACATCTTTATGCTCTCTTAATATAGGATGGTCCTCTCGGCTTGGTTTATTGTCATCAACAAAGTTAAACACTTGTATTGCATACAAAGGACATCATTTTCTGCAACACTTCTTGACTTGAAGGCCTAATATTTGTCTCACTGAGACAAGCTTTTGAATTCCTTGTAGGGTTCTTTTCCTCCCTTCCTCATCCTCACATTCCAATGTTTTATTATAACAGTCCAACTTGGATTTATGGGCAACCAACCAGTCCATGCCATCAGGTTATAAGATCCTAAAGGGAGCATGTTTAGGGTTTCTTGGGTGGGCAATCCATTCAAAATGAATTGGCATGCTGGTATGACCTATGTCACCTTTCTTTTTGTTCCAGTGGATAGCTATACCAACCATGATTTAGAATGTTTTACTTCCTGCAATTTACATTTATCAATAGTTTAAGGGGAAACATAACTCAGATTAGAACCATGTTCAATTAAAATGGAAACCAGATGGTTGACAATCATACCTTCCATCTCCACCACTGAAGCTTGGTGGTCAGCTTGTCTATTATCCAAGGCTGCATAAATTTGTGGCATGCTCCTAGCCACATCATTGACCGTGGTAGCCTCATGGATGCTGTAGACCCTCCTATTGCCTTGTTTCCTATGTGGGAAGTCCCTCAACATACACTCTTCTCCACAACCCCAACATTTCAAGGGTTCTCTTTTTGTATTATCAGTCTTACCTGGGGCTGATCCAAAGGGTTTATTACCACTCTGAGATGGAAAATTAAGCTAATACACACTTTTAGTAGGAAGTCTCATCTTAGAACTTTTCCCATGATTCTTAAATCTCGAGGATTTAAATCCCTTCTTCTTGAATCCCAATTTACTTTTTTTCTTCCAATCCTTATGAGGTTCTTCCTTATTATTGAATTGTTCATAGCAATACCTTGCCTTTCGAATAGTGTATTCTAAAGTCTTCGGTTCATCAAACTCAATTTTGCCCCGGAAGGATTGAGGCAGTCCACTAATAAATCGTTGCATCTTTAGCTTTTCATCCTTTATGTAGGGCACACACCTCATCATCTCAAGAAATTTGTTGATATATTCATCTATTGTGAGCTTCCCTAGCTTGAGCTCATATATCTCCTTGGTCTTCTCATCATAGTATCTTTCAGACAAGTACTTATTCTTAAAGTATTTCTCAAATTGTTTCCATGACAAGTCCTTCTCATGGATTCCTTTCACATTCCTAAGGTCCTCCCACCAAATGGAGGCCTTTCTATTCAAGTTGAAAATGGCTATTCGGGCCTTTAAATTTTCAAAGTAGTCATGGAATTTGAAGTACTTCTTCAACCAACTGGCTAAACTTCTACTTCTTCCCCTTTTTTAATTTCTCCATCAAAAGTGGGTGGTTTTGATTTCTCAAACTCTTCAAGGTCATGGCTCTTGGAATGCTTCCTCCTCTTCCTTCTCCTCTAAGAAAGTGAACTAGTCTCACTATTAGAAAATTCCTTGGAGTTTTTAGTTTCCTCACTAGAGGATTCTTTAGTTGAATCCTTGGTGTTAGGATGTCTCTTGGCTCCATGTTGGGCCTTCTTTGAGGTGATTCTCCTTGTGTGGCTAATTTTAGGACCATGCTTTTGTATCTCAGGTGGAATTTGGGTTTTCTTAGTATGATGTCTATCCACATTACTAGATGTTGGCCCATGTTGGAACTGCCTTTGTATATTTGATAGGATTTGTAGTAGGACTGCATTAATTTTAGTTTGTTTTCCCTGTTCTTTTATCAACCTTTCATTCTCAACCTTACAACTCTGTAATTCTGCCATGAGTCTTCTTACATTTTCAACCAAATTCAGAGGGGCTTCCACTGCCTTCCTCTCATCATATTCTTCTTATCTATTGTGGGAGATTTCCCCTAACTCATGGTGTGTCACCATGATTTACGCTGTATTTTTCCTTGCTGTCTATTGAGTGTTTGAGTGTTGATAAAACATTTTCTGTTCGTTAATTATCTACTAGTTTAGGAACAACACATGCAATTTGTAAGGTGAAATCAACTTCATTATTTGGAAACATTAGCAACACACAATTCATATTTGTAGAACATATAACAACATCAGAAAGTTTCGTTCCTCTCTTCAATAGTGGTTTAAATAAGCTTCTTATGAATGGGTAGGGTAGGGTTTTACCCCTTAAAATTTCTCTAATAAAATTTTATTCGACTCGTTCATGAGCCCAAGTAGGCCAAGTGTTGTACCCTAGCTCTGATACCACCCTGTCAGACACCCAACCCCTATGTACCTTTATGAGGGATGGGGTATAATTTTTTCACTTCTCAATCATCTCAAATCCTTGTAACTAGGATTGCATCGCCCTCGATTCAACGAGGGTTTTCCAACGAGTATAAATTTTTCCATATCTGAGTTCTGGATCGCAAGTTATGGTCCTTCAAAGTTATTTAATCCTTCATCGACTAGAGTCTCTCACTGCCATGTGGCATCCATGTGGTTCCCAGCCACCCAACATGCCACCTCATCATAGCACACAAAGACTCTCTCACTCAGAGGTTGACTCTTGTCTAGCTCTCATAGGCCTATTAAATTGATTAATCACTATCATAATAAAATCCCACTCTTTAATAATAATTTAATCATTTATTTAATCCTTATTAGGGATAATTAATCTTCATTAAAATTTGTTTACCCCATAAATTCTGTTTTTACTTGAACTAAATTACTGGTCCAGTTAAACCAAGGATTACTTCCCTTTCACCTTGGTAATCCCACATTTCAGGGTAAATTTAGTGTTAATTATTATATCAATACCCCGTCACATAAACTTATAATCTAATCATATTACAAATTTGTTCTTTTATTAATTATATTATAATATGATTAAATATATCAAATGGCACTTACGGTTATTAATATCAATTAAGGCCTAAGTCTCTGGACTTCGTCGTAATTCCTCTCCATGCTTTTATGAACATACCCAAAACAATCAAATGTCAAAGCTACAAAGAGGGTCCCACTTATATTATGCCTTTATGTAAATACAAGTAATTATATTACCATAAAATATAATTAATTATGTTTAATAATATTATAACATTGGAATGTGAGAAGGTAGGTTTGGGCCTTCGACCCTTTTAGCTTGTTCATTCTATCACCCCAAACATCCGGAGTCTCGAAGCCTCGAACTCCCATAGCTCCAGAGTCCTGAACTCCCGAAGGGTTCACACTTACACGTGATTGTGCATTAAATATTAATTCAAAAAGAAAGAAAAGGGTTGGCACTTCGTCATGTAAAAATACCGTAATAAAATCATTTATAATATATTGTATTTCACCTCTTTGGAAAATTGTGCCCATGTTTATAAAATCCCAAATATTATATTTAATATTGGAATGAGAGAGAGAGAGAGAGAGCTATCCGGGTCAACTCCTTTGGCTTTCTAGCTTACTTTTCATTCTCAAACTTCCGATAGCCCCAGAGTCCCAAAGCCCCGAAGTGGTCCCCACTTATACACATTCCACATTATTTAATATTTAAAAGGAAAGGAAAAGAGTTGGCCTTATTCACGTGTAGCTATTTTAATAAATCTTAGTATAATATAATATATTATATTATATCCCTCGAAAATTACACCCAGGTTTAAAAAATTCTCCAATATTATATTTAATAATTTAATATTGGAATGAAGGAAAAGATATCTGGGTCCACTCCTTTGACACTTCCACACATTCTTCATTCTCAAATATCTAGGAGTTCCGGAGTCTCGAAGGGGACCTACTTGTATTATATTGTGATTTAAATACAATGAAATTATTTTGGATTATAATAATATATATATTGTAATAAAGGTGTATTATAATCAATTACATTAATTGATCACATTAAGTACAATACTATAATTAATTATATTTATTATCTATGCAACCTTGTACAGGGAAAGGTAGGGTTCGAGCCTTCGACGACTTTGGCTCGTGAATTCCATCACCCCAAACACCCCGAAGCCCCGAAGTCCCGAAGACCACGAGACGGTTAAAGTATTTGGTCACGTATTATTCCTTGGTGTGCTTTGACATATTAAACTATATTCTATTTTGGTCTCGGGTCTTTTACGCTCCAATAATTTTAACCTCCATTTTTAGAATAGTAATAATAATGACAATAATAATATGTATATAGACATATAAACATATATTTCCATATCCCTTGTGGAGAATTTAAATGAAATCATTTTATCTTACACGAAAATAAGATAAAGGAAAATATAGTTTTCGAGTCTTTATAAAGTGATTTAATAAAATTTCCACTCCAAGGAAATTTCTCCATTGTGGAAATTAAAATATAATTATAATCTCTCCCTTCTCGTGGGTAAATGAGTATATTTTGTTTCCTTATTAGTGTGTTTTACTATTACTAAATTTAAGGAAATTGGTCCTAAGACAAAGATTTACCTTTACAGTAAATTTTACATTTCTACCAACATTTATGGCCTACCACATTTAAGGGGATTCTTCCCAAATTTGAAGGGGATTTAACCCAAATTTAGCCTAAATATTTATTAATGCCCAAATAGAATTTTGAGAGCTTTTGTATTTTAATTCAATTAGGAAATTTCATGTTTATTTCCTAATTATTTTTCCTTAATACCCACTTATAATGACTTGTTATGTTTTCCCATATTTGAGATTATTTCCTAAAGTCCACACATATATGATATCCTCTAAGTTTTATGACATAATATCTGAGGACAAACTAGAATAAGACAATAGTATGCATAAACCACTCTCTCTCTTTTTATGCTTAATAAAGACTTCAACTATTCACTAATTTTTACCTATGCATGAATTAAACTGTAAAACTTAGTTAGCCACAACATTCACTCCCAAAATTTGGCACAGGAAGTCACAAGGTGAATTTGTTCCCAACATAAAACTTAGCTGTAACATATTCACATTCACACCTAATATCACAAGGCACTTTTAACAGAGAATTGAACTCATATTACTCTAAAACACAGTCTATAATTGTTTCTAAACTTAACACTGCAGAGATTTAGTAAATATACTTATCTAGAACCAAAAAACGCTGCTACTGCTGAAAGGGGTGCCCTTTTCCACCCAACCTTAGGCACAACAAATCTTGGAAGGATTTACCGTTGACCACCCCTAGCTATATCATGATGCTCTGAGAGAGATTCTTCCTTCTGTTCAACAAAAACCAGGGACAAAGGTTACTCTCCTCCTCCCACAGGAACTTGAAAGATCAGTTTTCTATCCACCAAGCAAGGGGGTATGCAATTAGTGTTTCCTCAGTCACTCATATTCTCTGCAAACTCGTTTATCAACTTGGTTAGAAAACACTGCCCAACAATTCCTATACCCAGAAACAAATTTGTTCTTCAGTTCTCTTCAGAACTAGAGAGTTTCACATGCTCTCCCCCTTCAGAAAATGGTCACCAAACCTATTTCCCTTGCCTTTTCTATTCTTCCCATGATTTTCCTTTCTTTTCTTGCCTTTCCCAACAAGATTTCATGGGTCCAATTTCCAATTTCGTGGGTCAGGTCAAGAATTTTCCCAGATGGGTACTTTTCCCATCTCCTCATTGACTCTTGAGGAAGACTTTTCAACTACCAGCTTGACTAGTAATTAAATTCTTTGGGTCAGAAGATTTTTCTGTTTCTGAACAATTTAAATCTAGTAGAGTACTGGTTTGGTAGGGGCTATCTCAACCATTACTGGTTCCTCTCACCATCTCTCTCATACATCATGATCTACCTTGGCAACCCCTCCAACAGGTACACGACATCTTCCATTTTATTTAGTAACATGAATACATACATTACCTTCTATAACAAAAAGGTTCATCAATTATAACATCCACACATATTCGGTCTGCCCATAGTCTTTTAGCAGTCTATAGTTATATTTATAAGCTGGGGGAAATAGGGGTATTACAATTTGGCTATTATGCAGTAGGATGTGTTAAATTATAAATAATGATAAGCAAAACTACACTCATACAAACCCTAGGTAGCTTAAAAATTTAAACCTCTCAGAATTTCAAGTAAGAATTCTAGATTCACAAAGACATGGATAACTAAAATTCTGAATAACGATGTAAGAATTGCAACAACCAATCACCCACTAACTCATAAACATAAAATTACATAACACACTTTCTCATCACCAACGATGACAAAATTGATGATTAAACAATGGAGCATCCTCTCTTTTTTATAGAATAAGAAAATAGGTTCTAAAAGGAATTATATACCAACATTGTAGTGTAACTAAGATTATAAAAGAAACCCTAATTATTCCTAGAACAATGTGCCCAAGTCTGCATGGTAAGATCCCCATGATAGAGTGCTGCAACTACTAGGAAGTTGCAACCTACCTAATTATGGAAATTATCAACCATGCATTTTTTCTAACAACACTTAACTAATGTGAAAATAACACCTAACCATGTTCCCAGTCTAAATTTGGAAAGAAAAATACAACTTTGAAAAACAATTCTAAAATAGAAAAATAAACATGAAAGCGAAATATCTCTAAAGTTGGTGCATGCATGTTGTAGGCATACATGTGTCCTCTACCACTCTGTTGTCTACATGATCATTTCTTTTCTTCCTCAATATTACTACACCCTCAACCACAACATCGTCACTACTATGTGGTTCTATGGTGTGCACAAACCTGAGTAAAGAGAATCTGTGATGTGAGAGATCAAGTGGTCCTTCATAGAATCGAGAGAAATTCTCTTTTCTTTGGTTTCTTTCTTGTTGTGTTTGGCCAACTACATGGTATTTATAGGGGTTGTATCCCTCCTCTCAACAAAACACCAAATATAAACCTTCTCCAACAAGATCTTAAGTCACTAGTAAATTTGGGTCATTTTGCGACGGTAATTTCGATGCTCGTGCAACGTTCTGTCGTGGAGATGGCGATGAATCTTGGACCCCCCAAACGTTGTATCATGTGTCATGGAAATTTTGATCACCTAAGGATATCGTCTCCCAAGAGACAACCTAAGGATGTCGTAACTTTATCGTCGCAAGGGAGACAAAATTTTTAGGTGGTCGCCCGAGAGACGAATTAAAGTTCTCGTCACAAGAGAGACAACTTCTTTAGGTCATCGCACGTGAGATGAACTAAAGAGGTTGCCGCATGAGAGATGACCTAAATGGGTCTTTGCACAAGAGACATCCTAAAGAGGTCGTCACACGAGAGACGAACTTAGATCGTTGCCCGAGAGATGAACTATCCAATGAATCCTTGCGATGAAGTGTTAATACCATCATCGAACTATCAATACCATCGATGATAATAGTCGTCGCGATCGTGACGGTCTCTGAGTATTTTAAAAAGAGAGAGATTAAGATTAACAAAATATCTAATGAATACAAGGAGAAATTGCCTAAAGAATTTGACAATTATTGATATTCAATATGAAGGATATCTAATATTACAAAGCGACATAAGATTATGCACTAAGGAAGACATGAAATATGATTAATGCAACCATATGGCCAAGAAGAAGAAAAAATAGATTAAGGAAGTGATAGGTGAGAAGGTTTTCAAGACACATGGTATGCCATATAAACCGTATTTAATCAAATGGAAGGATAAAATTATAGAGGAAAGAACTTGGATTTTTGAAGATAAGTATCAAAACCTTCAGGAGGGGAAGCTATAGGTAGATGTAGAGAAATGCACATGATTTGAAAAAGGACACACAAATTTTTTATTGGCAAGGGGAATTTGATGCAAGAGCATTGTTGATAGGAGAAAAGGAATTTGTGCATCTAGGCACAAAACGAGAGGATGCACGAACATGTGTGAGATTTGACGTATGTGTGCAAGGTAGCAATGAGAAGGATCCAAACAAGATATGTAGGGGGAAGTGAACACAAATGAAGGTTGGGAAAGGCATAACTAAGGATGCTGCAAAATAAATAGGTTCAAGGGTAGGATGCATGGAAGAAGGTTTGACACATGATGGTGTGCAATGTAGTTGAAGGGATTCACAAGGAATACCAATAGTAATTTATAAAACCATCAAGAAGGAAGCCTTTACAACCTACATATGGATGCGTTATTTATCTATTAGTGGTGGAGACATCTATAAAGGTGCATATCTTGAAGGATATTAGGTTGGATGGCATCATTAATGAGGAGACTAATACACGATGAGAAGACATGAGTAAGAAGAGAGATTAAAAGAAAAAGAGGAAGATTGGTGCAAAGAAGAAGGTTGAAGGTTAAGTTACATGGATTGATATCTGGGATAGTTGTAGAGGCTAAAATTTCAAGTAAGGCGCTAAGGTGCAAAGTCATTTTATATGTAAATATGATTTATTAATGAGAATGAGTGAACTAGTTTTGTGATTCCCTCTCTATCAATGATATTCAAGACTATTTATTTTCCACTTGTATACACTATATATTTACTATATTGTTGTATAACATACATGGTTTTGCATAGTGCTTAGGATTGGCTCACATAATAAGATAAGGAAGGGGCCCATTTGGCATTCCTTGCATCATAGAGTGTGATTAGAAACAATAAGGAAATGACATAGGGTAGAACTACACTCATGTACACATGACTTTTTTCTCACATCATTATACTCTCCAAGAGCTTATGCAACTATTCCCCTAAGCACTTGGATCTTATGATATCTCCAATATCTTTTTGCAACTCTTCCCCTAAGCAATTGGCTCTTATGATATCACTTGGTTAGTCTAGAAGTCATTCATGAAGTTTTTTTTTTTAAATCTAGGAGGCATGCAAAAAGGTCCTAAACTCATGTGGGTTGAAGTAGATTTGGTTTAATTTCCTGGAGACTTACTTTGGATTAGAATTATCTCTTTGAGGTTCCTTTCACTTGTTTTCCTTCAAGTTGAAGTGATCTTAGCTCTTTACAATTGAGTGACATTCATCCAAATCATGTTGTTGGTTGATTCTACATAAAACAACATGCTTCCACAAAATAGTACTTATGGATCACAATTGTTTTGTTTGTGGCATGCATTTTAATAGAAAGTTTTATTAGTCTCTATGTTCTTATTGTCCCAAGTTTATATACGTGGAAAAACATTTTTTCTTAGTATCTTCTTGACTGTCTTGAATACATTATAAAGATTGATTTATATGAAAAGATTTGGTTGTTCTTACCTTTCTTTTACATTGAATATATCAAGCAACAACACCATTTTCTAAAACTCAATAAAAAAATATAACGTGATAGATGGAATTACGAATAACCATTAAAGCAACAACACCATTTACTCCATAATAATCACAATCTACCATTAAACTAACAACATATATGGATTTATAAATAGCCATTAAAACAACAAAAGAGAAGGAAAATACGAGAGATAACCAAAATAAATAAGTCAAAAGTCAAAAACAAAATCATATACTGAATTAAAAACAAGGTTAAGATAGATATACACAACCTCTTATCACTTTGTATCTTAAAACCCTTCATATTTATATTAAGAAGTATATACATTGAAATATGACTTTATTTATATGTAACAAATAATAATAATGATAATTGAAGAATCCATAACTAATCTGATCAAAGTAACTAACTTTCGAGAAAGAAAACATGACGAACTTAATTGAGGTCCTATGTTTGGAGTAGATCCACAACTTGAAGTGTTTTCACTTATTCTTGATTTCTTATTCTAAAACTTGCAAAAACTTGTGCATACAAGACTATAATAAAAATTAGTTATACTAATAACTAACTAATCAACTTGATCAAATGTAAAAAGTTTCATTGCGATTAGTATTCTAAACATGTAAGCATTCAACAATGATGAATCACATATCATGAAAACTATATATCGAAGGAATGTGCATCTTAGATGCGATGAATTGAATAAGCTCCTCTTGGTTTCGAGAATAATTTATTGCAGCCGTCTGATCTTGGAGCGAACCTCCCTCGATCTAAAGGAGAAACAACGAAATCAACATTGACTATGTTGTTGCTCCTTTGGATCGAGAGAGGTTTTCTCCAAGAATAAACGACTCCAATAAAGTTTTCTTTACTGAAGAGGGCCAACCACGTGAAGGTGGAAGCTCCTATGACTCCTCACCCCCCTCACATCACTCTCAATTCCCCAATACCCCATCTATATTCTGATAAAAATATGCATTAAAAATATTCAAAAGTGATAAAAAGTGAATGTTAAGCTATAAATGAGGTTTATCATTCAAAGGAATATGTCATAAAAATGAGTTTTTATAAATGAGATTTATCATCCAAAATATGTTCCAAATATACTAGCTATATAATATACATTGATCTGTCTTATACAATTATTATACATCATAAATTTCTTTTAGTCTTCTTTAGTTTTCTAGTCCAGTTCTTAAGTAATTCATCAACCTCCATGTCTTCGTTTACTAGGGGCTCTTCAAAAACTGATGTTGCTCCAGTCCTCTCACATTGAGTATGCCTAGTCTCGTACCCACAACATGGAGGTTTTTTTAAGGGGCCATCGCCTACAAAAGCAAAAAATATTAAATTTATATGGCCAATTTTTAAATATCATTGAAGTAATTCATTAATATTAAAAAAAACCTCTGCAATGTAATTATTTACTTGGTCCACTAGTGGGAACCATTGGAATGGATTCCCTGTACTCCCGATCTTTAGGTCGAGGAGGCTCAACTACAACATTCTCTAACCTTGAAACAACAAAACCTATAAGGAAAAAACTGTAAATGTATAAGTAATAAAAATTAGAAGTACAAAATTTATAAGTACGAAATTAAAGTATATGATTAATATAAATCCATTTTACCATCATGGGTCTCAGTCGCAAGAACATCAGCGGGCTACACCCCACTGGGATGGGGCTGCTCGGGACCACCATGATCTTCTGGCTATGCTGCACTATCAACACACTGTTGTCCAATACTAATGTTTTCGTTGATAATGCTTCTCCCCTGATTAAAACAAAGTAAGACATTAAATTTATGGACGGTATCAAACATTTATATATTTTATAAGTAATGAAAGGTTAATGTGGGATGATCTTTATTTAACTTATCCCACAAATTGGATCTTGGGGTTTGCCCCATGATTTTCCTATGATCAACGACAACTTTATAATCGTACTTGTAATCAATTCAAAGGTCCTCCTCTATGGTTTCAGTTCCAAAGTCATTGCTCTGCATTGCATAAGAGTATGTATTTTTAATGTTATTGGATGCAATTACCTGGGCGATACAAATAATATTGTTAAGATGTTTGGGTACTTGCGATTCATGACTGTAACCTCGAGTAGCCGTCCTGGCCATGTTTGAAAATCCTTTCTCTGGTTTCCTTCGAAGTGTCAGGTAACCTATCATCAAAATTTTCAAGTATGTTATATACCACACTTTTATTTAGATCTAAAGAAAATTAAAGGTATTGAATTCAAAATATTGTAATTTACCTTGGGGTACCAATTATTTGTTCTCATGTTTTTCTTAATTTCTTTTCTTTTGCATCATCAATGAACGCCTTCAACTCCCTCTTTGGAATCAATGGAGGGTGCTCATACCTAGGGTTTACTGCCAAGTTTCGTCTATATACATCCCTTGTATATTTTAAATATTCACCCACTACAAAGGCGACCGCTTTTTTATTAAAGGTCTCTACTCCAAAGAGGCCTTCAAGATATCCAAAAGTTCTTTTTTGAGGTTTGAATTATGACAATTCCACCTCATGCTTATGGTTTCCCCAAAAATCAACAAGTCCTTGCTCTCTAGGTACCTAATAAAATGGTTGTTTCCTACATGCAAAAATATATGATCATTAATTTAGAAATAATAATCTCGATGATTTGTGTTTGATATGGACAACATGAAACAGTTAAAATATGAAAAACTACATGGGAGTCTTATTTTTTTTAATGGAAGTGCGTTATCATCGACCAAAAATGTGCATGGATGGGTCCCCGTGTTGGTCACACTTCTAGCTCAAGGAAATGCACCCATATCAACCACATCATCAACCTCATCTCTGTCACCACCTCTACTAGAGCTTGGCCGCTGTGAGGATGTTTGGCGGTGCGTGTCATGGCTTCCATCTAAAGGTGTGGAAGATGTATAAGTAAACAATCTAGCAGCTATATGATGACCCGTGTCAGGACTTTGTGGCTTATATGCAACAACACTACTCTCGACACTAGGCTGAACATGCTCCAAATATCTCTATATAAGAAATACAATATTTTTTTGTTAGACAATGTAAAAGTTAAAAAACAAACTATCATAATTGAATTTATCAGTACATAAGAAAAATCACTTTAAATTATGGTTATTACCTGATATGTCCTATGCTGTGTCATAACCAGATTGGTCCTTTCTACGACGTAAGGAGTTTGATCTACACTGTCTAACAAGAAATCAAGTTCCTTGTTCGCTTTAATGATCTTCTTTTTAATCATTACAACTGGATCAGGGGATGAATACAACTCCTCCTCGTAGGGGGAATCATGATCATCATGGCCTGTAGACTACATATTTCAATAAAATCAATGTTATTTCAATTATATAAACAAATGAAATAACTAATCGTCACATAAATAAAATTATATAAACAAATAATAAAATTCACGTAAAATCAAAGTCGAATTTGTTAATCGTTTACATGTTCTGCGGCTGCCCCTTTTCCACAATTATCCTGCTACATTATAATATAATTAGAACCCCGAAACATTTAAAAAATTGTTAACGATAACAAAAAACTGATTGCCACACAAATAAAATTATATAAATAAATAATAAAATTCGCATTAAGTGTAAATCAAAATTGTTAATCGTTTACATGTTCTGTGGCTGACACTTTTCCACGATCAACCTCCCACATTAATATAAAATGGGACCATAAAATATTTCAAACATGGTTAAAGATACAAAAAATATAATGCAATAAGTAGAGGTTGCTTAAAGAGGTGTTGCATAAGTACCCACACACTAGTATACGATGTTTCTATTCGATTCAAATGGTAATCCGCTAATAACTCTTCCCTGGGAGCTATATTTTTTATCGTGCACACGACCACCCGATTCCCTTCGCGTCCCTCATATATGCAATTCGGTTGCTTATTTTTTGTCCTGGGTCAGGTGCTATTTATAAACCCTCCGATATTATTGGAAGCTTTAGGCCTTCCATCCATATAGATAGTGGCTCTTTTATTTTTATCGTTGTTTATTAGTTGTATATAATTTGCAGTGAGTGCATATCTTCGCATAATTCACATGTACCAGACCACCCGCATCCAATCATTATAATTGTAACACGATTCGACATAGTCCATCAATTCAGTTACTGTATTGTATTTTACAATTATTCCATCCATGGAAAATAGCCCCATGCCATGCAGGGAGGATGGTGCAATGCGATACTTCCTATTAATGACAATGAAGTCAGTGTCTAACGAAGGTAGTTCCTTAGGCACCCATTGTTTCACCATATGCTTATACCTGAGTGGCACCTCTATGTCTCCTATGCTCTCATCATCATAAGAGCATGATCCTCATTTAGCAAGAAAAAATTCCATCTGTATACATAATTTTCTTCTAACCTTTTCACCTCTAGTGGTCCTTGTTCGCGTATCATATGATCTACTAGATGCAGTCACATTTCCCTCTATTTGTCTTGAGCTTCCCTCACTCGAGGAATAAATATTTGACAGGTACCTATTTGGTTGTACCTTCAGTCAATTGAATCAGATATATAGTTAGCCATGATTGTAAGAATATAATGAGATATCTAAAATGATACAATGAAATCATCACCTCTCCTAATTGACTTAACCACATTGGAACTCTGCTAAGCGATTAAAGAAGTTTTTTTTTTTTTGTTTTCTATCAAAGTTCCTCTATTTCAAACTTAGTTTTATGCTAATTTTGAGTGACATAAATTGGGTTCAAAATCCCCTAAGTGGACGTGGAAGAGTCCAAGTGCAAGTAATGTGTGATTTTGATGTCATAGATACACCCCTCATAGTGTGATAACTTAGTTGAAGTGATTGTATAAGAAGTATCCCCCCCCCACAAAAACAAATATGTGAAAGAAAATTCTATAAGATGTTAAGAAAAAGAGATGAGGAAGAAGAGAGCAAGGAGGAAATATTTGCCTCTACATTTATCAATGAGAAGGCATCGATTCAATGTTTGACTATGTCATACAAAGAATGTCCAATGTCAAGAGGACAATGGAAGTCTTATAATGCAAACACATGATTGTTCATGGGGCCCTTAGAGGAGCAAAAGTCCACTCCAAGGGTACACAATGATTGTGCCCTCTTCTAACATAAGAGGCTTAGGGTGTGTCTATAAAAGAAACTATGTAAACCAAATTGCAACAAAAAATAACATAGAGATTATTTTGATTCAGAGAATAATTATGGTGTTTGTTACGGTAAAATAAATGCTAGTGTTTACTCTTCATGGATGGATTTTTGAAGCTTTCAATGTAGAGGGGAAATCTAGGGGGTTGTTGGTAGGATGCCATAAGTCCCTTTGATTCATGAGTGTCTCCTTTTTATAGAATACCACCAGTCTCGAGTTGTTCTCCCCATGTTTAGATTCATTTTAATTTTTTTTTAATGTCTATGGACCTTTTTAGTGTAGGGAAGGTTTGTGGGATTCCTTTTTTTGGAACATGGATTTGAGAAAGGATGATTTAATCATGGAAGGTGATTTAAATCTCACCTTGAGCCTAGGTAGATGTGGGGGGGAGATAGAAGGATGGACCCCATGGCCAAATACCTCCTACAAAATATTGATGATGAGGGTCTATGTGACATATATCCATTGACTTTGAAACCCACATAGAGAAACAATATGTTGGGTGCAAAGGTTATCCCCAAGAGAATCAACAAATTCCTTGTGGTTGAAAAACTTGTTGTCAATATAGATGTAATTAGTACATGGATAGGAGAAGCAGGTCCCTTTTACCATGTCCCTATTTTCCTACAAGTGGGGGATATTACTCCAAAAACCACATGTCCTTTTAAGCTCAATTCACACTGGTTAAAGGAACTCGAGTTCAGAGACCTAGTTTGAAATGAATGAAAACGTTATGCTAGGTAGTTGATGAATTTAGAAAAGTTACTCTTGCTTTGTGAAAATATAAGAAGAATCAAAAGAAATCTTGAAAGACAAGAACATGTGCTCATATAAATGGCCATTGAATTTATTAAATGATTTTTTAATTTGTTGGGGAAGGATCTATTAATGGTTATGGAGGAATATAGACTTCGTAGTAAGGTTCTAGGGGCCTGCGAAAGTGCTGAAACTATAGTTTCGTAATGAGCAATCTCTCCACGATGTGAAAGTACATCGGTCATCGATATCAACATCCAGTCGACTTCCAGTTGGAGTACACATGTTAGATGAACATGGATATTCGAAGGACCTATTTTTTGTCATTTAATTGATGTATTTAAGTCACAATTGTATATATTTAGTTAGTCAAAAAATATTTCCTAGTTTGAAATAGTTTGTTAGCAGTTTGTTTTGGTTCAGTTGTAACTTGTTCCAAAGAAAGAAAACCTTCATGAATTCGATTCCTTTAAGTTGTTATGATATGTAGCTCTATATATTGTAATGAAAAAGAGGAAAAAGGGGTTCGAGTGTGAGGGAAGTGACACTTTTATGCCTGTAATTTTTTTCTAAGTTTAATAAAATTAGTAGTGCAGAAGATAGAGCTGTCTTACTAGAGATTCATCTGCATGTATATTTCAATTTGTCTTACTAGAGATTCCTATGCCCATTTTTTCCAACCAACAAGAGTGCTAAGCGAGGGTTTTCCGCTATCATCGCTTCTCTTTCTTCATATAGTAGAGGGATTAAGCAAATGTTTAGACCCCATGGCTGCACACTTCCTAAACTTCATGCCTATACCTCATGCTTTGTTGATGATGGATGTATTAAGCACTAACCAATTTAAAACTAACTACTTCAATTTAACTATTTGTCTGGGGTTGAAAACATGTAGAAAAGAGTAATTGACAACCTAAAAGGTTCCATAATGATTTCCAAAAGTGATTGAGAAATTGAGAGTTGCGATCATAAATTATTGCCAAAGGTAAGCTAAAATTATTCCATATAGGTTAAAATATGAGTTTGAAAACTTTATAGGCACCAATAGTGTTGTGGCAAGTTACAAATACTATCTTCTTTGAGAATTTGTATAGTACTTCAAAGATTCAATCATGTTTGCATTGGGTGGTAGGATAATCACAAACACAATCCATGAAGGGAATTGGCAATGGTTGTTACAACCCAAGCTCTTTGTTTGTAAGTTTTCTTTGACTACAATGTCAACATGTCCTGATATATGTTAAATTTGGCAACATCGATAGTCATTCTCCAATGAGAGGCCATGTGGGCCACCCTGAGGCTAGCCATGGAGATTTGGAGAATCAACCAGTATTGTGAGGTATTGACAAAAGCCAAGGGGAATGCACAACCTCTGTGAGTCAAACCAAGAGTCAAGACGAATGAGATGCTATATGATCTTGTGAGTCTAGCCAAGGTAAAGGACGAAACCTTGTAAGTCTAAGACAAAAGTCGAGATGTAAGTCTAATGCAAAAGCCAAGGGGAACGTACAACCTCTGTGAGCATAGATAAAATAGTGCAAAAGTTGGGGGGAACCTACAATATATGTGATCCTAGTCAAGCCCCGTGAGCCATGAGAATAAGTCAGGGCATCTAGCAAAAGTTAGGTTCAATGTAAAATTCCTATGAGATAGAAACAAACAATATTTGTTATGCAAATAATGTAAATGTATTGATCTAGTGCGTTGGCACGTGTAGCATTATCCACCATGAAAATAAATTCGAATTGCCATGTATACAAGTCGAGTTGAATGTCTAATTTGAGTGGAAAAATCAAGTTGTAAAAGGTTGATCTGCATGTCTAGTTTGAGTTTTCAAACTCAAGTTGTAAAAGTCGAATTGCTTGTCTAGTTTGAGTGGTCAAAGCCAAGTTGATAAGTCATGTTGCATGCATGCATGTTGCATGTTGAGTTGCATGCATGCATTTCAAGTTGCATTGCATGCATGTCTAGTTGCATGTTGATTTGGAATGCCATGCAACATCAAGTCTCAAGGATGAGTTTCCATGACATGAAAAGTTTAGTTAGAAGTCCAGTTGAGTTGGGAATTCAAGTCCAAAAAGCGAGCTGTAATGGAATGCATTCTCTCCCTAATTCAAGTTAAATCCTCACTCCTTCCTATGACTAGTATATACATAATTCAACCCTCATTCTTCACACAATTGTTATGCAACATAAGAGTGAAAGGGAAAAGTCAACGAAGGAGTATAAAGAAAATGAAAGACTTTTTCTAGCAGTACTGGTCTATAACAACATAAAAGGACAACAATTTTTTTCAGTGTTTGCGGGTCATATAGTCATGTCTATGTCTTACTTGGAAAGCTCATTCAAGAGCATAGTTCATGGTGGTTCTCTGTACATGATCTTACATTCTATTTGCAATAAAGGAAGATTGTTTGCTGGAATTTTTCTCCCTATTTAGGGTTTCCCCAGGGTATATATGTTGTTAATGTGCATGCTTGTGGATCCACGTGGTTATTGCTATTCAATTTTTGATTCTACATTATTGAAATGTATTAAGCTAAAATTGAAGTATTGCAGAAATTAAAGAAATAATCCACAGTTTAAATCAAGTTCAATAAATTAACAATACAGTCTTCCACTTGTTTCTGCATTGATTACCCAAATTAACCCATATGATTACCTTGCTTTGAACATACGTCATTACCCTAATTAACCATATAGTAATCAATGGTTTTACTAGTATGGAAACCTATGGTTAACCCTATCATAATCAATGACATTACTCAATGTGCAACATCGGGACTCATATTCTATCAAGCTATAACACTACTAAGATTCTATCAATGATTAAATTACCAACTATGTTCTATCAAGTTGTAACACTACTTAGTACAATGGTTCTACTTCATTACTAGTATCATGTTAGTATCACAGTAATCTCATAATGGTTACGACCATAATGTTACTCTTTCACACCTATATTATGCTCTATTACTATTGGTATACTATCTAGGCATTATAGGGGCATGTTTGGATTCAAATGACACATGCCAAAAAGTGGCGGTAATGGTATACGATGCTGGTTGGAAGACCCCATAATTGATTCCATTGGACATAGAATCAATCCTAAGGCCTACTAAGGAGAACAAACAACACACACTAATTAATCTAGGAGTCAAGCATGAAAACAAACCTTCTCATAAAGAAGTGCTAGTTGGTTATGGAATCCAACATCGTAGGATCGATGCACGAAGGGGATGAGTTTCGACGGGTGGGAAAGTTATATTGACAACCTTCTTAACAAACTTATTCCCTAGTGCAAGCTACCTCACCGAGCACTGGGCAAACCTCCAAGGATTTTGAGTGAGTCTAGCCAACGCCAATCCTGGGTACAACGCCACCTTCCCTGTGCTGTCACCTTGGGTAGGAAGTCTAAAATATTATGGCCTCTATGGTACCACCTACTATAACAAAGTAGAGGGGGGACAATCGACAATCTGTTTTACATGCAAGGGCAGGGTAACTAAGCCTGAAACCACTTTGAGAGATTCCTCACAGAGAGGGGTTGCTTCCAAGTGATCACCGTAATACGTGTAACCACTAAATCAAGACCAACAAAGAAGGGTTGATTACTCTACCGGCCCCAATGCGACCTTGTGCTTGACCCTTGTATTAGAAGGGATTCCCAAAGTCAGTGATATAACAACTGGATTTCACTCCCTAACTCAAAGATCTATGTTTGTTTAGCAACTTTGGAAAGTTATTCGGAAAATCCTATTCCAAAGATATACACCTAAGCTAAGATGGGTTTGAAGAGCCCTATAAATTAAAGTTGCTAGATAAATTTTATTTAGCACTTGATTTTAGGCTGTTGTTACTCAAAGGAGTGGTTGTGAAACTGATGGCGTTTCGATTCGACTCTTTAAACCATGCAAGAGGAAAATGAAATGCAAGAATTTCAACTTCGATGAAAACTAGATATGGGAAGGAGCAAGAGGTTTCAAGCAAATAAATAATTTCTTGATTGATTACTATGTGTGCACAACTAATGACAAAAAGTATAAGCTAATTATCCAGATAAATGGAAACAAAATGACCCAAATTTTAAAAATACCATGCAAATGTCATAATTCACTTAGTACACCTATACAACACTGAATCAAATGCCATCATTTCTGACATACTAAACTTTTATGAAATAAATGTTACTTATGGTTGAAATATGTGATGAATGGGTGTTGCCTTGATGAGGGAGCAAAACTATTATAATAACAAAATCCCACTAGAAAAGTGCTTTGAACATGTTGATAGCTAACCATTGATAATCCTAGGTTGATGGCTCAAAAATAACGAAATATAGTCATATTACATGTTTATTGGTATTCAACTAGATCTAGCTATGGTGATCACGATGTACAAATTCTCCACAATGTGGTAATGAGATGTGGTCGAGCATGGGAGAAACCATTAGGTTATAAATCAATATTGGAAATATCTGCCAAATGTGAGCTCACCCACTAATGATTATGATTGGTACCAAGGTACTGAATGTGAACCCACATGGTGTGAATAAATGTGTTCACGTCAAACACTAAAAAGAACAATGTAATAAAGAAACAATGATACAAATCCTTGTTGCATAAGAGGAATGTCACACAAGGATTTCAAATTTTTATGTTCTTTGGAAATTTCACTATAAGTGTAAATTTGAAAGGACACACATAGTTGTTGTATCTTCTTTTGAAAAGTCGTGGTCTAATGAGGTAAGTGCCCAAGTCAAAACTAAAAGTTTCTTGCTTGTACAAGTTTCATCACTAAATACATGGTTTGGTTTTCATTTGGGATGTAGGAGATCTCTCACACATGAATATTCAAGTTATGGTTTATGGTTTAGACTATCATGGTTGTTTACTCTCTATCTCCCTTTGGCTTCATGCTAAGTCATCATTCTCTAAATGATTTGGATTGAAACCAAACAACCTCCTACATTTGAGTTCGTTTTCCTGTAAATATAGGAGGTGCACTTGAGTCTACATAAGAGAGTTAAAATATTGTTATGTGACCTTCTATCACAAAGTTAATGCACATTACATGTTTAATATCTCAACAAAAATCCATATGGTTTTGATTTTGTCATGCATAAAATAATTTTATGGATATTAAAGCAATCTTGTTATAAATCTTATGCTTATGACAAAATGGTGACAACTTCTACTTCTATTCTAATATTCTATGCAACTATTTATGTTGATTTTATAACATGAGCCCCCCTGGGCATAACCAATCTTCCATCCAATGATGTTTCTCCCCTCCATTGCTTTCCTACTTGACCAAATTATCCTTTGTTGTAAACTTGTTAGCCTCAAATTATGCACCTTCCAAGCATAGTTAAACAAGGATATATATATATATATATACATATATTTATGTTGATTTTATAACATGAGCCCCCCTGGGCATAACCAATCTTCCATCCAATGATGTTTCTCCCCTCCATTGCTTTCCTACTTGACCAAATTATCCTCTGTTGTAAACCTGTTAGCCTCAAATTATGCACCTTCCAAGCATAGTTAAACAAGGATATATATATATATATATATATTATGTAATGAAGTGATGGCTTAATACTAGCTTGACTCATTTCAATTTCAATTGCTTATGTTATACTTATATTAAGAGTGGCTTGTAATGTATGCTTTTCTTTTACTAGTGATAAATGAGGTTCTAGAGCCATGAATCACATGGCCCCAGAAGAGGATAGGGAAACATGCCTCATGAATCTTGGTGGAGGGGGAGAAAGAAAAAATTCACATTTTAGGTTCATTTTGATGTGGATTCGAATGAGTTTGCACAACTTGCACAAAATGGAATTTGTTTCTATGGGATCAGAACACTCAAGCACCCTTATTTCCATTTACTTATGATTTGAGCCTTATAAGCAAACTTCCCCTCAATGAAAACCACCACCTAACTAGAAGGTTCCTCATACTATAATTTTCCAAGGAGGTAGATAGTAATATATAAAGGAGTAGAAGAAATGTAATGAGATGTCTTGTGAAGTTATTTGTAATAAGATATCTGTTCAATTAGAGGTTTCCCCCTTGAAGAGGTCAGTGAACATTGCTTCCATTAATAAAGGTAGAACATTGCTTCCATGAGAATTGATCAATGGTCAAATTGCAACATTTATATAGAAAAAAACATCACATGAAAGAGAAAATAGACCATGACTTAAATGACATACATGTAGTCATGCCCAAGGGGTAAGTTAAAGTCAACATGGGTAGTCACCATTGCAACATTGACTAAAATAATATTTTTTTTTGACAAGAACGGTTATGTTGCATTAAGCGGCATTCTGGAAAGCCAGAAGCTGGCAGGAGGCAGGCAGAGTTGCAGTATCCGGAGGGTTTGGCAGTAGCACCCGGCTGGCCGATATCTTGGGGAGACCAGTCCCATTTTCTTCTTGAGCTAATTCGAGAAATGACAAAAATTGCATACATGAGTAAATTCTCACAAGCTGTGAGCATAGGAGAAACAAAGCATTGCATGAAGTGGGGATGAAGTTTTCAACAAGAAGTAGGTCGGCACTAGGAACCTAAGAAATGTTGATATGGAGGAGGAATGGGTTTGGTTCCACGGAAGCCTCTAGAGGAGGCCCAGACCAACCAGACCCTGGCGAGAAGGGTTACGAGCTGGCTTACAGTTTCTCTGGCTAGCGAATGGGGGAGGTGGAAATCGGAAGAGCTTCGTCTGGAGGATCTTCTATACTTTATTGTTATACGGATCTAGGGCTTCATCTTCCACTGGCATCAAAGGCTGTTTTATTTTCTAAGTTTTCTGGCAGATGTGTGGTCTTCGAACTGTGCTAGTGGATCCTTTCACCTTGGCTGCCTTCATCGGTTAGATGCGGCGAATATCTTCTTTGGCGGTCCCGGATCCTCAAAGGGCTTTGGAAGGCTTTTGCTGAAAATAGCCAGTAAGCATGTACCGGAGAGCGCAAAGGAGAATACTTTCGTGGTGCTCTTGGATATGGCACCATTCCCGCAGGGAGAGATTAATGGCTTCCATAATTCCTTTCTCGAGGTTAACCTCAAAAAAAATGAGAGCGCAGGTAAACTGGTCCCCCTTCGGCTCCGCACTGTCAAGGAAACGCCCAAGCTTATTCCAATGTCCTCCAGAGAACTCGTCCCCCAGAGATGCAAGGGAAAATGAGGCAGCCTAACCCAAACATGGGCTGCTGTGATCTCAGCTCCGGGATTGAAGTCTAGATTCCAGGGGGCTAAGAACATTCCTTTCGACCCCATGAAATAGGGTCTAGATCTGAAAACTAGATCGCAGTCCTCTTTCCTTTCGGCCCGAGAAAAAACCCTACCTACTGCCCGCGCGGAAAGCGTTTACAGCGCTCAACATCTTCAACAATCATCCATCCATTTCTTTCCGCTAGTTTGGGGCTGAGCCGCCTTTCCAAATGGCTTTTGATGAGGGATTTTTCTGCTAGAAGGAGGGAAAGAGTGCAAGGGTCCTCTGGAGATAGCTCTAGAGATGGGATCTCCTCCATCTTCTTAACAAACTTAAACCCGAGAGAAGGCTTGGATTTCGGTCTTGCCGAGCAGATTAACGCTTTGAATGATTCCATAGGATCTTCTTCCATATCGACAATCGGATCTGGGGCCATCATAACAGGCTGACCACCGGTAAACAAAGATGGAGGCGGTCGCGAGAAGGCAGAAGCCAAGACCACTTCTCAAAGCACGCTCTGAGAGCTTAGGAGAATGCGGTAATGCTCAAACACCGATCTACGACCATGTATCGCAGCTTCGGTACACTGAGGCAGAAGGCCATGGCCAGCAAGCTCTCCGCGCGATCGGGGTGGGAGTGCTTAGCAGGTTCAGATTCTGACGAGGGGCGAGGGCGACGGCTAGGGTAAACCCTAGCCTTGAGAGCTGGACCCTCACTTCTCATTCGAGCCTTAAAGGGTGGGGACATGGGGACGGGCGTGAATACAGGACATGGGGGTGGGCTTTGATCCACTTATGTGTGCACGGGTCACGATACCATTTATTATAGTATCTCTGGGTGCAACCACACATTCGACCACTACCTCAAGGTGTCCCCATGGCTCCAGGTAAAGCCCTCACGAGAATTGAATCTTGCCCAACGGTGAAAAACTCTTCGCTTTCCACCATTGGATCCAACCCCTTTAGGCTACATTGACTAAAGTAATATTACCACTTGACTCAGTGGGAATATTATATACAATTCCTAATGATTTACATGGTATACCATCAAAATACTGAGAATTGGTCATTAGTGGAATGAGGATGGGAGGAACAAGATGTAAATAAAATTGACTTATATATAAGAACTATCTCCATGATATAAGGAATCATTTATAAAACAAGACATAATTGAACATTGCTAATTCTTAGATAGAGACAACATTGGATTCGATGTGCTAGAAGGTTTATTGAATCCAAATAAGATTGAATGACATCACTGAGCTTTTTGGTGATAGAGGAATCTTTGGGAAGGACAAAGTCTTGAAGAGGCCTTCAAAACTAGGTGTAGATTAAAGGAGACTTCCAATATCAGAGTACTTCCACTTAACACAATTTGGGGAGTATGGATTATCAAAAATATAAAGTTGTTTGAAGGCATGGAGACACTTCCCTACAAATGTGTTGTCTAGTCCTTAAATAATTCAAATTTCTATCCACATGTGTAGGAAAAATATATCTCCCATATGCAAGGTGAAGTGGCTATAAATAAGGATACTCCATGGGATCATTTTCATTGTGCCTCACAAGGGAACCCCTATAAGAGAGGCTCATGAGGCATACTATACTTATGTTCAGATCACAATATTTTTTTTTAATGTTGGAGTCGATCAAGAAAATACAACTTCTATGAATTGATGGCTTTAAAGTTGGTCTCGAAACTTGCACAAGAATATGGTCTAACCCAATTACAAATTTTTGGAGATTCAAATTTGGTTATCCAATTGAAGCACAAAGAAATTATGGTTATGAATTTTACATTACGGCCCTTGTATAATGAAGTTCTCAATCTATTGACATTTTTCTCATAAACATCTCTATCCCATATTTACAAGGACAAGAATACCACTACAGATGGGCTATCAAAATCTAGAGCTCGGTTGGAATGGGGAATCTAGATTGTTTTAGTAATCTAGAAAGGAAATACTACAAAATATAATCATGAACCATGGACCTAACCATATCCATTACAATTTCTATATCATTTTTTGTAGAATGATAGAGTTTCATTCATATCTAGATGAAATACTTTTGTACCTTTTTAATGTCATTTTGTTTCTTTTTAAAGAGGTTACTAATGTAATTGAACATGAAAAACTTACAATTTTTTGGTGATGATGGATTGGACATAATAAATTCATGTAAAGGGCTAAAAAACACTTATTAATGCCATGGGAATGCGACAATGTATTTTTCTCAAACTATTAAAAATACATATTTTTTTCCTTGAAAAAAAGTGACGGTTGTTATAACCCTATAATTCATAGGGTCATCTGTTGACTGGAAATTTTTCACTCTGGGTAAATAGGTTTGCAAATAATATTTCATCTCTGCAAATTATTTTCAAGGGAAGCAGTGCACCAAACCCTAAAAAAGTCATTAAGCCTAAGTTTTTCCTCATATACTGCATTCGCGCCTGGAGAATAAAGAACGCGCTTAGATTGACGGTCGATCTAGCGGCACGTAGATCAACGACTGAT
>SNQJ01S0005737.1:161420-175859 GCA_010110895.2 Picea sitchensis
TAACCTCCTTTAGTTTTATCCCAGGTGTCATCGTTGAAGAGAAAAAAACGTCTGTTCGGACTCCTTTTTCGTAGAAAACCGGTCCGTCTTTCATGGCGGGCAGTTCCAGATTTGGTGGGATTTGTGGCTATTTTTGGCCGAGGCGGTTAAAAAAGACTCTCGAAACTTGTTGGGGGATCTCCCCTATTTATTCAGAGATGCTTTTTAATGTAGAGGTTGTTGATCTCACGCCCAGGAAGACTATTCCCTGTAACATTTTTCTGATTCACCAGGAATACAAAGGGACTTTTTCACAGGATTCCTGTGTGTCGACGATTGGTGAAGTTTTCTTGCTTCGTTGAATGTGATTCTAACCAGTATTCATTTTGTTTCTCTCTTTCTAATTTTCAAAAGGAGATTTAACGCATAATTTATCCATACTCTGTGCAGTGCTTTTGAGAATCTTAATGTTTTCCTTTGATACTGCAATGAAGAAATTCTTGGATGCTTTTTTGTTGTAGTTGATTATCTCGTCTGTTACTCTTTTACATCACTTTATTTATGAAGAATCCAACGTTTGCATTACCTTTCCCTGTGGAAATACCTTATTGACCTGTGTTCAATTTCAAACTTGTCACAGACCCCATAGCCCAATGGTCTTCTTTTGCTGTCTCAACCAGAAAATCCATAAACAAACCCATGTTCTTCATAGATAGCCTATTATTCTCTTCAAACAAATCTATATCAGACAGAGAGATCCCTCTGTGAGTCTCAGAGGGCTAGATCTAAGACTCGAAGCGGTTTTGATGTTGCCTCTGTGACTGCCTCTTCAGCCTTGGGAAATTACAGAGTGCTAACAATGGTCATTCATATCTTCTTGAAGGCTACACTAAACTCAACTGCAGGAACAATTCATGATATTTGATTACTTTCACTACTTTTTCCCAGAACTCTAAAACTAAATTGATAAAGAGCTAAGTAAATCATGAATAAAGATTGTTTAAGGAGCAAATTCTTCTAGCTACTTCATGCACACATTGAAACTATATACCTTAGTCTTGATGTCCAAAAGTGCAACATCCATATGTACAACTATTACCTCCTTTTTTTAACATCAATAATTTCATTTGCAAGGTGTCTTTAGCTTCAATTTGGGATTGTGCTTCCTTGAGTGTACATCGAGAGGAAGAGAGATATTTACATATGTTTAGAGGTGTACAACAATTTGAGTGGGCCTCATGGTTAAGAACACATGTTTTCTCCTTAGAGGTCATAGGTGTTGATTAATTGGGTTGGTTGTCATTGATTTCAATCCTTGAAGAAAGTCCGATAGCAAATTTCAGTAGCACAAAGGTTTGGGTAATGGAACCAAGTTTGTTTGATGTATAATAGTATGATTTTTGATATATTTGCAGGTAAGACTATTCTAGATGGATAGTAAATGTAATTCCATTTTTGGTGGTATGTGGATCGTCACATAACTCCTCATGGTTTGAGAGTTATGGCCTTACGAAGTTGGAGGACCCTCATTTGTTGGCTTGAAGCCCCAAAAGGTCAAATAAGTCAAAGTGATTGCAAAGAAGAAATTATTTAAATAATAAAGTGAAGTGACAAAGTCAAAGAGAATTATTTAAATAATAAAGTGAAGTGATAAAGTCAACGAGGATTATTTAAATAATAAAGTGAAGTGACAAAGTCAAGGAGGATTATTTAAATAATAAAGTAAATGGAGAACTTTCTCATTATGGAAAGTGGTTATAAGAAGCTTAACCCTAAAATGAGGAAAATGGGTGAAGTATTCAAGTGGCTATTGGATATATGGACAAATGGCAAATAGGGCAAAGTTGGACATAGGTGACTATGTGGACAAAGTGGTCTAGAAGATGCTTCTAAGGAAGTTACATGAAAGTATAAATAAGAGGCAAGTCTCTCTCATTTCTATCACACTTGAGCATATTGAATATCTACAGGTGGCTAAGGTAACTAAAGGATATATAAGACGAATTTCAAAGGGAAGGTGAAGTAAAGAAGGCCAAAATTCAAGGGAGGACAAATTCTTTTGATGATGCTTTCTAAGGTATGTTATTTAGAGGTCATCTCACCATTTTCACAATAATTTTTTTCTAGAATGACTCAAACCATGAAATTGTGAGGCCATTGAGGAAACATGTCCAAGTAGATGTGGTACAAATTTCAACTTGTGGGTCGTTTTATTTTTGGAGTTACACTCCGTGGAAAATAGGGTTTGTGGCTAGTCCTGAAACTAGTCTAAAACAAGTTTTTAGGGTAAAAACGTCATAACTTCTTCGTAACAGATCCAAATTCAGTAAGACCAAATGTGTCGATTAGAGCACAGTTTTTAGTATTTTGTGTACAAATTTTAGATCCATACAACAAATATTTCATGCGAGGCACGCTCTACAAGTTCACTCTCTAGAATAAGCCATAATTCAATAAGGTATGCCATTTTTTCTATAACTCCTTTTCTGATACATTCCAAGTAGTGACACTTGGAGGAATTGCATAAAACACACTGAAGAACATTGTGTACTATTTCCAAATCTTTATTCATTCCATGTACATAGTTATGATTGTTGACTAATCCAAAACTAGTCATATGAGACTAAAGTAAAGTTTGATGAAAATGCTAGTCTCTTGTTGTTAAAGTTAATGAAGGTTTGCAGGTATGTGATCATATACACCGGGTCTATTACAGAGTACAAATCAGATTTGGATGATGAAATTGATGAGGGATTTTGGTTGAGGTTGAGGTACATGTTGGTGCATGGTTGATGCACTTGTTTATGGTACAGGTTGATTACATGTTGAGGTACAGGTTGATGCATGGTTCAGGTTATTAACACATGTTGTTTGGTGTAGGTTGATTGGTACATGTTTTTAACAGTATATCTTAGAGTGATAGTGTGACAGTGGTTCCATCATTCTACTTATACGTCAGGGCAGTTGGATGGGGCAAGGACAGGTGGTTGTAGCCGAAGAACATAGGGGGTTGTAGCCTCCTTCTGGCTGTATCCAGAGAATTGGGGAGTTAGAGATTCCCTTAGGCTGTATCCTGAGAAACTAGGGGGTTTGAGCCTCCTTCCAGGTGCAGCTGGAAAACAAATGAATTTGGTGCTTCCAAAGAATGTAATTCTTCAAGACATAAGAAAAAACATTCCATGGTTTTCTCCCGCTTTGGGTTTCCATGTAAAAACACTGGTGCACTGTGTATGTGTATGATTGTTCATTGTTTATTTACTCTGCAAATATTGGATGGTAATTCTACATTGATATAACACTTGCATTATATGGTTAAAAAGGATTAGATTTATCTATTACTGAATCACCCCCCTCTCAGTAATCCAACAATTGGTATAAGAGTAGGTTCCTTCAGAAATTAGTTTAACCACTAAAAGGTAGATCATGGAGAACAAAAACATGTATAAAAATGGAATACCACTGTTTGATGGACATAAGTATGCATTTTGGAGCATAAGGATGAAGACATATATACATGCACAGGGATTTAAAATTTGGCAATCAATTGTAGATGGATACATAACACCAACAGTTCCGCCGATAAATGACAAAGCAGTGAAACTCGGTCAAAATAATTCCAAAGCCACAAATTCACTTCTGAATGGTCTTGGAGAATCAATATTCACCTAAGTTGCACATTGTAAATCCGCTAAAGATATTTGGGACAAACTTCAAAATATTTATGAAGGAGATTCAAAAGTCAAAGCAACAAAGCTTCAAACTTATAGAGGTTGGTTCAAACAACTAAAGATGAAGGAAGATGAGAATATTGCAACTTAATTTTTACGGGTCGATAAAACAATAAATGCAATCTTGGGATTGGGAGAAGAAATCAAAGAATCTGTAATTTTTCAAAATGTACTAAGATATCTTCCTATGAGATTTGACCCTAAGATATCAACACTAGAAGAAAGAGCAGATGTAAACTCAATAAGCATGGACGAACTACATGGAATCTTCACAACATATGAAATGAGAACTGAACAAGAAAATCCACATATAAAAGAAGCAACCTTCAAAGCATCCAAAAGGTCAAATCAAAAGGGAAAGAAAAAAGAAAAAGAACATAGTAGAAACAATGATGTCTCAGAAGATGATGAAGAAGCGACCAACTTTGTCAGAAGATTGAACAAGGGAACCAACGACATGTATAGAGGTAAGCTTCCTTTGATTTGTTTTAATTGTGATGGTATTGGTCATTTTGCTAACAAATGTTCTCATAGGAAAAAGATAAATGATGAAGGTTACTCAAATAGAAAACAAACATATAAAGACAAAAGAACCACAAAGAAAGTTTTCAAGAAAAACTTATGCACCAAAGAAGACATTTCAACATCAGATGGAGATGAAGTTAGTGACAGTGAGACATAAAGAGTTCTATTCATGGCAGTGGAAGACTCTGATAAATAAGACTATGAAGAAGAATTTGAAGAGGTAGAAGTTGATTACCGAGAATAATTGTTGTGTGCCATATAAGTTATCAGAAGAGAAAAGAAGAAAAACAAGAAACTACAAGCGAAACTAGACAAGAAATAAGACACTCTGGAACTAGAACAAATGATCACAAATTTGAAGGTTCAAATTGAATAAGATAAAAGAATTGAAGAAGCACTCTAAGAAAAACTAGAAGGAAGAGACAAGATCATTGGAAATTTGGAAACAAAAATTGTCACATTAAGAAAGGATCTTCAAAAGAAAAATATGTAGAACAACTCAAAAGTTTTGAATGACATTATCAGTAGTGATAAACCTCATCATGAAAAGTATGGACTTGGATACAATCAGACAGAAAAGGGATCAATATCCAAAACAATAGAACAAGAAACATATCCAAAAAGCTAATTTATGGACTACTACAGGAGGCATGGAATAAAAAGGCAATTCTCTGTTTCTAGGACACCTCAATAGAATGGAGTTGTTGAAAGAAAGAACATGACAATACAGGAAATGGTTCGAACAATGATAATGGATTCCAAATTGACAGATATCTTTTGGACATAGTTAGTGCATACATTAGTTCACATTTAAAACAGAGCAATGCTAAAAAACAACACTGACAAAACCCCCTATGAGCAATGGAAAGGAAGACCAACAAATGTGAAGCACTTCATAGTTTTTGGAAGCAAATGCTACATCAAAAGAGAAGATGGAAGAATGTGAAAGTTTGACTCTCGTGTGGAAAAAGGAGTACTTGTTGGTTACTCAAGTACAATGAAAGCATACAAGTGTTACAACATGAGATTGAACAAAGTTGTGGAAAGCATCAACGTAACAATTGATGAAACAGGTAGACAAGAATTAAAGGAAGAAGAAAATGAATCAATGGAACAACTTTACGAAGAAGAAGCAAAAGATGAAAAAGAAGTAGAAGGGGAAGATGAATAGGATCTGACAGAAGTAGAAGAGAAAGTTCAACAAGTGTCTCCAAAGACACCTAGCATACGAGTACAAAAGAATCATCCTTCAGATCATATTATCGGAAACAAAGATGCAGGAGTTGAGACTAGAAGAAGAATTTGTTCACCAGAACAAACACACCTATCACTCTCATCTATGATTGAACCAACCTATTTTGAAGAGGCCAATAAGAATGAATTTTGGAATAAGGCCATGGATGAAGAATTGGATCAAATAGAGAAAAATGACACTTGGGAATTGGTTCCAAGACCAAAGGATAAGAATGTGATCGACACAAAGTGGGTATATAGGAATAAATTGAATGAATATGGTCAGGTTACAAGGAACAAAGATAGATTGATATGTAAAGGATATGCACAGGTTGAAGGAATCAACTTTGAAGGGACATTTTCCCCAGTTGCCAGAATGGAAGCAATCCGATTCCTTTTAGCTTATGCATGCTCCAAAAATATTAAAGTGTATTAGATGGACGTAAAATCAACTTTTCTGAATGTGTAACTTGAAGAATAAGTCTACATTGAACAACGAAAAGGACTTCAGTTGTCAGAGAACGAAGATTATGTGTGTAAATTAAAGAAGGCCTTGTGTGGTCTAAAACAGACTCCTAGAGCATGATACTCTAAACTGGATACATATCTACAACAGATAGGGTTCAAAAAAGGAAGTGTAGACATCAACCTCTACATCAAGGTAGCTCAAGATAGTATTTTATTAATTGAAGTTTATGTTGATGATATTATTTTTGGAAATACCGATGACAGGTTAAGACATAAATTTGCAAAGGACATGCATAATGAATTTGAAATGTCATTACTTGGAGAACTATCCTTCTTTCTGGGTCTTTAGATACGTCAAAGTAACCAAGGAATTTTTATTTTTCAAACCAAGTATATCAGAGAAATGCTAAAGAGGTTCGGAATGGAAGATTGAAAACTAAGTATCACTCCCATGCAAACCAGTTGCAAGTTGAGCAAATATGAGGATTCAAAGTCTACAGATCAGAGGCAATATAGGTCAATGATTGGTAGACTACTATATGTGACAACATCTAGACTAGATTTAATGAAGGTAGTTGGAAAGGTGACACGATTTCAAGTAGCACCAAAAGAATCACATGTATTAGCAGTGAAGAGGATTTTAAGATATCTCAAAGGAACAAAAGAGTTTGGATTATGGTATCCAAAAGGAAAGGATCTATCACTTATTGCCTACACAGATGCAGATTGGGCAGGTTGCATTGATGACTGATGAAGCACCAGTGGAGCAACGTTCTACTTGGGTGAGTGTTTAGTATCATGGCTAAGTAAGAAACAATCATCGATATCTTTATCTACAACTGAGGCAGAGCATATTGGAACAACAACATGATGTACATAGGTTCTATAGATGAAACAAACTCTAACATATATACAGTTTGAGTATGATGAGTCCATTCGAATATATTGTGATAATACAAGCGCCATCAATATCTCAAAGAACCCGTTGATGCACTCCAAGACGAAGAACATTCAAATCAAGTATCACTTTCTACGGGAACAGGTTGCAGAAAAGAACATTATAGTTGAATATGTGGGCACAAAAGAACAAGTGGCAGACATCTTTACAAAACTGCTTCCATGGGAATCCTTTGAGTATCTTCGCCAAAGACTCAGAGTTATTTCTACTCCAAAATGAATGCTTTTGAATGCTTATCTTATATGTATTAGATGTACACGAGGAAGCACCATAAAGAGGATAGTTCAGGTTGGGAGATCAGATGAGTCAGTTAGGGGGAGCCGACCCGAATGGAAATATACCTTTGCCATTGATGACAAATGGGGAGAGATTTATCAGATGCAAAGGACATAGGCATGGTTCTAGGGGGAGCGTTGGTCACAGAGATGCAAACATGGTTCCAGGGGGAGCATGAGTGACATGATTTCAGTATTGCATCAGAGTTTTTCCATCAATGCCAAAGGGGGAGATTTTTGATTAATTGGGTTGGTTTCCATTGATGTCAACCCTTGAAGAAAGTCCGGTAGCGAATTTCGGTAGCACAAAGGTTTGGGTAATGGACCCAAGTTTGTTAGATGTATAATGGTATGAGTTTTCATATATTTATAGGCAAGACTATTCTAGATGGATAATACATGTCATGCCATTTCTTGTGGTATGTGGAACATCACATAACTCCTCACGGTTTGAGAGTTATGGCCTTACGAAGTTGGAGGACCCTCATTTGTTTGCTTGAAGCCCCAAAAGGTCAAAGAAGTCAAAGTGCTTGCAAAGAAGAAATTATTTAAATAATAAAGTGAAGTGACAAAGTCAAAGAGGATTATTTAAATAATAAAGTGAAGTGACAAAGTCAAGGAGGATTATTTAAATAATAAAGTAAATGGAGAAATTTCTAATTATGGAAAGTGGTTATAAGAAGGATAACCCTAAAATGAGGA
Source organism: Picea sitchensis (assembly GCA_010110895.2). Lineage (NCBI taxonomy): Eukaryota > Viridiplantae > Streptophyta > Pinopsida > Pinales > Pinaceae > Picea > Picea sitchensis. The sequence goes on from SNQJ01S0005737.1 coordinate 169,289, forward strand.
AAATGGGTTAAGTAGTCAAGTGGCTATTGGATATATGTAAAAGTGACAAATTGTGCAAAGTTGGACATAGGTGACTATGTGGACAAAGTGGTCTAGAAGATGCTTCTAAGGAAGCTACATGAAAGTATAAATAAGAGGCAAAGCTCTCTCATTTCTATCACACTTGAGCATATTGAATATCTACAGGTGACCGAGGTAACCAAAGGATATCTAAGCTAAATTTCAGAGGGAAGGTGAAGTAAAGAAGGCCGAAATTCAAGGGAGAATAAATTCTTTTGATGATGCTTTTTAAGGTATGTTATTTACAGGCCATCTCACAATTTTCACAATATTTTTTTTTTTCTAGAATGATTCAAACTGTGAAATTGTGAGGCCATTGAGGAAACATATCCAATTAGTTGTGGTACAAATTTCAGCTTGTGGGTCGTTGTATTTTTGGAGTTACACTCTGTGGAAATTAGGGTTTGTGGCTAGTCCTGAAACTAATCTAAAATAGGTGTTTTGGGTAAAAATGTAATAACTTCTTCATAAGAGATCTAAACTCAGTAAGACCAAATGTGTTGGTTAGAGTATAGTCTTTAGTATTCCATGTACAATTTTTAGATCCATACAACAAATATTCCATGTGGGGCATGCTCTACAATTTTGCTCTCTAGAATAAGCCAGAATTCAACATGGTATGCCATTTTACCTATAACTCCTTTTCTGAGAGGTTCCAAGTAGTGACACCTGGAGGAATTGCATAAAACATAATGCAGAACATTGTGTACTATTTTCAGATCTTTATGCATTACAGGTACATAGTTATGATTATTTCAAGTTAGGGTTGTTGACTAACCAAAGCTAGTCATGTGAGACTAAAGTAAAGTTTGATGAAAATGATAGTCTCTTGTTGTTAAAGTTAAGGAAGGTTTGTAGGTATGTGATCATATACACTAGGTCTATTACATAGTTACAAATCATATTTGGATGATGAAATTGATGAGGGATTTTGGTTGAGGTTGAGGTACAGGTTGGTGCATGGTTGATGCACTTGTTTATGGTATAGGTTGATTACAGGTTGAGGTAAATGTTGATGCATGGTTTAGGTTATTGGTACAGTTTGTTTGGTGCAGGTTGATTGGTACAAGTTTACAACAGTATAAGTCACAGTGATAGTGTGACAATGGTTCCATCATTCTAGTTATACATTAGGGAGGTTGTACGAGGCAAGGACATGTGGTTGTAGCCAGAGAACATAGGGGGTTGTAGCCTCCTTCTGGTTGTAGCCAGAGAATTGGGGAGTTGGATATTCCCTCATGTTATAGCCTGAGAAACTAGGGGGTTGGAGTCTCCTTCCAGTTGCAGTTGGAAAACAAAGGAAGTTGGTGCTTCCAATGAATGTAATTCTTCAAGACATATAAGAAAAATCATTCCGTGGTTTTCTCCCGCTTTGGGTTTCCACGTAAAAACATTGTGTAATATGTATGTGTATGATTGTTCATTTGTTCATTGTTTATTTACTCTGCAAATATTGGATGATAATGCTACATTGTTATAACACTTGCATTATATGGTTAAAAAGGATTATATTGCTCTATTATTGATTCATCCCCCCTCTCAGTAATCCAACAATAGGTATGTACACCTGTGTAAAGTAAGTATAACACATGTTTCCTTTTTGGAGATCATAGGTATGTACACATTCCTAGACTACAAAATCAATCATTGTGCAAAGGGGGTCCCTTGTCCCCCAAAAAAGGGGGTCTCATACATCTTTTAATATCTTGTTTATTATTATGTTTGTGATTTAATCAACATCAAATAAAATGATTTATCAAACAACTAAGTGACCACATACACAAAGTTTTACAAATTACACATGTGATTTTAATTGGGGAACCCTTCAAGGGAATTAAATCCAAATTGTATTCAAGGTCTATAGGTTGCATGGAAATGATGTCAAATGCAAAACCCTTCCCCTTTTCTTTGGCCCAGTCCATAGGGCCATCTATACAACACTTTAATCTCTCAAACTATTCAACAACATTCTATGTAGTAGAAAAAACAATGGTCTTTGATTTGGAAGCATGGTCCAAGGTGGCCTTGTAAGTGCAGGATGCAGTGTTGCTTGAGATGAATTGAAGGTACGACCAAATGAGATAGAGTGTAAGTAATTTCTAGTGGAGTAGTTATTCCAAGTATGGAATTAACAATGGTCTCTTATTTGGATGAATAGTCTAATGTATCATTGTCAAGTACACGAGGTGGTGTTGATAGCAAGGAATCAAATATATTGGTAGAGAAGATGTAGTATAAGAGAATGTTGGAGAGTAGTTAGGCCCAAGATGCAAGTCGATAAGAGATCCAAGGTAGAGGTCTTTCTACGGACCATTTACAGAATTCACAACCTCTAACAATTCTTCATCATCATGGAACATCATTGTCGAAGAGGTGGTGACACAATCACACTTGGGGGAAGAAAATGGATTTGTGACAATCAAGTATAAAGGTACAATATCAATATCCATGTCTAAATTGTTCAAAGGATCCAAAGAGTCATACGTAATGAAAGAGGAATTTGTGAAAAATGGGGGAAGTGATCATACCAATCATTGGTGATGGAGGTTCATCCAACTAAACTATGGGAACATAATATGAATTATCCATTGAAGGTGATACATTTAGTTCAAAGATGGTTGAATACTTGAGTATGAGAGTTTATCAATGGTGACAAATGAAAAGTTTATGTATAAAAAACATCACATGAAAGAGTGAAGAGACCATGACTTCTAGGCCATGCACATAATCATGACCAAGGGGTAAGTTAAAGTTAACATGGGGAGTCATAATTGCAACATTGACTAAAATAACTTAACTCGATAGAAAATTAGATACAATTCCTATTGATTCACATTGTATACCATCAAAGGTATGTGAATTGGTCAAGGTGGAATGAGAATGGGAAAACTAAAGTGTTGCTATATTGACTTAGATATATGAACTATCTCCATTATATAAGGAATCATTTGGAAAATGAGACATAATTGAACATTTCTAAGTCTTAGTTAACAACAACATCGAAGTTGGCATACTATAAGGCCAATTGAATCTAAATAAGATTGAATGGCATCACCGAGCTTGTTAGTGATAGAGACAAACACCTAATTACTTTAAGTTTACTTATAAATTATTCTTATTTTTGTTGCTAATATAAAGATCTAAACATGGTTTTCAACATATGTGGTTCATTGTGATGTCACTAGGATACATAGTGGCCATTGATTAAAACTAAATCCATGACTTCATTCTCAAGAATCATGTGGAGTGTGCATGTGATTAGGGGATCACCGAATTTGCTAAGAATGGAGCACCGGATTAGGGAATCATGTGTTTCTACCATATGCTGTTGTAATTTGACATGGTGTCTCTAGAAGGTGTTGACAAGTTTTGAAAGGGGTGCATGATCTTCCATCAATTTTATTGCTTTTTTACAAAACTCTAAAACTAAATTGATGAAGGCCTCAATTGCATTGTGAATAGTTGTTGTTTAAGGCACATGTTCTTCTAACTACCTTGTACACACATCAAAACTACCTACCGTAGTCTCGATTCCCAAAAGTGAAACATCCATATTTGCAACTATTAGCTTATTTTTGAAGATTCATAATGTCATTGTAAGGTATTTTGAGTTTCACTTTGGCACTATTCTTCCCCGAGTGTCATTTGTGACCATTCAACATGTTAGTTTGCACACTTGCATTTTGAATAAGACATATATTCCCAACATGTGTGCATATTGGAATGAATTTTAATAATAATAATAAAATAATATCTAGTTTATGGTTAAAGTGTCACCTAAAACCAAACTAATGTATGAATCCTTCTTGTTTGTGGGTCATGCACACATCGAAATTGCCTAGTTTAATCTCAATGTCCAAAAGAACAACATTTATATCCACAAATATTAACTCTTTTTTGAACATTGTGCAACATCTATATCTGAAAATATTAACTCTTTTTTAAGATCAACAATGTCAATTGTAAAGTGTTTAGGGCTTCACTTTGACACCGTACTTCCTTGAATATCATTTAATTCAACATGTTAGTGTGCATTATTGCATTGTGAATAAGTCACATATGCCCAACCCGTATGCATCTTGGAATGATTTTTAATAATACTAACAACAATAATTTTTAAATACCACACATGAAAGGTGGTGGCAAGAACAATCCTTTCAAATATGAGGTTGGAAGACCATTCCAAAGTAGGAACAATGGGAAAGATCCGAGAGCAAGAGACCAAGAATAGTGTGCAATTTGATGCTTGTGGCATAGGAAAAATACCAACTATGGATACAGAAACGTCATTTCAAATGGATACACAAATGTTGTCAATGACAAACAAAGGTTCTTCTCTTCTTAAAGGCTACGGTAATCTTCACGTTGGAGAAGATTTAAGAAATACCATACTATGGTTTCTAGTGTTAGTTTTTTTCCTTACTCTGATGCTGATCCTCTTGTTCCGTGGGGATTTCCATATGTCCTTCAATAGCCAATGGTATTGATACTTATCCTAATTCCCTATTTTTTGGCCATGGGCCAAGGTTATAGAGCCTTATAGCCCATTTTCAGGCAACAAACCTTAAAAGGGTTCCCATATATTTTTTATAGTAAAAATATTCCTTCATAGGGGCTTTGTGGTGTTATAGGGCCTTACACATGGTACATGGTCCCTCAAAGATAAAATTAGGCCTTAATACATTTTAGGTATTGATTCCCATCGTTGATACATTAATCCTTAAGTTTATACACATATCTTTATTGGTTAATGTTTTTGGCATGTGCAGTGGTTAAATGCGACAATATGCATGACCCATGAGTCATAGAATTAATAGTAATGTACTAAGATCCTAGTTTTGGTTCCTAGAGTATGGTTTAAGCCCCAATAGCCATCTATTAGGTGATAATGCTTAAAATTGTTCCCTTATCACACTCATAGGTTAAATATTCCCTCTAAAGGGATTACATGTAGCTCCTTGTCATGGTACATGAGTCTTTAGAAGAAATATTTTGGGCATAAAACCACTAATTACCCATAATTACCTTATAATTGTTTGGTCGTAATCCACATTGCACAAGAATTTATGTTTTACACTAGTTTTATGTTTTATTTGGAATTTGTCAATTGTTGTTGGAGATGCATATGGGTATCTGAGAACATGAGCTCTTAACATAATTAAGGATGAATTCAAGTTTAAGAAAACTCACCATTCTAAAACCCTTTCCCTCATTCTGGACAAACCCTTGCCCCCACGAGTTTCCTTGCACAGAGGCCTCCACGGTATCGATAACCAATAAAACAAAACCCTTGTTCCCCTCACAACCAACTTCCTTGCACATAAGTTTGCTTGGTCTCAATAACCACTAAATATAAACCCTTGCACCCATCACAATCGATTTCCTTACGCAAAGGTTTAGTCTTGGTATCCTTGTGCATAGGTCTCCTCTTCACCAATAACCACTAAAAACATGAACAAAACCTTGCACCCCACATGACCAGTTTCCTTTTGCAGAGGTCTGGTCTTGGTCTCCTTGCACATAGCTCTCCTTGATCGATCTCAATGTTGAATTCGAATTACAATGTGGAAATGTGGAATTCGAATTACAATGGCCAATAACCTAGTCATGTCACTACTAATCTAACACCTAGCCTATAACCTTAATAAACTCTAAACTTTCTAGTCGATATCCCCTAACCTTAAAAACCCACATATCCAGTAACCCACATTATAACAATTACGATGATGACGACGATGATGACGAAAATGGCAATGTTGATTACGGTGATGAAAATTTCAATGATGACGATGACGACGATAACAATGATAATGAATGCGATGCCAATAACAATGATGATGATGATGAAGATGGAAATGATGATGAGGAGTAGGTCATTGAAAATGTTGATTATTGGTGGTGACAATGTCAATGAAGAAGATGATGATGATGATGACAATGATCATTAGAATGATGATCTAATGATGATCACAACAATGGAAAGGATGATGATGATGACAATGATCATTAGAATGATGATCTAATGATGATCACAACAATGGAAAGGATGATGATGATGACAATGATGACGATGACGATGACGATGACTAGGAAAATTATGATGAAGATGATGATGCTAACGACAACGATAATGATGACAATGACGATGACCATGATGACAACAACGATGATGATACTGATGACAATGTTGATTATGGTAGTGACAATTTATTCAAACAATTTTCTTAGGATCAACCTGCCACAATTTGTTCAAGCAACCCTCAAGGAAAGGATTAAAACAAAGCCACTTGTAGCCAAGAGAAGAGAGGTATTTGTTGGTTGTTGTAGATAAAGCTAATTTATATTCTTGTCATTAGGCACAAGGTGAGAAAATTGTTAGAAAAACAGGACCGCGGAGCAATAAAATAAAACAAATGCAGAAACAAAACACAGAAGACACACAATACAAGAGAGACACAAATTTACGTGGTTCACCCAGTGTGGGCTACGTCCACCAGAGAAATTGCCAGGT
>SNQJ01S0005737.1:175869-198943 GCA_010110895.2 Picea sitchensis
TCCACCAGAGAAATTGCCAGGTCCTTCCTTTATTATTATCCAGCAAATGAAGGGATACAACCTACAACAAAACCCGCTGTAACTTCCTCTTCTTTCTCTCACAGTCTCCTCTCTCAAAATACAATATTCACCATCATCCATAGCCGCAATAAATTTCCCTCATAAAAGAGGGTTTCCTTCTAGGGAAAAAAACCCTAACATAATCTCTATCGTTAGATCTGTGACCTTATAATGAACGATCCAGATTTACAATGAAATTACAATATACTTTTACAAGGCGTGGAAGAGTGTACATACTTCTGGGGTGTAAATACTTCATGGGGTATAAACACGACTGAAAGCAAGGACCTCTGAATCAGGAAGATAATCAGGCTCCACAACCAACAAAAATTGAATTTTTTCCACTAAACCCTATAAAAATTAGCATTTGAGGTCATTAAAGGTGAACATTCCGACCTTATTGATTCATTGCATTTATATATGATGATTGTGCCTTTTTATATGAAGAAAAACTAAACACTGTTCCTAAGGGAACTGAAGGGATGTGTTGACGCTTGAATCTGTTAGGACCGAAATGACAACCTCACAAGGATGCAAATCCTCCTGCATTTTTATAGAGGTGGTACTCCTCTGTCCAAGATTTATAAAATGTGGGACTTTTAAAGAAGTCTGTCAAAGGAAAGTAAAATAGATATAATAGAAATTATTTATTTATTTATTTATTTTTGTTTTAAAAAGAGAGTTCCTGAGAATGGACCAGGAAACACACACATTCATACATTTAAAGAAAATAAACATAATTCCTCACATCCATCATAGTAGGGCTAAATATTTATGATCACATAAAAACTAAAAGAAAATGATCCACATGCATAAGAGAACTTTGACAGAGTAGTACATGGGCAACTCAAATGGATATAATGATAGATCAACCTCAAATACTTTATATTCAGAAAAATTGGGTTACAAAGTATAGTCGAGATTGTTCCCAAAATAACTCTCTTGGAATATCTAAGGAATATATAGTTCAATACATATCCTTTGAAATTAAAATGCGTTTGTCATAATGACTGGGATTGGGGCTCCTACGGACCATAAATAAAATATGTATAAGAATGAATCTCGTAGAAAGAATAAAGTGGGTGATAGAAGGCAGCAAGACCTGGAAAGAAGAAAAAAAAGGAAAATATCAGTCTTTGGTTAAACCTTTCTATTTAAAGAGGTGGAGTAACTGGATGAAGAGATTGATAGAAACATAAAAATGTGATCAATATGAACATACTATGATGGTGTATCATTCTTTGTCACTTTCTCACTGATGTGCTTTTATGGCTCTCCTCGACAGTTATAGTAACCGTCTCAACCATCCTTTTCCCTTCATTGGTGAGCTTGTCAACAACCCTTTTGAACCACTCCTCGATGTATCTCCTCATTGGCACCACATTTATTTCATGCGATTTTTATATTGAAGAGTTCAATTTCCAAGTCCCTTAGATCAATAGAAATGTTCCACAATGCTTCTCCGATATCTTGATTCTTGATCAAATAATCAACTAGCCTGTTTTCCATGTCATCTTCACCATATTCAAGAATGCCATAGAATTTTTCAAATGACAAGCCTTTAAATATCTTAACTTGTTCATCAAATGCTTGATTGGTTAATAACAATGAGTTGAGTATCAATTTCAGGTCTTGGACCTCATTGGTGCTATCAGCTAGATCTATCTCAGTTAGATTCTTCAATAATTGCTCTCTTCTAGTTATGGCCTGGCTGCATGCTTGAACAATACCATTCATGTTTTTTACCTTTTCCTTATAGCAAGCGCTCAATTATTTTATTCGGTTTGGAGAAGGGAGATCCTCCTCTGATCTTCTTCTCAATTATGTCATATTAGTAACTTTAACGCCAAATGGTACAACCACATCGAGGTAGAAACCTTCCTCGTTTTTCAAATCTTCGTGCAGATATTCATGAAAATCATGTGCTCTCGTTCCAAAAGAGACCATGCCCTTTGACATCTCCCAAGCCTTTGTTATTAATTCTATTCTTTTCCACATAGCCTCGGGCTGATGTGAGAAGGCTTGACGATCCTTTTAACTTTTTATATAGGTGTGGTAGGTTCGATCATTGATAAAGGACTAGCAAGTACTGGAAGGGGCATTAAAGCTTCCTCCAATTCTTTGATTCACTCCTTTAACCTGACATTCTCCGCTTCAAGGCCTCTAATAAAATTGTCTAGAGCATATCTAGTTGCTTGGTGTATCTCAAAAATTTGGGAAGACCGCATGTTCTGTAGGTTAATCTCTAAACAAGATTTCCCCTTCTTATTCTTTACATCTCTTTTCTCAATAATTAAATTTTTGGATTCGCCGTAAAAAACAACGCTCTGAAATGCAAAAGACTCTTCTTCTTCGAAGGTCTCAGTCTCAACTATTTCCATCTGAGGGTTCTGGTGAGCTGTGTTCTCTAGATGGTCAATGTTGGGGAACACTTTCTATATGTCAATTTCGAGTTCCATATCCTCGAGGGAGAGGTCGTGGATATCACCTTCTCCTCGAGGTCCCTCCTCTTCTTGCACAATGTTTTTTCTTTTCTTCCTTAAGGGAAGTTTATGAGAACTTTCAATTTTTCTGGAAGGAGGGTTCTTATCTCCTCCTCCGCTTGAAGAACTGTGGGTGACTTTCTTACTTTGGTAGGCCGTTGGAGCATTGCTCCAAGATGTTGTACTCTTTGGTGTGACAGTCGGGGATTGGGAACTTTTCTCACCCAAAAAGTTTCCCCTCTGCTTGTACGACTCATTGGTGCTGAGTATTGTCTCCAGGTCACCAGTGTCACGAGCGGGAGTGCCTGAGGTATTGTCTCCATATTCATTCAGAATAGTGTTAATGAAAGAATTGCTGAAACCAACAACCAATATATGTTCTACAAAAATACCACTAGGGTCGAACCCTTTTACTTTTTCAACATATTTTAAATTGAGGCTGTGGAAGTGGCCTATGAATTCATCAATCTTGTTCATATTTCTGAACATGAAATCCTCGACTTTCCAAGGCAGAGGTATGAATTTTTTTTTTCTCTTTTCATGGAAAAAATGAAACCAGTAGGTGTACTACCTTGCTATTTCAACAACAAACATTGTGTCAGATATGTGGCACGAAAGGAAGGAAGGATTTTCTTTGGATCCAAAAATCCTTATAATATTATAATTTTTCATGTGTTCTAGTGTCCCCTTCCTATCCGGGAACTTACTCACCCGATTAGACATCCGAGGAGTGTTCTTTCCAAACAAAAATTCTTTAAAAACCAAGACAAAATCATTAAAGACTTCATAAAAATGCTGGGAGGCCTTGTGCCTCCACAATGTTTGATACCATAAGGTTACTGGGTCGAATTCACAGTTTACCTTCTTGCACACAGATAATCTCGGGAACTGACAACAATTCGCTATCGCGAAAACCAAATAAGATGACATAAATAATTTCTTCTCCTTCTTGTATTGCTCCAATTGGGAAGAGAGTTCAATGAAAATCAACTTACCCCAATCAAAGATGGCATGTTCCTTGACCATAAAATAAAGATTGTAAAGAATTATCCAGGAGATGTTGGCCGTGGTTTCTTGTCCTGTTATCTTTGTAAAAATCCATGCAATTTTCCGGAAGGGATTTTTAAATGAGCCAACCTGCAATCTTGTGATGTCCTCGGGGATGGCTATTGGGTTCTCTAGGAATTTAGGTAAGAGGTCCAGTCCATTGTCATGATTTTTTAAGAACTCCCTGCAATCTTCACCTTTGAAGGTGAGCATTGGCTCGGGAAGCCTCAACATCTTATGTGAAAACTGAGGTGACATAGAGAGAGGGGAATGGTCCCACAACTGGATGATCCACTGGCTTGGAATGTATCTCTTAGCGCACCAGGTTACCAACTCCTTACAATCAAAAACTTCCGGGACACACCCTACGCGCGCAACTCTAGACGCCCATATTATTTCCTTCTGGGCAGAAGGGGATGAATAATAGGAATATGCCATGGACCACTGAAAAATATGATCCACGTGTCTAAAAATATTCAGTGTATTGAAATAGAAATGTTGTCGAGTTGCTGCCATAAGTCGACGAGAACGTTCCCTTGCTCCAAATTATGTTAGGAATGAATGTTGGAGGGAGATGATATAATCCTCCGTAAATCCTGTTTTAATATGTTTTAATAGGAGATATCCTTTAGCCTTTCGCTTATTAATGACCATCCTTTCAAATCTGTATGGTAAGTTATTAGCATTAAAAGCATAGTAAATGTGCATTGGGAAGGGAATGAGGGTGGCGAGGATGGACGAGGGAAATATGTGACTTGATATTTTTGTGAACCCGGGAACCTGCAAACCTGAGAGCCCACGATGGTATGAGGCACAAAATCGGCTAAGTGTGGGATGAAGCGGTGGTCAGATGGATTCATGTAGGCGGAATGAAACTTAGGCAGTTCGGGGAGAACATGGATTGAAATGTAGATCACATAACTCTTTGGTGCAATGTGTCTATTACGAAACATGGGAACATGAAAACTCGATCCCATCAACCTACAATCATAGAATTGACTAAGTGTGGAAAAACACAGTGGTCGTTCAGACTTGTGATGTGAATTTGTAGATGGAGGTGAGAAATTGTAAGTCCGCCAACCTGGGAACCTGTGGTCTAAAATGTGACTAAGTGTTAGAACTAGAAAGGGATAGTAAGAGGGAAAAAATAAAAGGTAAAAATGGGTAAGTGTATAAGGGGGAAAACAAAGGGATAAAAGAATTCAGGAGAATAGAAAAGGGGAGGGAGTTTTTTGGAAGTGGTAAATGACCTCAACAGGATTCTAACCTAATAACTCCATGATAAAGTTATTAGTATCCAACCAATAGTTTTGAAACTTCATTAAAACTTCAAGGAAGAGAGGGTTTGGTAAGACTTGGCTCTCTTATTGTCTTGAAAACCTAAGTTCATTCTAGGAGAAGAAGTTAAACTATTATGCTAATCCAATTTAACAACATTGGAAACAGAAATTGAAATGAACACACTTTGATGATCAGGGAAACACATCAATGTCGCAAAGTGGATTTTAGTCTATATATTCAACAAAATATTTCAATATTACTTCGACAATGAAACCAAATGAAATCTAAAACTGAGAAAGCTAAGCTGAAAATATGGAGAAATTGGGTTCATTTTCCCTTTGTAGGGAAAATATTTCACCTCTAGGGCCTATATTATGGTATAGGGATTCATATATGTCATAGGAGCCCCAAAATCTTGGATCAGGGACTAAAACCCATGTTTTCATTCCCAAACCATGGCTTGAACTATGAGAAACATTTATCCCTTTTAAATTTAATGCCCAATGGTTAAAATATGAGGAGTTTACAATTATTGTAACTTTTGAATGGGTAATATTTGATCCCTTTGCAAGGGATCATCAAGTAATCTTGAGCTAGTATCAAACCTCAAAACGGTCAAAATAGTTATTTCAAAATGGGCCTTTGATAAAATATGCAAAGAAGATCGAGATTTCATTGCAAAGAAGATCAAACCCTAAACCAAAATATTTGTGTGACTCATATTTGAGTCTCTAAACCCTCCCATACCTTCAACACATGCATCCACTATAACCATGTGAAATTTCAGTGCATATGAGCACAAACTGAAAAAAATTCAACGTTGGCCCCATTCACAAGTCACTCGACGGGCGATCAAATTAGAGAATAATTTCCACTAGCTAATCACAACTTTGTAATGGTTCCATTATCATGACTACATATAGGCCAACGATTTCATTAATTATAGGGGTTACAATTTAACATTCAAACATAGATTTTAGTGGGAAAAGTGACATACTTGTATTAACTCCAAGTAAGGTAAGAAAATATCACATTAAATATACACGCTAGTAGATGGAGTTTTTTATGCCAATGTGGGCTCCTAATCCTTTCTTTGGGAGTTGGGTCATCTCATCAAACCCTAAACCAAAATCTTTATGTGAGTCGTATTTGAGTCACAAAAACCTCCCATACCATCAACACATGCATCCACTATAACCATGTCAAATTTCAGTGCATACGAGCACAAACTGAAAAAATTTCAAAGTTGGCCGCATTCACAGGTCACTTGGTGCGCGATCAAATTAGAGAATAATTTCCACTAGCTAATCAAAACTTTGTAATGGTTCCATTATCATGACTAAATTTAGGCCAAATATTTCATTAATTATAGAGGCTATAATTTAACATTCAAACATAGATTTTAGTGGGAAAAGTGACATACTTGCATTAAATCCAAGTAAGGTAATAAAATATCACATTAAATATACACGTTGGTAGATGATTTTTTTTTAGCCAATCTGGGCTCCTAATCCTCTCTTTGGGAGCTGGGTCATCCCATCAAACCCTAAATCAAAATATTTGTGTGTGTCGTATTTGAGTCTCGAAACCCTCCCATACTGTCAACGAATGCATCCACTATAACCATGTCAAATTTCAGTGCATACGAGCACAAACTGGAAAAATTTTCAGGGATGGCCCCATTCATAGGTCACTCAACGCACGATCAGATTAAATAATAATTTTCACTAGCTAATCACAACTTTGTAATGGTTCCATTATCATGACTACATATATGCCAAATATTTCATTAATTATAGGGGCTATAATTTAACATTCAAACATAGATTTTAGTGGGAAAGTGACATACTTGCATTAACTCCAAGTAATGGAAGAATATATCACATTAAATATACATGTTGGTAGATGGAGTTTTTTTAGCCAATGTGGGCTCCTAATCCTCTCTTTGGGAGATGGGTCATCCCATCAAACCCTAAACCAAAATCTTTCTTTGAGTCGTATTTGAGTCTCGAAACCCTCCCATACCGTCAACGCATTCATCCACTATAACCATGTCAAATTTCAATGCATACTAGCACAAACTGAAAAAATTTCAACGTTGGCCCCATTCACAAGTCACTTGGCACACGATCAATTTAGAGAATAATTTCCACTAGCTAATCCCAACTTTGTAATGGTTGCATCATCATGAGTACATATAGGCCAAATATTTCATTAATTATAGGGGCTATAATTTAACATTCAAACATAGATTTTAGTGGGAAAAGTGACATACTTGCATTAACTCCAAGTAAGGTAAGAAAATATCACATTAAATATACATGTTGGTAGATGGTTTTTTTTTTATCCAATGTGGGCTCCTAATCTTCTATTTGGGAGTTGGGTCATCCCATCAAACCCTAAACCAAAATATTTGTGTGAGTTGTATTTGAGTCTCAAAACCCTCCCATACCGTCACATGCAGGTGGAGTTAGTACACTATAACCATGTCAAATATCAACGCATACAAGCAAAAACTGAAAAAATTTCAACGGTTGGCCCCATTCCACCGGTCATTTGGCGCACGATCAAATTAGATAATAATTTCCACTAGCTAATCACAACTTTATAATGGTTCCATTATCATGACTACATATAGGACAAATATTTCATTAATTAAGGGGCTTATATATCATGACTACATTCAAACATAGATTTTAGTGGGAAAAGTGGCATACTTGCATTAACTCCAAGTGAGGTAAGAAAATATCACATTAAATATACATGTTGGTAGATGGTTTTTTTTTAGCCAATGTGGGCTCCTAATCCTCTCTTTGGGAGTTGGTTCATCCCATCAAACCCTAAAACAAAATATTTGTGAGTTGTATTTGAGTCTTGAAACCCTCCCAGCCGTCAACACATGCATCACACCTAAACCCTCCCATACCGTCAACACATGCATCCACTATAACCATGTCAAATTTCAGTGCATACGAGCACAAACTGAAAAAATTTCAACATTGGCCCCATTCACAGGTCACTCGGTGCGGAATCAAATTAGAGAATAATTTCCACTAGCTAATCACAAATTTGTAATGGTTCCATTATCATGACTACATATAGGCCAAATATTTCATTCATTATAAGGGCTATAATTTAACATTCAAACATAGATTTTAGTGGGAAAAGTAACATACTTGCATTAACTCCAAGTAAGGTAAGAAAATATCACATTAAATATACACATTGGTAGATGGAGTATTTTTATCCAATGTGGAATCCTAATCCTCTCTTTGGGAACTGGGTCACCCCATCAAACCCTAAATAAAAATTGTGTGAGTCGTATTTGAGTATCGAAACCCTCCCATACCGTTAATGCATGCATCCACTATAACCATGTCAAATTTTAGTGCATAGGAGCACAAATTGAAAAAAATTCAACGTTGGCCCCATTCACAAGTCACTCGACGCATGATCAAATTAGAGAATAATTTACACTAGCTAATCACAAATTTGTAATGGTTCCATTATCATGACTACATATAGGCCAAATATTTCATTAATTATAGGGGCTATAATTAATTAACATTCAAACATAGATTTTAGTGGGAAAAGTGACATACTTGCATTAACTCCAAGTAAGGTAAGAAAATATCACATTAAATATACACGTTGGTAGATGGAGTTTTTTAATCCAATGTGGGCTCCTAATCCTCTCTTTGGGAGCTGGGTCATCCCATCAAACCCTATACCAAAATATTTGTGTGAGTCATATTTGAGTCTCGAAACCCTCCCATACAATCAATGCATGCATCCACTATAACCATGCCAAATTTCAGTGGATACGAGCACAAAATAAAAAAAATTCAACGTTGGCCCCATTCACAGGTCTCTCGGCGCGTGAACGAATTATAGAATAATTTCCATTAGCTAATCACAACCTTGTAATGGTTCCATTATCATGACTACATATAGGCCAAAAATTTCATTAAGATTTCACAACCTGAATGAGATTCTCTTGGTTTCAAGAATAATATATTCTCTACTGAACAACGCCAACCACATGAAGGTGGAAGCTCATATGGCCCATCCCCACCCTCACATCACTCTCAATTCCCCAAAACCCAATTTTTCTACTTATATAAAATATTAGAAAACAACAATATAGTAATAATGAAACATAGAAACTTGTAAGAAAACAAAAATTTAAGGTAAATGAAAGAGAATAAATCAATTGAAAACATATAAATACATACCTCCTGTATTTCAACATTTCGATATCATTAATATTCTTCTTCATCCAACTCAACATCTGTATCATCCGCTTCAAAATTGATGTTGTAAGGATTGGCCATATCATGAGCATCATCATCAATGTCGTCATTTCCAGTCATATCATCATCTATAACATTGTCTCATACATTTGGTTCAACTTCTTCAAGATCTTCATCTAAAACATCATTGATACCATCTTCATCCAGAACATTGTCTAGAACATCTCCTTGAACTTCTACGATGTCTTCATCTAGCACATGAACTAACTAGTATAAGAAAAAAAACCATGCCATATATATCAATATAATATTCAAATATATAAATAGTTATATGGGTGAATATGCATGCTTGCCTGTTTATCTTTTAAACCATATGCTAAATCAATTTCCCTCTGTGTAATATTGGTATATCCTTTACGTTCATAATGTATCTAATCCCTAATCCTTGAATGGAAAAATCCCATTCTTAAGAGGGTTTCCTCTTGACCTCATTGACCATTTGATTCACCTTGAATCCATTTCCCTAGTTGGATTTGGAATTGATCTAAGATTCCTTCCATCACCTATATTTAAAACCCTAAAAACCCCAAAACTCCATTTTACTAAGGCCACTCTCAACTTCACCTTGTGCCTCATTGATTGGTCTTAGGGAATACCCTCCTTGAGTAAGAGGAGATCCGGCCTAAAGTGAAGAGGATATGTTACCGATGTGACAATGGATACCATCCTAATAGTTTCCCCTTGAGTTGTACCTTGTGGACAATGATAATGAGGATGATGATGACAATGATAGTGATTATGACATTCATGATGATGATGACGATAATGACGATGCCAATTATGATAATGATGATGCCAATGATAATGTCGATGATGATGATGATAATAAAAGTGTGCATTGGAAAAAGTTGTAAACACATATGATTTGGGTTTCAAACTTGTTTCAAAAGTCATCAGTGATAAATTGAAAGATAATTTTAAGAATCCTCCAATGGTCTCCCAAGTGGTGATTCAAACTCATCTTCAATGTCTTCTCTGAAGTGTAAAGTGGGGACAAAGGTTTTATGGAGACCAATCACTAGTAGGACACAATCTTGGTGAAAGGAAGTTATCTTTGCAAGAAATATCTTTGGAAATATCTATTGCTATGTTTGGATGATCCTCTTTCAAATTCTACTAGCTTTAGTTACCCCAACAATTAGCTTTATGGAAACAAATATCAAAAGTGAATATCAATTATTTCTTGTCTTTGTTTTTTACTCTCATTTAAGTACTTCTTTTCTCCATATCATATATGCATGAACATTTAAATTTGACACTACCATGACACCATAATGATATTTAAATATGACACTACCATGACACCATAATGATGCCATCGACGCATGCAATACTTAGCGACATTGATACAACACCATCTCGACATGCATATTTTTATGGTGTTGATTAAACAATGATTGAAAAGAGGGATTTTTCATCACAACTATGACACACATACATTGTATATACAATTTAGAACCTAAAAGAAAAATGAAAAAGGGCTGATGCAAACTTAAAACTTGTGTCAACCAATTTGTGTACTCTGAAAGAAAAATAGGGTTTATGGTTTACATGATGAATTGATGATGGAAACAAATGGGTGTGTGATTCATATTTGAGTCCATAAATCCTCCCATATCATTAAGGCACACAAATAGTATATCCATGTAAAATTTCAGTGCATACAGAGACAGTTTGAAAAAATTTCAACGTTGGCCCCATTCATAGGTCATTGTTGCCCATGTCTAGTCCTAGTACAATGTATTTTCGTTGTTCCTTTTAAAATTCGTTTGATACACACGTTCCTGCATATAGTATTGCAAGGACATGTAATAATGTCAATAAAAAAGTACTAGCTGATATAAATTTTACAAGATTCATCAGTTATTTCTTGTCTTTGTTTTTTGCTCTCATCTAAGTACTTCTTTGATCCTTAAGTTAAAGACTATTAGTACGAAATCATTATTAAAAAAAAATTCCTTCTAGCGCCTTCTTATTGCCACCAACTGCATGGGCCTAATTGACATGATGCTCGTTTTGAATAACATATGCTATGAAAATAAAGAGCACGACCATGACGATGGGTATATTGTTGGGAGTTCCATGCACAATATTAATCCGAGAAAGTTCGAACGAAACGAGGTCAGGATCATATATATAGAGTGGGGGTGTGAGTCATCTTTGAGTTTGGAAACACACGTTCCCACTTATTATAGTACTTCAAGGGAATTCAATAACGTTGATAAACAAGAACTTGATAAATTTCACAAGCACTTGATCATCAATTATTTGTTGTCTTTGTTTTTTTCTCTCATCTAAGTACTTTTTTGTTACAAAATTATATATATATTTTAGTATGTAATCATTATTTTAATACAAAATGTCATCTAACACCTTCTTCTTGCCACAAAAATCATGGGCCAAAGTCCCATGTTTTCAAATAGTTTCAACGAAGATGCTATAGAAATGACAAACATTTTCATCGAAACTTCATTGATGTAATACTATGACAACAATGATGACATCTACAATCATGATGGTATAAAGATGAATGAGCTTCTCTTGGTTTCAAGAATAATTTATCCTCTACTGAGCAAGGCCAACCATGTGAAGTTGGAATCTCATATGGCCCCTGCCCTCCCCCTCACATCACTCTCAATTCTCCATATCCAATCTATAAAATAGAAAATAATCGAAAACAACATATTAAGATTCATGCATAGAAACTACCAGAAAAAATAATAATGAAGGTAAATGAAATTATGTGTTTGTAAATGATATTTTTAGTTTACCGTGTACTCTAGTATGAAGACTATTTTCATGTTTCACATAATAATCAAACAACATATAAGAATACATGATATAAAAAAGTCACATAAAACTTAAAAACATGTAATTAACCCATGACATAAGTAAATTACTTAAGAGAATAATTCATACAAATTAAAATATATAGTTACATACTTGATCTAACTCAACATCTGTATCATCCTTCTTCTGACTCTTCTTCTTCATTGAACTTGACATCTGTATCATCATCCAGTTCAAAAACAATGTTGAAAGGATTGACAATATCATCATCATCAATGTCATTTTCAAGCATATTTTCATTGACATCATCATCAAGAAATACATTAATTTCTCTGATATCTAGTTCATATTCTCTGTCTTCTTCATCTATCGACCCATGATATTTCGACTCTGTTTGATTTGGCGCATCATCTTCTTCCTGTACATGAGTATACTTAACTGGCCTTCCTCTTATATCATATCTAAAAATAAATGACCAATCCCTCTCACCTGTAACCTTTGATTAAAATACCTATTCACATTGGCTTGGAAAAACATAGCGATCATATCCTCTTTCAAACACCATTGTTTTAATCATCGAAAATCCATTGGCATGCTGAATACCAGTTCTTTCCTCATTACGTTCATGGATTCATTACCTATACCATTTGACATCGAATAGAACTAATTTGGAGGAATTAAAGTCACACTCAAGTATATCATTCAAATACCCATAGTATCTATTTTCATATTCTCAGGGATGTCTGTCACTCTTAGAGGAAACATTAGTGACCTGGAATACTGCAGTTATCCCACTATCAGATATTTTCCTGGTTTCATCCAACTGCTTGATGTGAAATTTACAGCCATTGCACCACATAGCCTTGTGGTGTTGCAACTGCAATATTCCATACATGCAAAAGATGAATTGTCAATTAATAAACATATTTATATAACTTGGAAAGTATTTGAAAAAGACACACCTACAGTCACATTAATATAATATAAAATAACTAAATAAAATGGGTGAATTTTCTTTCCTGTCCATCTTTCAAACCATATGCTAAATCAATTTCCCTATACGTAACATTGACATCACTGTTACAACGAGCTTATCTAACCAATCTAGACAGTTGTTGCCATGGTAACCTACCGCCATGATGCTGTTTACATCTTTCAATCCATAAATTCATCCAATCAAGATTGTTTGTAATGTATAAATGCAGTGCATCCCAATCTTGAGCAACTGAATAAAAAAATCATAATTCACCAATATCAAATATTAGTTATAACCATGGTAAATATTAAAAATTGATGAAATAATAGATATTAATATATTAATGAGTATGATCATATACAAAAAAAAGAAAAAAATTATATGTATTAATATAAATATCCACAATTATTAATATATTACCTCTCAATTTTTTCATTCTACCTTTCCCCAACAGGTGCTCCTAAACTTCAAATTTTTTGATGGAGTTCACATCCCAAATGTGATCCACTAAATGCATAGCTGGCATTGATAATTTAGGAAGATACCGACTAATATACACCATGGATCGATATACTATGTACCCCTCCACCATAGAACCCTCAGGACGTGCTCTTTGTCTAACCAAAGCCTTCAATGATTTCAAGTTCCTCTCCACCATCCACATTGACCTTGTGTGTACATGTCCACACATTTCAATCTCCTCAACTTGGTGTATGAGGTAGTGCTCTTGTGCATTGAAAAATATTGGAGGTAGATGCTTTTGCATTTCACACATTAGCCAAGGAATTTCTCTCCTCCAATACTTTATATCATCTTCATGGATTTCTTTCAATGATAGCCATCTATAGATCATGACACAAGAAAATAACATGTTTCAACATTATAACATAATATATATTACATTACAAGTCAAAAACATGTCATTAAGTACAACAACAAATTGAAAGAACATTTTGCATATAAATCACATCTACTTACCTCATGTATTTTCGAAGATCATATGTAACTTGTTTGACATTGTTGTCAAATTTGTTTGGGAGAGATAGCGGTAGAACATACTGTATAAAAAAAAATGAATTGTTATTTGTTTCGACCAAAGTAGACAAAAAATAATAATCTTAAAAGATGTATATGGCCAATATATAAATATGTATACCAAAATTATTACCTTAATGAAGGTATACCAATCATGTGCTTTTACCCCACCAAATTCACCTTTCTTCGTTAAGATATTATTTATGTTTGAAGCAAAACCTGTGGGAAATTTAATTCTTTGAATGACCTCTTTTACATCATTGCTTTGTTCCTTTGTTAATAACCATCGAAGGTTATTTCAGTCTACATCGCTATTTGATTGGATCACACTTCACATTGCATGATTGGCTTACTGAATGTCAGTACAAATTTTGACATTTTTTTCTTTATGCCTCCTACCATCTATGATTCACCATAACATTTCTGTCACATTCTTCCAGATATGCATTGTATCAAACCAATGAGCTATTTTTAGCTCCTCATAGTAGGTCAACCTCATGAATTGAGTGGGATAACATTTCATTCCTTGTGGAAGCCCATTATTAACACCTTAATGATGGTGGCCTTCATCACGAAGCATAAAAGAAATCACAACAATTCAAATACGGTAAAATAAATTCAATAATTATTAAAATAAAAATTCAAAACATTACATATACGATACATAAAGAAATTGCGTACCTTGATGATTCCTATTATATTCCAATCTCCATATGTGAGGTGTCATTCTTCGTGGTTTTAATCTAGTCTCTTATTTCCCATTGAAAATATGTTTTTCAATAGTACGATACCTATGGTTCTTAGGGAAGAGGTGCCTATACTCATCAAACACCACCTTTCCTAAATTTTTTGAATTATGATGCTTCATCGTAGGAACACAATCTGGACATGCAAATTTACCCTTTTTTTGAAGACCCGCAACAGATGGATTAATGCCAATTATACGATGGGATTATTTAAAAAACATGCATGATATATTTAAAAAATTATATAGTATTAAAGCGCAACAAAATGCTACATACCACAAAAATGTGTTAGTCCTAGGGCATCATGAATTGTCCATACAAGTATTCCATGAAATTGAAATTTCTT
Organism: Picea sitchensis; assembly: GCA_010110895.2. Lineage (NCBI taxonomy): Eukaryota > Viridiplantae > Streptophyta > Pinopsida > Pinales > Pinaceae > Picea > Picea sitchensis. The sequence continues at coordinate 190,947 of SNQJ01S0005737.1, forward strand.
CTCTCCAATTGGTTTATAGATGTCATACATAGTGATGTCAACTCATAACTTTAGTAGCTCATCGATAAGAGGCTTGATATATACGTTCATATCTTTAACTTGGTACTTACCTAATTGTTTGAAATTACACATAATTACTACCATGATATGTATATATAAGTAAATAAATAAACAAAATATATTATGCAAAAAACAAAACAAATGAAAATGTTACATTCAAAAAATTATTGTAAACAAAAACCTCGAACAATCATTGTCAACATTATGTGCTCCCTTTTTATTGACATCCAAGGAGGAATGCTATTGTTGATAAAACAAATAGGACACACTGAGTAAATATACCTAAGCTCTCCAAATGGATTAACATCATCAACTGCCAATGAAATCCTAGCATTATGAGGTTCATCTTTGAAATTTGCCCATTTTCCCTCAATTTCTCTAAATGCATAACCATCTACAGGCATTCGAAGAACACCATCTCCACTTTTGTTCCATGCATGGTAATCCATAAATTGTGCTATCCTTTCACACCTGAAAAATCGCTGCAAACGTGGAATTATGGGAATATGACGAAGAACCTTTCGAGGCACGTTTTTTGTTACTTGATTGGTTTGATATCTACTGATAAGACATTGCGAGAATTCTATTTTTGATGCATTTTGTCCATAATATATAATCTGATCATTAGGAAATGCATCTATAGGTTGATACTCCATTCCAATGTCTTTCATAATGACATGGAAATATCAGTATGTGCGAGGTAAAATATTTGACGATGGTAAAAAAAATTCACCTAACAATCTACAACATAACAAATAATTACTAGTTAATGTAAAGAATATTAATTGTAAATATTACATTCTTATTTTACACATTAATTAACACTATAACAAATATATAAAAGTCAACATTTATGTATATGAGATGAGACATATTACATACCTTAGGATCTGTGTCATACACGTGTTTAACAATCATTCATAACCTTTAAGTTCACCAACAACAATGTAGCCGAGAGAAGATTTTCTCTGGAGCCTTTATAAAGTCATTTATTTGCCTTTTCTTATAGAGGTCCATCATAAATACCATCACTGTCCCCATCCTCATCTGACCGAGCAAACAAATCTTGGATCATTTGATTTGTCCCATCATATTCTTCCATGGGATCATTAAATTTATTTGTCCCATCATCTTCTTCCATGAGATATATATTGTCACCCTTTTCACCCTCTTTACTTTTTTCCCCACCTCTAATATTTTTCGCCATTCTTACGCACATAAATACCTTTTCTGAACCTTCGTTGTTATAGAAAGATTGTTGCAACATCTCTAATTTTCTAAATATTTATATATTTTATCTCCTCACCAATTTGATGAACATTGACCAAGTCAATATTGACTTTGTCAAATAGTTGGGTGACTGTTTGAACAATGCAACGCTAATCTTTGTGTCATCACCCATGCGATGAACTCTACGACAAACGTTGACCAAGTCAATATTGACTTTGTAAAATAGTTGGGTAACTTTGAACAGTGCAACAATAATATTTGTGTCATCGCCCATGCGACGGACTCTGCGACGAAATATAGAGGTCGTCGCCTAGACAACGAATGCGAGCTGATTAAAAAAAAAGAAGATAAATTTAAATCTTTATCTTCATTTTTGTGACGAAAGGCTACTTTCGTTGCAAGTAGTTCATCACATATTTTTCAATATGTAGTAGTGTATGGATCATTCATTAAAACCTTTTCTTAAAATAACAAAGGTTGTAGCAACGGTTTTTTTGAAACTTTTTCCAAATCTTGTAACACTAAAAACCTCCACTACAAGGTGTTCTCCTTGTAGTGAACTTAGAGAACACTTTCACACATTTGTTTTGATTAATTAAATCATCAATCATTGACAAGGAATAATGGTTCTTAATACTGACCATACATCATGTGTGCATGCTATGCTTAGCTTGCATAGTTGAAATCTATTGTACGTCAACAAGAGTCTTCTCTCGTTGAATAATTCTAACCACACCTTCATCATCCAAACACTCCACTCTCTTCTCAAAATAGTCCACTTTATCTCTATGGAGTTATAAACAATCCTTACCAATAATCCCATCATTGAAAATTTGTAAAAAAACATTTAGTTAAAAGATTTACTATTAAATTAAATTAATAAATAACCAAGGCCAAATGTTTCTCATCACATAGGCACCTAGGGGTGAGAAAGTGTCCAATGCCATCCCTATTGCATTAATTTAATGAGATATAAAATTAAATGAGACTTTATGAAAGTGAAATGAAATGGGTGAGTGAAAAGTAATTTCATATTAGCCATCCATCTAATCTATCCTCCACCATTAGATTAGATGTCTCTCCACCTTCCCTCATGAGGTTGAATTAGGGAAAGGGTGCCTCATTAACTTGGTGTTCTTCTTCATGTGATTTGGAGAGAGAAAAAAAAGAGAGAGTCGAGATGTGAAAGAGAACAACGAGTTGTAGGAAGTGTATCTGTGATTTGCAATTGAGTAACAACATTTTGCAACATTGTTACTGATCCATGTGGATATTGGTGGCCACCCACCTATTCCAACTGGCTCCTTTTGATAATTTTTAGTTCAACACGTTTCTCTGTAATGATGACATTTCTTTGTAATTTTGGGTTCTACACTTCTGGGGTTGTCTTGAAGCCCTACACAATATCTAGGTGGATATTGGTGGATGCCCACCTATTCCAACTGGCTTATTTTGGAAGTTTTCATGTCAATACATATTTCTGTACTTCCAGGGTCATTTTGCAGCCCTAAACATTGTTTTTATGGATTTCCATATTTGAACTGTAATCAAAGCAACAATTTAATGGCATAATGTGTAGTGCTTAAAAAGACCTTTCCAAAAGGCTATCACACACCTAAAATGGAGTTCATATGCAAAAGTTACGACCCCGGGAAGTTGAGGTACCAACTTACCCATCGGGGCCCACATAAATTTTGGCGTTTCATCTTCTAGGGTTAGGATTTTGGATGTTTGGGGTTTTGGCATTCATGAGTAATGTTAAAAATGCCTCTGGAGCCTCATTGTGATCATTCTTCTCAGAAGGATGCGCATAGTAGCCACATCTCTTCTCAGAGATAGCTACCACCATTCGAACAAGTTGTTTTTAGTTCTGCATTTTTATAGTTTCAACCTATTTTGTTTATTCAATAGAAGTTATTTCTCACTGGATATCTGTTATTTCTCTCAGTATCTCAGTATTGTTGTATTCAGTCTGTTATTTATTTTGTTCCGCTCATAAATATGGATCATTGGTATCAGAGCGATCTTCTCTTCATTTATTTTTCTTCGTGCATGTACCAGACAAGATCTGGGTACAAGAAGTTGGGACTCAAACCAGTCGAACCTTTGCAAGATCAACTACATCGAGCCAGAAAAAAACTCACGGGGGACTAGAAGAAAGATGATGGAGCAGGAGATCCTTTAAAACTGTTGCTCGAGGAATCCCTTGCGCGACAAAGGAGCGAAATGATGGACAAATTTGCACATATCCTTCTACAGATGCCCACATGAGATGCACCTTCATTAAGCGACCATGCAACCCCCTTCAAGGTACAAGTAAATTTTGATATTCCATTATTTGAAGGACTGATAGTTGCAGATGCTATAGATAAATGGTTGAATATGATCGAAGGGTATTTTCTGGTCCACAATTTTTCCAATAGGGAAAAGATTACTTTTTCACTCCTCAAGGTCATCCCCCATGTTAAGGACTGGTGGGATACTTACTCTGAGTAAAGGACCATAGAGGAATATACACTATTTTCAGTTTCCCCCACATGGGATTCCTTCAGGGATGCCATTAAAGAACAATACTACCCTGTTGGAAGCTATGAGGACCAGTACACAAGATGGACCACCCTGCATCAGGAAAGGGACCAGACAGTACCGGATTTCACCAATATTTTCCATACCCTAGGCACCAAATTGGGTTTAAAATACTATGAATGACATTTGGTTCTCAAATACTGTGGTTGTCTGCATAGATACATTCAAACATAAATGGAATTTCTGGACATCTCACCATTGGGTATGACTTATAGATATGTTTTCAAGATTGAGCATAAATTTAGGCAGAAGAGGTGAGGGTTTGGATCTGCAAACTCCTCACAGTCGAAGCAAGGAAAAGGTGGCCCCAACCCACAAAAAAAGGGATAAAGGAAAGATGGCCACTCTCAAGACAACCAGTCCAAGATGAAACATAAGAAGGGTAATGAGAATTCAAAGAAGTACACATGAAAGTGGTGTGAATACCATAAAATCCCTTGGCACAACACCGAAGAACGTCGCTCCAAGAAGTCACCGGTGGTCAAGCTGAAAGCTTCTGACTTAGAGGCATATTTTGACTCTGAATTGAATCTAGAAGGAGGGAAGTGGATTATTGATGCCGAACCTAGCGCCACTGTCCCTACCACCAATGTCTAGCCAAGTGAACTAGAAGAACCAGAAGAAGGGGAACACCTCTTTCACTCACAGATGTGGGTAAAGGGGGCTCTGCTTCATTTCATTTTCGATAACAGTCATCAGAAGAACCTAATTTCAATAGAGGTTTTCAAGCAAATGGACCTGTGAATGACACCACACCTGCAACCCTACACCATCGGTTCGCTTCGCCAAGGAAGAGATCTCCACGTTAGCTAACAATGTTGTTTTCCATATGACACCAGGCCCTTCAAAGATGAGGTATTGTGTGATATTTCTCCCCTTTAAGTTTGTGATGTTATTTTAGGAAAGGCATATTTGTGGAATTGACATGTTGTCTATGAGTCTAGACCCTGCAGTGTTATTATTACTTTGGGTAGAAAATTGTACATGATTCTAGAGGTAGCGCCGCCTACCACTATTTCTTTAATCTCTGCTAGGAAATGTAATACTGTCATTTTTAAGATCAGAAAGTTAGTCTTCTTTGTGATCCATGCTCACAGTAAGCAAAAGGTCATTGCCACATCCATGAACTCTACACAAAGCCTCTATTTATAGAAGAAGAAAGTGGAAGGAATAATGGAAGAGTACAAAGACATATTCTCCTCACCCACCGGGTACCGAAACACTGCCAAGTCAAGCATCCAATTGATATAACCCCCGATGCACCTATGCCTAATGGACCAGTTTATCATTGCTCGATGATGGAAAATAATGAAATCAAGCATCAGATCCAAGATTTTATTCAAAAGGGGCACATAAGACCCAACTCCTACTCTTGCAAAAGCCATATTGTACTGGTGTAGAAGAAAGACAAGACCTGGTGACTCTGCATTGATTATAAAGCATTAAACAAAATCACAGTCAGGAACTGTACCCAATTCCATGAATTGATGACCTTATTGACCAACTCAAAGGGGCCAAGTTCTTCAACAAGATTGAACTAAAGTCTGGCTACCACCAGGTTCCCATCAAACCGACTGATGTATGGAAGACAACTTACAAATCTAAAGAAGGTCTCTTCGAATGGATGGTCATGCCCTTTGGCCTAACACATGCACCATCAAATTTCATGAGGTTGATGGATGATGTATTGAGACCCTTCACCAACTCTTTTGTGGTGGTGTCTCTAGATGACATCCTCATCTTCAACATAATTTGGGAGGAGCACATGCAATATATTCAATAGGTTTTGAGCACACTGCGACAATACAAGCTATATGCCAACTTGGAAAAATGATCCTTTGGCATGAACAAGGTCAAATACTTGGGATACAATGTTTATGAACATGGGGTACATGTGGATCCAACTAATATCCAAGTCATCCGTGACTGGCCAACCCTGAACACACTAACTGAGCTTCATAGATTCTTGGTACTTGCCAACTTCTATCGAAGGTTCATGTTGGGATTCTCCCATATTGCATGGGCCCTTAGTCAAGTGAGAAAGGGTGGTGGCAAGGAAACATTTGTGTGGGGGAAGGAACACCAATGAGAATTTGATGACCTGAAGCATCACTTGTGTTCAGCTCCAATACTCTCCTTATCTGATCTGCAACAACCATTCAAGATTGATATTGATACATCCGACTATGTTGTAGGTGCAGTTCTCACTCAACACGGTCATCATGTAGCATACCATAGTGAGACACTCTCAGATACTGTCTGGAAATACCCCACCTATGACAAGGAAATTTATTCCATTGTACAATCCCGTCGTCAATGGAAACATTACATTTTGGGAAAGGAGAAAATCATCCACACTGATCACAAGCCTCTACAATTCATACATACACAGGGGAAGTTGTAAAACGACCGCCATTAGAAGTGGTCCACATACCTGTAAAAATTCATTCTCAACATCAAGTATAAAACATGGAGCACAGATCATGTCACTGACTACCTCAATAAACCTCCCATGGCTGCACTCACCATCGTGCTCAATTTCCATGGGCATGAGGCATCTGAGTGACCCCAACTTTATCAACAAGATCCTGACTTGACCACCACCTATAAGCTCTTGGGTATAGGCGTGAATTTCATCGATTTTCACATTCAGGATGGACTGTTATGCCATCCAGGGCACCTCTGTGTCCCTGCAAGAAAGCGTAAAAGGATGATTTGGGAGGCTCACTACAGTCGTATGGAAGGACATTTTGGTGTGCAGAAAACTGTGGCCATTCTACAAAAACATTTTTATTGTCCAAAAATTTGACAGGATGTCAGAAAGTATATCAGATCTTGCACTGTGTGTGCCATTGCCAATCCAACCATCAAGAAGCAAGGATTATACACCCCTCTTCCTACTCTCGAGAGGCCTTGTGAATCCATCTCAATGGATTACATGTCTGGCCTTTTTATCGGTTTTCAAAGATGGCCATTCTCACAACCTGCAAGAAAAGCATCACATCGGCAGATACTGCCAAGCTCTTATTTGAACGAGTGTGGGTCCATTTTGGGATACCACATACCATCATATCCGATCAGGACAATAGGTTCCTCAACACATTTTGGTCGATTCTATGGTCAATGTTGGATACTAAGCTCACTAAATCCACTACCTTCCACCCTCAAACTGATGGACAAACATAGGCCGTCAATTGAATGATTTTGAACATCCTGCACATGTATAACTCTAAGCATCCACGTACATGGGATGAGAGTCTTCCCTATGTTCAATATAGCTACAACATGGCTCTCCATAGCTCCACCGACCATATCCCAATTCAGGTGGGGATGGAATTCCAACCTTTGGGTCCCATTGATGTTGCACTACCTATTGCAACCACATAGACAAAATCTTCCCATCTTCAGTCTGAGTCCAACAAAGCCACCAGATTCATTGTAGTTCTTAAATCTTGAGGATTTAAACACCTTCTTCCAGAATCCTGAACTACTTCTCTTCTTCCAGTCCTCGTGAGGTCTTGTCTTACTCCCAAACTGTTCATAACAATACCTTGCCTTCCAGATAGTTTCTTCTAAGGTCTTTGGTTCGTTGAACTCAATCCTGTCCCGGTAGGTTTGAGGTAGCCCACTAATGAACCACTGCATTTTTACTTTTTCATCTTTTATGTAGGGTACATACCTTAGTAGTTAAAGGAATTTATTGACAAATTCATCTATGGTGAGATGCCCTAGCCCGAGCTCATAGAATTCCTTGGTCTTCCCATCCATGTATTTCTCTGACAGATACTGCTTCCTGAAGTGTTTCTCAAACTGTTTCCATGACAGTTCCTTCTCATGGACTCCTTTCACATTCCTAAGGTCTTCCCACCAAATGGAAGCCTTCCCATTCAGGTTAAAGATGGCTATTCAAGCCTTCAAGTTTTCAGAGTAGTCATGGACTCTGAAGTATTTCTTTAAACCAAGAAGCCAAACTTCAGCCTCTTCTCCCTTCCTAATCTCTCCATCGAAAGAGGGTGGTTTGTATTTCTTGAATTCTTCAGGATCATGATTTTTGGAGTGCTTTCACTTCTTTCCTTTCCTTTGAGAATGTGAGCTTGCTTTGCTACTAGAAGATCCTTCAG
>SNQJ01S0005737.1:198993-218416 GCA_010110895.2 Picea sitchensis
CAAGCCTTCAAGTTTTCAGAGTAGTCATGGACTCTGAAGTATTTCTTTAAACCAAGAAGCCAAACTTCAGACTCTTCTCCCTTCCTAATCTCTCCATCGAAAGAGGGTGGTTTGTATTTCTTGAATTCTTCAGGATCATGATTTTTGGAGTGCTTTCACTTCTTTCCTTTCCTTTGAGAATGTGAGCTTGCTTTGCTACTAGAAGATCCTTCAGATTTCCAGCTTCCTTTCCAGAGGACTCTACCAATGAGTGTCCCCTGCCTTCAGGTTGGGCCTTCTTCGAGGCACTTCTCCCAGTGTGGTCACTTCTGGAGTCATGTTTTCGGATCTTAGGTGGACTTTGACTTCTCTTCTTATGTCGTTGGTCCACATGACTGGTTGCGGGTTCATGTTGTAGTTTATCTCTGTATGTCGGACAAGCTCTGCATCAAGACTGCGTTAATTTCTGTTTGTTTTCTTTCTCCTTTATCAATCTCTCATTGTCATCCTTGCAACTCTGTAATTTGTCCCTGAGGCTCCTTACAGTTTCAACCAAATCTGGAGGGGTTTCCACCGCCCTCCTTTCGTCAGATTCTTCGTCTCTATTGTGGGAGTCGTCCCCCACTTCATGACACATCACCATCCTTTATCCTTGCAATTTTCCCATGATTTACTCACTACTCGAGTGTTGAAAAAAACACTTATCGTTAGTTAACAGTCTATTAGTTCATGAACAATACACAGTTCAATTTCTTAAATGCACACACCCAGTAGAAAGTTTCATTCTTTTATTTAATAACATTTTTAACCAGACTTTTAAGAAAGAGGTAAGGTAGAGTGTCACTCTTTTAAAAGTACACCAAATAGAGTTTATTTTTATTTTTATTTTTATGTGACTCATCCATGAGCCCAAGCAGGCCAAGTGTTGTAACCATTCTTTGATACCAATTTGCAACACACCCACGATGGGGTGAAAAAAAATAAAATAAAAAAAATTGTCCTTACAGGAATAGATCCTTTCCCTTTATGATTCCTAATTGGGTAGTCCGGGACTTAGCCCGTCCCTCCGTTCAATGTTCTTCAGTTTTTTAAGTCGAACAATACTTTGAGACCTTGATATTCTCACCTCCTAATCAAACACATGACCTTTCAGATTCTGGTGCAGGTCTTATGATACCCACGACCTTCTCCTTCGCGCTTTGGTGAAGTCTTAGAGTTGGTGTTAGGCCCCTTTTCTCTTGGCCCTTCCTCATATGTGAACTTGGGTGATGCCCTCATGCCAACACACAATTGTGGGCGTGGCCAAAGGTGGTATGAAACCAAACTACTTTTTGGCCTGCAATTCTCCTTGAGCCTCCACGTGTCCTTTCTCCAAAACTGGGGTTTGGATTGCGGTCTGCCCTCAACTTTTTAAATTCCGCGCACCTCCGATCCCCATAATGCTACAGGACCGTCGATATCCCGATATTGACCATTGACTGAAATGATGGTTCAGATCTGTCCTTTTCAAATCCGTGGACTAGATTTGTCGCTCCTAAATCAACAAATGTTATCTCCTTCGTGATTCTGGACTTCGAACTTTTCAAACATCAAACCCTGCTTTCCTTTGTACATGAATCTTCCAGAATTGACAATCTCCAGACACCTATCCTCCTAAATCAATGACCCTTCTTCTACTTTGGATGTTTAACCTTTCAACTAGATCAACGATCCTATGGCCCTCCTCTTGATCAACGGTTGAGATCTCGTTCGGGTCTCCAGACTTCTGAGATCTCAAATCTCAAACTTCACCCTTTTTCCCAATGGATTTTATCCAAAGGTTATAATCCATTAACGCGTGTCCACTTGATATAAATATCGAGTATTACTTTGGGTCTTTACCTGGAGTGCATGGATCTATGCCATGTATTCCTTATATCTGACAGCTATGAATTACTTCGGGACTTTACCCGAGGTCCACAGATTCAGGCCACGTCTCCTCTTGATCTGACGGCTATGAACTACTTCGGGACTTTACCCGGAGTCCACAGATTCATGCCATGTCTCCTCTTGATCTGACGGATATTAATTACTTCAGGACTTTACCTAGAGCCCACAGATTCATGCCATGTCTCCTCTGAACTTCGACGACTCAAATTCACTTCGGGTGATCCGACGCCTGAGATTTACTTCGGACGATATGATGATTCAGATTCACTTCGATTGATCAAACAATTGGGATTTGCTTTGGATTTCTAGCTCTCTAGGCTTCAGAAATCTCAAGTCTCAAACTTTCCCCCTCCTGAGCTCACTGTATCTGACGACTCAGATTCACTTGGGCGATCTGATGTTTGAGGTTTACTTCGGATGATCTGATGATTCAGATCTGCTTCGGATGGTTGAGATTTTACTTCAGCTCTTCGGCTCTCCAGACTATGGAAATCTCAATTCTCAACTGAGAAGGTCCAGTGCAATTTACCCGGATCTCACAATCTGTTGACAAGTGTCCCCTCACATATCAATGGCTCTCGACACTTCAACTATTCAGGCTTCGGGTGTTTCAAATCTCAATTGAAAACCCTCGAATATATTTCCTGAAGCTGTTGATTTGTTGACACGTATCTCCTAGTGATCAACGATCAGGATCCTACTTCGGATATTTCACCTCCTCTTCGTCCACAAACTTCCGGAGCTGTGGATATTTTGCCACTTTTCTTCCTTGACGATGGACGGTCCCAATCTACTACGGAACTTTGTAAATTTGGTAGGTTCTCTCTCCTGTGTGTGCAGAGCGCTAAGGCTCGTGCACCTTGCTCTGAGAAGATGGTTGTCGATCCTCTACGATGTGATCCAATGACCACTATCACTCCTCCTCCTGAGCTTTTGACTTACTCCAACTTAGAAGGTTTTCTAAGTACTCAAAGGGTTCGACCCTTTCTCCTCCTACGGGCTCATCTCCTGGATTTCGTCTGTGCTCCTAAAAGCACTATCTCTTCTGAGCTTGATCTCCTTGAAGGTTTCATCGTCCCATGTGCTCCTTGCATTTCAAGGACAGTGTCAACCTCATATCGAAGGTCAACGATGATTGGCGGTTCATAGAAATTGCGGGGGAACAACATGCGGTCTCTTTACTAGAGAGTTCGACCTCCGCAATCGGAAATGTGCTCGCTCGATCCTAGTCTAACTGGGATCGTTGATCTTCCAGACTGTCGAGATCAACGACAAGGGTGAATTATGGGTCATGAACTAGCGCATCCGCTACTTTCACCTTCGCGCTCTGCAATGATCCCCCACCCTCAATATCCATTCATAGATCGATGGTGCATAACAATTTCCGGGGTTCAACTTGACCATCATACAATTTGACATCTCAGAGCCTTGAGCTCCAAGGTTTCTAGGCCTAGGTTACGTGGATATTTATAAAACTATAGGGCTATGATCCTTGCTCTTAGTCGGGTTTTAGTTAAGGAAATAAGCGCAAGTTCAGAGTCTCCTAGACCACTGGTCTAAAGGGAACACCTTCCCAAATCACAGAGCTTTAAGCTATGAATCAGGGCAAAGTAACTCACGAGGTTACCAAATCAGTAGATATGCCTAGATGCTGGCTTCGAATCTGGAACGACGATGTAAATTCCTAGGGAAAATACCTTCAAGTGATTAGACTAGGGCGTATGGAAAAGAAAGATGAAATATAGGTTCCCAAGGAAACGAACGCATACTTATAACAGAGAAAGAATCCTTATAGACATGTAAATACTCGCATGCATCCATTATTTACAATTCAAAGCATAAGGCAAGAAAACACTTATCAGAACCACAAAGCGTGAAGCTACTGTTGAAAGGGGTGCTCGTTTCCACCCAAACATAGGCTCAGTCACTCCTAATGGATTTATCACCGGCCACCCCCGAGCTTAAGCCATGATGCTTTGAGATTCAATCTCTTACTTCCAGCTCAACGGAAGTTAGGGACGAAGGTTACTCTCCTTCTCCCAACATAGAAATAGGTAAGGATGAAGGTTACTCTCCTTCTCCTAGCTCAATCTCTTATTTTATGTGATCAGAAATCATTGTTCCTCTTTCATTCCTTCCTTGGACTCGAGATTTTCCGCTCTCATCTCTGCATTTCCCTGCAAGTCTTCCTCTTCCCACCACACTTCCTTTCTTGACTTCCTCAACAATCTTACGTGTGGCCTGAATTCCCAGTCTGTGGTTAGGTTTGGAAGCCTTATGGATGGGTGGTCTGCCCCATCCCCTCATTAACTCTTGAGGAGGCCTTCCCACCTACCATCCCGACTGCAATTCATTTCTAGKTCAKAGGGTTGTTCTGATCTGAGCAATTAATTCCATCATGGTACTGGTTTGGTGGAGGTTAAAGAAACCATTACGGGTCCCCTCCACCACCTTTCACAGAATTCGTGGTTTTCTCTTAGCACATTCCCTCTTTCAGCAGTCATGCATCACATAACCATTTTCTATTAAAATAATAGAATTTACATTCATCGACCTTTTGTACAAAGGTCCATAAAATCAAACATTCACACTTTTAGGTTTGCCATATTAGTTCCTTGGCCAGTATAATTATATTTACGGACTGGGGGAAACAGGGTGTTACATATCAGATGCGAACGTTTGGGATCGTGTAGCCATTCCTGGTGAACAGCTTGGAGCCAATCTGGTACAATGAAGGAGAGAGAAAAAAGGGACCCTTCATCTTCATATTTTCGAGAAAGTGCATTCGCAACCACATTGTCTTTGCCTTTATTGTAAATGATCTCATAGTCATATCCAAAGAGCTTAGTCACCCATTTTTGTTTCTCTAGGGAGGAAATGCGTTGTTCTAGAAAATACTTGAGGCTTTGATGATCAATCTTAATTTGGAAGCATTTCCCCAATAAATAAGGGTGCAAAATATCAATGGCATGCAAAATAGCCAACATTTCCTTTTCATAGATTGATTTGCCCAAATTTATTGCAGACAATTGTTTGTTGGTAAAGGCCAAAGGTCGACCCTCTTGCATAAGGACAGTGCCAATTCCTTTTCCTGAAGCATCACATTCTAGGACAAAGGTCTTTGTGAAATCAGGAAGTGCCAGGACTGGAGTGGTGCACGTGGCCGTCTTCAAGGGTTGAAAATCCTAAGCAACTGTTGGAGTCCAGGTGAAAGAATTGTTTTTAAGGAGTGCAGTGAGAGGGGCCACAATCTTTCCATGGTTCTTAAAAAACTTGCGATAATAACCTGTTAAGCCCAGAAATACACGCAAGATTTTGAGAGTCTTTGGGTGAGGCCAGTCTTGCATAGCTTCAATGTTTTTAGGATCCACCCCGACGTCGTGCTTTCCAACAAGATGACCCAAGTATTCAACTTTTGAGGCGCCAAAATCACATTTAGATTGTTTCAAGAAAATTTGGTGCTGAGAAAGTAGATGGAGACCTCGATCCACATGAGCAAGATGGTCTATCCAGGTTTTTCTATAGATGAGGATATCATCAAATAAAACTAAGACAAAATGACGGAGATAAGGATGGAAGACATGATTCATGAGGCTTTGGAAAGTGGAGGGAGTATTACACAAACCAAAGGGCATGAACAAAAACTCATAGTGGCCCTCATGAGTTCTAAAGCCAGTCTTAGGAATGTCTGCCTCTTTCATACAGATTTGGTGGTAGCCGAAACGAAGATCAAGTTTAGTAAAGAACTGGGCACCACTAAATTCATCCAAGAGGTCATCAATGACATGAATGTGAAATTTGTCTTTAATGGTGAGTTTGTTGAGGGCACGGAAATCAGGACACATGCACCAAGAACCTTCTTTCTTCATGACCATGACCACAGGAGAAGAGTAGGGGCTCGTACTAGGGTGGACACCACCTGCGTTAAGCAGTTCTTGAACCATTTTCTCAATTTCATTTTTTTGAGAAAAGGGGTGACGATAGGGACGGATATTGGGAGGAAGGCTTCTTGGGACAAGTGGAATGGAATGATCATGAACACCACGGGAAGGAAGCAGTTCCTGGGGAGTGGAAAAAACCACTTGATGTTTAGAGAGGATGGATTGGAGGTCCTGTGGAACAAAGGGTGCTGTAGTTGCTTGTATGTCATGGAGTTGGGCAATAATGCCCGAATGAACTTTTTTAAGAATCTTTTCCATGCGATGGGAACTAATGATCTCAAGGGAACTGGTGGTGATGCCTTGGAACTTATATTGCTGGCCTTCCTGGTTGAATTGCATGGTTAATTCCTTAAAATCCATGAGAATGGGACCCAAAGTCCTTAGCCAGTCTGCACCCAACATAATGTCACAACTGCCCATGTCGATAGCAAACATATGAGATTTCAGGTGGTAGTCACCAATTTGGAGATGCACATTTTCACAACGTCCTCCAAATTTCATGGACCCGCCATTGACAATCATGATTTGGAAATTATTGACTGCACAGATATAGCAACTAGTTTCTTGGGCAATGCGGCGATGTAAAATTATGGGTGCTTCCACTATAAATAAGAATGATGACCTTCCTATGCTTGATGTAGCCAATTAGTTTGAGGGTTTGGGGAGCAAAGAAGCCAGTGAGAGCATTTAGGGAAATTATCGGTTCTACTTCGGGAGGGCCTGAGGGAGGGAAAATGTCGATGGGTTTAGGTGAATCAGACACAAGGGGGGCTTCAACATCCTCTTCCGAAACATCCTCCAATATGGACATAAAAAGCTTGTGTTCCTTACACTTGTGTCCCAGAAAATATTTGTCATCACAATTATAACAAAGGCCTTTGAGTTGGCGTTCAGCCATTTCGGCCCTAGTCAACTTTTTGATCTTTAGTGGAGTAGAAGGAGGAGTGGGATTTACTGGTTTAGTGCGAGGAATAAAGGAGGGTTTCTGGTTTTGAGAAGATACAACTTGATGTGTTTCCTTAGCTCGTTTAGTAGCCTCCACCCAACTCTGAGGCCAATCCATGAGGACATGGACATGAATCTCATCCTTGAGGCCACTGATAAAACATTCTTGGAAAAAAGCATTAGACATGCCCTTTGTACGAAAATCCAGTCTCTCAAAAGAAGCTATAAATTCTTCCAATATGCTAGATTGTTTCAACTTTGTCAAACAACCTAAATGGTTGGTTTCAGTGTCAAAGTGTTCATAAAGATCTGCCACAAAGTGTGTCCAAGCAACATACCCTTGACGAGAAGTTTTTCTCCATTGCCAACGTTCTTGATCTAGATGGAGAACAACATACCAGAGTTTGGCCAATTCATCTATAATGTTGTACAAAGAGAAATAATGTTCCATTTGAGTTACCCAGCCAGTGGGATCTGAGCCATCAAATTTGGTCACATCCATCCGTGGAAGGCGTAGGTCACGCTGAAAGTGATGGGGTTGAAAATTATGGAAATGAGAGGAAGTTTCATCTTCAGTATGCAAAGGTGGGTCAGATAAAGGGTGATCTGGAGGGATATGTATCTTGGTTCAGATCATCAAAATGACAGATTCAAGCTAGGTAGTCATGTCTTGTTTGAGTTCTGTGATTGAGGCGGCGATGGAGGACTGCATGTTTGTATTGATGGTGGCAATATTGGCACTGAGCTGTCTCACTTCTTGTTGGGTCTCTGTGAAATTAGATAGCAAGGTATTAAAGCAAGCTTCCAAGTCTTGGCTATGGGTATGGGCCATGATGACGAGGGAACCAAAAAGGGGCGGGTGGGGTCAAAATGTTTTCTGAAAAATGATAGGTATGAATGTGATAGGGGCAAAGAGATAAATCCAATGGAATAGGTCTCAAATAATAGTGCAAAAATTTCCAGACTTTTTTTTAACACATGCAAATTTATACTCCAGTCTGAAGAATACTGCAGTGATGAAATGCCCAAATGCTTAACCAGGAAGAAATGTGTAGTGATTTGGCAACTTGAACACAATTTCACGTAAATAGCTCTTGTCTCATTTATTTTTTGTTTCTGTCCCCAAGGGTTAGGTATTCAAGGGTTCTACAGACAAGGGTTTTCCCTGTGCTATAGCTCTCTGGTATACGTGTGGGGTCCAACATTAGTACTCGACCTAATATCTCAGGGAACCAACTAAGGAGGCTAGAACGTGCCCTTATCCGTACTACCCAACTACGCAGTTACTAGAGATTATATTCCCGAGTGTTGTTCTCGGTGGCACTATAGCAGTCGGGCGGTCGATCGGTTTATCTAAAGAGGGCTTCAAGAAATCTAGGTCGATCCGTACATAAGTGTTGTATGATGCGCTACCACTCGAAGGGGTACCAACATGAGTTACAAGGGTGGCCAAAATATCTGCACTTAAGTACCGCTTGTATTTCCTGCGTGTATGAATCCCTCAACCACAGTTTTATGCATGTAACGACATATCTCTGTGGCTTAAAGACCCCAGAATACATCTCTACCCTAAAAAAAAAATTGAACCCACAATTTTCTGCTGAGGAAAGTGCTCTGATACCACTTGTAATATTCCAGATATAAAAAGTATGCAGAACATAAATAAAATGATAGAAATGGAAGATAAACAACAATATAACTAGAAAAAACACCACAATAACACCAAAATGATATCAGAATAACACCAAAATGAGCACTTCGATCACTGAGAGCAATGTTCACTTGCCTCTTCAAGGGGGCAACCTCTAGTTGAGTAGAGCTCTATTACAATAATATCCAAGACAACAGTTCTTATACCCTCGACTCCTATTAATACTAAATATGTCTATCAAAAGAACCATCTAGAGGAAGATCCTTCTAGAAGCAGAAGCTTCTATTAGGTCTTCTTACATTCGACTTATTCTTCCTTATTGCTAGGCCTTATTAATATTGACCTTTATTACATCAAAATATATTATTCTACCTATGTGAGGGGTTAGGTCCCTAATAATGCTAGCCTATTCAAATTCAATACACATCCTAAATTGTTCCTTGTTTTGGTACATGCCATGCCATACTTATGGGAGTAATATAGGGGTGAAAGTTCATGCTCAATCATAAGTAGGTCCAGGATTCAATCCTAGGGAACAAGTAACATTCCATGAAGCATTCAAAGAATAAAAAAGAGAGTGATGGGAACTCTATTGTGTCCACATGGGGAACTATCCCCTTTTGTAAATCATCCATTAAACTCAACCTATTATAATTGCATATGTAATTGGATCATAGAACTCATGTTAGATTAAAAAAAATGACATAATCTACTTTACATAACTCAACAAATTTGGATTAGGTTGATCCCACAATTCCAACACCATTAGGTGTTGGAATTGTGGGATCAACCTAAATAGGTGTCTTATTGTCTTGAACCCCTACTAATGTTTCAAGGGGCAAAATATTTCCTTCTATAATAATAACATCATGCTTCCTTAAGCAATGGTTCGTCTAGAATCTCCTATTTTGAGACTAATTTTGACCTACTTCCATGAACTACTTCATTTTTCCCTTTATATGTACTTCCATGAATAGAAAAACACTCCTTCCATTAGAATCAGAAGTGGAAAGAACAATTTCTCATATATAGAATTAGCATCATAAATATTCAAAAGATGGGTGTTTGTATGACTGGTTAGCAAAGGTCTCATACAAAGTACCTAATGTCGATTATAAGGGGACTTGAATTTAACTAGAAGGTGTGCACCAAGGGGAAAATAACTTATATATTAGCAAAGAAAGGCCTAAACCTAATAAATCATAGTGAACTAGTGGTAGGGATAGATAGAAGAGATGGAAACCTAAAATGAGTTATGTAAATAAATTGAATCAAAATGGGTGTTTCCTTCGCATTTGTATCGATCTTGAATTTATAGAATCAACAAGATGCTAATGTTTAGAAGGGAATACAATTGCCAATCCTTATTTCATTGAGCCTTAATGTAAAGTTAACAAAGGGCCTAGTAATGGATAAAGCATAAAGAAAGCTAGTTTTGAGGGGAATAACCCCAATCATTTGCTTGATCTCCCTATACATTTTCCATATGTAACAAATGTTGGTGCTAAATAAACATGTGTTTAACATGCCATTATTGCTCAATTTGAATTCAACCCAACATTGTAGGTTTTCGTTCAACACGTAGATGTAGGTTCACATAAAATTTCGCTTAATATTGGGCCCATGCATGCATTTAACACATCAAGTAAGTGTGCATCATCCATTTTCCAAATATCACACATGTGTGATTTCATGGATAACCCATGGACAAGATGTTGCACATTTGTCATGCATTGATGGCCTATGGAAGAAACACACTCAACAACAGTTTAGGTAGATCAGAGATTAGAATCATAAAACTATGGGAAACCATTGAACAACTAAGGAACCAAGGGAAACTACAATGTTCAAACCTTGAATCTTTCCCAACATGATTTTCTCATTGATTACCATGCCTAGAACAACCATTTCCTAATTAATCTAATTTATATTTATTATTTATAGGTCGAAATATTGATAATTAATATGAGTTATGGTCCCCTGACAAGTGGATTTCCTATGATTGAATGGAATCCCAAGTTCTTATTAATATACTAATTCTCATCTCAAACCCCTAATGGATGATTCACATCATATCTATCCAACCTATGAGTAAACACCTTCACTGGGGTAGCTCAAGCCTTTTCATTTGAATTGTTAGTTGAGCACGCACAATTGTGAGACTAGATAGATTTGTATGCCATGGGCCAGTTGCTGATGTATTCGTTGAGGGTACTCACCATAGTGGAATTGTTAATGGAATATTTGCATCATATCTATCCACCCTACCAACAAACACCCTCACTGGGTAGCTCAAGCCTTTTTATTTGAATTGTTAGGTGAGATTTCACAGCTGTGAGACCAACTAGATTTGTATGCCATGGGCCAACTGATGATGTATTCATTGAGGGTATTGACCATAGTGAAATTTTTATTCATATGCCATCTCTTCTTCCTACAACCAATTTGGAAGGTAAAGTTATAGAAGAGACCCTTAAATCACTTTCCTTACTAGTTAAAGAAAACTAAGGTGTATGTTTGAAGTTTAGTTAAATACACAATAATTCCCAGCTAAATTGAATTAGAGTTTAAGCTTCCTCGATTAGTCCAACCTCGATATGATCATCCCATGGCTTCAAGGAGGATTTTTTCGATGGAGCAGTTGGTGAGAGAAATTAATTGGCATAACAAAGTTTGAGTGCATCATGACATTCTTTGAATCAATTAATTATTTCTTTTTATTCAAGAACATGTGTTAATACCCTCTGTTAGAGAATTAAGTGCACCTAATTTTTGACCAATGTTAAATTTTATTTTTCATTTTTTTAAAATCAATTTTGAAGATCTAGCAAATAATTGAAAAATAATTCTCTCCATGTACTTACATTCATGGATGCTACTCATATATTTTATAAAAAGAAAAAGAAAGAAATACATAAAAAAAGATAATTTGATTAAGAAAAACAAATACATACATGATGGATGTTACTCATATATTTTGCAGGACTGCCAAAAATAAACCAAGCTCCATGTATCAGAATGGTTACTCGGAAGTAGTGTATCATAATGGTTACTCAGAAGTAGTGTATCAGGATGGTTACTCGGAAGTTTGGGATGATGGATTGCAAATCCATGACAAACTCTCATGATGATAGAAGAAGTGCTACTTGGATATGTTTCAGTTTGAGCTTTTCCACGATGTCATGAGCTAGCAGAAAACAAAAGTATTGAATTCAACCATGATATATTGTAATGATCATAGCTATGTGAAGCCTTCAGAGAAAACTAGTGTTCCATGAAAGACCGAAGTACATTGAGGTCAAACATTATATTATTCGTGATAAAGTCCAAAAGAGAGAAGTGGTTCTCTAGTATATCTCCATAGATGAGAATATCATAGATATTTTGGTAAAGCCTATGTCCAAGATGAAAAGTTTGCGTACTTAAGAGACAATTTGGGGTTCGTGGAGACAAATTCCTTTTTTCAAAAAGGAAGTGATTACTCCCAAGTTCGGAGGGAGCACTGATATATTAATGATTTATGGAAATTCATTTTCCAGTTCGAAAAATGGTCCAAATCGGACAGTCATTTTCCAGTTCGGAAAATGGTCCAAATCGGACAGTGATTTTCCTGTTCAGAAAATGGTCTAGATCGGACAATCATTTTTGTAATGAAAATGGTATGATAGATTACTGATGTACCATAGATAACAATTCCCCTTGTGGATATTGTGGGGTAATGGTCTAGGATAGTCATTCTTCTTGGAAGTCAGTCTGAGTAGCAGTCAAGTATAATGGTATGCCTCATTGGGCAGTCATTCTTTTTAAGTTCACAGTTGTGAGTAGTTTCGAGGAATGGTTTGTTTTGGAGGTTGGTGCAGGATAGTCATTTCCTAGGGAAGACTCATTCTCTCCAGGTTGCAATGTGATTAGTACCGGAGGAATGGAACAGTTAGGTGAATGGTCCAGGTTCAACAATCATGGATAGGCATTACCTAGGGCAGACTCATTCTATCCAGGTTGCACCATGATTAGTGATGGAGGAATGACCCAGTTAGGTGAATGCTCCAGGCTCAGAAATCAGGGACAATTATTCTTCTATGCTTGGGAATAATAGTCCAGATATCCCATCGTTGATGTTTTACTTTCTGAGGGTAGATGCTCTTCCATATCTCACAGATGTGAGTGGAAGAATGGCCCATATGTATGAGTTTGTATCATGATATTGTTTATGTAGATTGATATCAGATGATATGATTGTTGTAGATACTGTATGTCTCTGAACAATAGTTGTATGCTATTGTGGTTGATGTGATACACTAAGAGTGATTGTGTTTCACTAGTTAGTAGTAGTGTGCTACTAAGAGTGGTTGTGTACCACTGGATAGTAGTTTTATACTACTATGAATAGACACAGTCGTGTTCTATTGGATGACATTGTTCTGATTGCCATGGAGACTATCTATTTGGATAGTGTTGATGGTGTTCATGAGATTTCATGTGTGGCTATGATGATGCCCAGTCAAGTGAGACAGAATAGTACAAATACAGAGTGATAGAGATCATTTAGCACACACTCACTCGCAACTGTAAAAATTTAGTTGTTCACAAGTCTGGAGAGTAGCTACAGTTGTAGCTACTATAACTTGCATTTTCGATTTTAGGCTTGGACTCTCTCTTGGTTAGGGTTTGGAATTTCTACTTGGTACACTAGCTATGGAAAGTGATACACTACCTTGATTGGCTATTATACCTAGGGTTTTCTTCCAGAATTATTCTCTTTCAAGGTTAAGGTGCTCGAGGGTGGATTGAGCCTATGGTTGGGTGACAATATTGCTATATTGTCTATGGTGAAATGAGCACACTTACTTTTCTAACACATTGATCAAGATAATAAGATGCATACTTAGCTCACATAGTTCAACACCAATTGAGAAGGAATGAACAATATTGATACATGTATTGCAGAAAAGCAAGATGCACCAATCAAGATCTATCGTCCCTTGGGCATGGAACGAAAGACAAATATCTATTCATCGTAGCACTAACAACAAGTTGAAATAAGGCTAGGAAAATAGACCACCAGTTCAACGGTTATATGTTCAAAACTACACAAAGTGGCATAAGAATTGATAAAAATATGTTGACTTCCCAAATTAGATGAGTTGGGAGAAAAACTCACAATGGAAGAACTGGTCGATAAAATAAAGGACAACACAAGTTGCAGACGAGAAACTACCAAGTCTACCACCAAAGTAACAATGGACTTAATTGAACAACATCTCATCCAACAAAATTCCATACTATGATCCAAGCATTCATGGCTACTTTGTCAAAGGATATGAAAACTCTCGACAACCATATAAACATGCACACAACTTCCCTCAAGGAATAAACATTCTGTCGGATCTCAACACTGTATGATCATCTAGAAATTTGGACAACATACATCAGGGATAAGAATCCATAAATGAGAAAAAACAACAATTCGAAATTTCTATTAACTATAGTCTATTTTTCCTTTTCCAACCATCTTCAACTTTGTCTTCACTATGTACACATGTTTTGCAACTTATCCTCTAGGAATACAAAAAGCCACCTTCAGTAGCTATGAATAATTGTATAAATAATGGGAGAGGCTGATTTGGAGGGGGCTCTTCAAGCTTTGTATACACTCTCTTTTTGGAGACATAATTGGTTAATGAATATTGAGAAGCCCTCGAGGCCAATTTTATGAAAGAAAGAAGAATTTGCATGTGTTGTTGTGAACTATTTCAAGCGAAATGTATGTTGTTCATATGGGCTGTAAGGATATGTTTTCTTGTAGACTAATCTAATGCAATCTATATCATTTTGCAATTTTTTAATTCCTCCTTATATTTTATATGTATTGAGAATATGAGTCATGATGTATGTGGAAAATATAGTTTAGAATTTTCTGGTTATATATTTTGCATGCATGTGTTTCTAACTTTTCACCTTCATTACAACTACCAGGGTGAAGTTCCCAACAAAGTTTAGTTTCAATAAAACTCATCCGGTTATAATAGGTCGCTCCTAGATAGGATAGGATTGGAGAGAATAGAAGTAGATTATATTTATTTTCATACATAGTCTTCATCTACATATTTACATTGCATAACCATCCATCTTCACACTCATAACTAGTAATGGCAACCGATCTAGAATCTGGATGGGTCTCCTAAACCAAATGGTGCATAGTTTAATTGAGACTTTTTATCGGGGAGTACCCATTACTGTTGTTGAGAAATTATTCCTCGTCAACAAAATTGGCACTAGAAGGAGGGCATGAAATTGTATGGCTTACATAAATGCACTACATAATCTGATCTGGTCCTATGAAAACATTATTGGTCCGACCATTTTACCTAATATCAATCTTGAACAGGAGGTTACCTTTGGAGACACAAATCATGCATTCAAAAGTGCCACTGGTAGTCTGAAAACCCATACAAAAAATTGGTTTCTTGTACCCTACAAGGAATTTATTGAGAATCGTCATGATATCACTTGGGCCTATGCCAAACAACTTGGTAAGCTATCGAGAACCTTAGAACTACCTAGAAGAAGAAATACCCGTGTCATATGAACAAACAACCACCCAAATATTCAGGTTGACTCTGTTGACGATTTAATTGAAACCTCTCTCCAAGACGTACACATACCCTTAAATCAATTTCCTCCTGCTCCTCCTAAAACAAAACACGAATTTGACGGTGAAAACCTAGAAATCAATATTAAATAGGTCATGGGTGAACACCAAGAACGAAGGGTAGTAACCCTGCCATGGTTTTTTGAAGGTGCTTTGAACTTGGCAAACCCATTACATGAGATGCCCATAAAACCAGAAAATCTCCTTCTAGAGTTTGACATAGACAGACCTAGTCCACTTGAGGTTCACGTTAAAAAAATATTTTTAGCTATCTTCCTACTCAATGTTCGACATGAATATGTGGTTTGTAGGAAATTTCCTTACACCTTTGTAGGTAGAGCTTCAACCTTGTATTTTGATCTTCCACCTAGTTCCATAACCAGTTGGGAAGATTTTGAAAAGGTTTTTCTATCACACACATAATATCAAGCTTGAAGGAAGTGAAGCTCCTCTATCATGCAATAAAGGTTGGGGTGAAGGTCCTCTTACTCCAACAAAACTCATTTGTGTGCAATGTATAATGAATCTCCCTCTAGTTCAACAAAGCTCCTATGTCATTGCTTCAAGGACTCAAGGAAGGTTTGATTCCTCTCTTCCACTCTCTATTTCTTTTGTAATGAGGAAGATATTAGCTGGTTGGTTGGCACTCTAAAATAATTGCACACATTAGTCTTTCATGTATGAAAAAGAATATCAATTGAGACATATGGAGGATATGCAAAGATTTGTTGATAGGGAAATGCAAGATTTTTTTTCAATTCACTGTGCATAAGATGTCATCATTGAGGCCATGCTAATTGTGTGAATATTAAATAACATAACATCATGATTGCAGTAAGAATAACCTTATAGAGGATCCCTGCGCGGAATGAGAAGAGGTCCAGGCGTTTTCCTCTGCGGCTAGGGTTTACCCTAGCCGTCGACCTCGTCCCTGTCGTCAACCTGAAACCCTCATCCCTGTCAACTGAAATCGCTTGGAGAGGGGCGCAACCTTCGTTTGTAGTAGCCGAGCTTTCTTCGCATACAGGGCTGCGGATCGGCGTTCGTTTCCTAAGCTCTTGCATGCGTTTTGGAGCAGTGGTCTTGGCTTGCCTCTGCGACTTGCTTCGTCTTCTTGTTTGCTGGTGGTCGCCGCCCAGCTACAATGGTCCCAGATCCGATTGCCGAGTTGGAAGAAGACCCTTTGGAAGCATTTAAAACGTTAGTCTGCTCGGTAGGACCTAAATCCAAGCCTTCTCTCTCGTCTAAGTTTGTTAAGAAGATGGAGGAGATCCCCTCTCTGGAGCTATCTCCAGAGGACCCTTGCAATCTTGCCCTCCTTCTAGCAGAAAAGGCCCTCATCGAAAAGTTTACAAGGTTATGGCCTAGCCCCAAAACGATGGAGGCATGGATGGATGATCGTTGGAAGATGCTGATACAGGGAAACGTTTCTCTGTGCGCAGTAGGCAGGGGTTTTTTTGTCTTCAGTTTCTCGAGGAAAGAGGACCGTGATCTAGTTTTCAGATCTGGACCCTATTTCATGGGATCGAGAGGGCTGTTCTTAGCCCCCTGGACTCTTGACTTCAATCCCGGAGCTGAGATCACAGCAACCCTTGTTTGGGTTAGGCTGCCTCATCTTCCCTTGCATCTCTAGGGGATAAGATCTCTGGAGGACATTGGAAATAAGCTTGGGCATTTCCTGGACAGGGCGGAGCCAAAAGGGGATCAGTTTACCTGCGCTCGTATTTGTGTTGAGGTTAAACTCGAGAAAGGACTTCCGAAAGCCATTAAGCTCTCCATGGGGGAATGGTGCCATATCCAAGAGCTGGACTACGAGCAGATTCCTTTTAAGTGCCTTCGGTGCCATGCTTACAATCATTTCGCAAAAATCTGCCCCAAAGCCCCTGAGGAGCCGGGACCAGTCAAAGAAGATGATTTTCAGCCAGTATCTAACCGACGAAGGAAACCAAGGCGAAAGGATCCATGGCCCAGGATCCGAATGCCACACATTCAACAGAGGAAACTCTAGAAAATAAAAACAACTTTGATGCGCTGAAGGAAGATGAAGCCCTAGATCCAGAAGTAACAACAGTTAAGGAAGATCCTCCGGCAGACGAAAGCCTTCTGGATTCCACCCCCCCAGATTCAGTAGCAGCGAGAGAAACTTGGGCTTCAGCTCCGAAACCCTCTGCCTCTGCAGGTTTGGTTGTTTCAGTCCCCTCTAGTGGCTCTGTGGAAACTTTTGAACCTGAAGACAATTCAGTTTCGTCTCCACCCCTTACCCGAGGGCGAAGGACCAACAAAGCGGGCAGAGAAAAGGAGGCGACCTCCAACATTTCTTTAGGTTCTCAGAAAAATATGGATCCCTACTTTAAGGGGAAAATTTCACCCCCCTCGGCTTAATGCTTTGCTTCTGTCTTCTCCTATGCTCACAGTTTGTGAGAATTTACTCATGTATGCAATTTTTGTCATTTTCTCGAATTAGCTCAAGAAGCAGATGGGATTGGTCTCCCAGGACATTCACAAGAAGGTTGGCATCACTATTAGAGGTCACCAACCTTCTTCAGATTTGTAACTTCCTGATTCTGGCTTGCCAGAATGCCGCTTAATGCAACATAATCGTTCTTGTCAAAAAAAAACAAAAAACAAAAAAAGAATAACCTTATACAATAAATGATAACCCTTAGGTCAAAATCCAACAACTCTATAATTCTAGAGTACTATGTCATATCTTAGGAATTCTAGAGTACTATGTCATCTTAGGAAAATGAGTAATTCTTGGACATAGTGAAACGTAAAGAAATAAAAATAAATTCTTGGTTATTATAGAGGCTTGTTACTTATTTTTTGTAGAATCATCTACAATTTCCATGAGAAAACTGTCGATATCTAATATTTGGAAAGTGATTTTCATATCTTGCATGACAATCTTGGAGATTTATTTAGCAATATTGTGACAGACACAAAAACAAAATATGTTGTTCTTGGAAATCTTGATAGGTGTCCACTCTTGATATTAAAAATCCCAAATTACATAAAAGCATGATTGTAGTGAGCATAACCTTATATGATAATTCATTGCCCTTAGGTTAAAATCCAACACCTCTTTAATTCCAAAGTACTATGTTATCCTAGGAAAAGGAATAATTAATGGACATAGTGAAAAATAAAGAAATAAACATAAATTTGTGGTTATGGCAGAGCTTTGTTGATTGGTTTTTGTAGCATCACCAACAATTTCCATAATAATATTGTCAATATATAAAACTTGGGAAGTGGTTTGCATATCTTGCATAAAAATCTTGGAGATGCATTAAGTAGTATTGTGATAGATACCACAAAAATTGTTGTTCTTAGCAGTCTTGATAGGTGCTCCACCCTTGATACTAAAAAAACTAAATTTCAAATGTTTAGCTTTGAATTGTGGTTGCAACGACTTTTTTCCTTCTGCTTCCTATCCATTCAATGGAGCAAAATCTTGGGTCTATTTTTATATTTATTGCATCACCCATTTGTGAAATAAGAGTATCCAATATAAAGTAGATTTTCTCTATTTATGGGAATGCTCATTCTCTATGAATGCATGAGCCTTATTATTTGATCTCTATCCAACTGCATCCTAGATTACTTTTCAACCCCTTGTATTTTAACATTTCTCTTACCTTTCTTACATTCTCCCACCTTCTAATGGAAACATAGATGTTTGCAAGCAACACATAAATTCCAACCTTTTTAGGTTCTAACTCAAGAATATTTTTTTAGGACATGTTTTTCCAACTATATTTTGCAATGAGATATAAAGGAAATGAGTAAAGTCCACCATACCTCACTATAAGGTTCTACTAGCATGGTAGAGCAACTGCATGAGTGGATATTTTTTGGTAGCACCTAGGGTGGAGCACTGTGCTTACATGGTTGATCTAGTCTTACCTCTTAATGGATGTGTACATTTTTATACTTTCATGGATGCGACGTGTGCAAGCGTTAACTATGTTGATTAGATGTGTGATAACTTTTTCGGGTGATAGCTTTTTCAAAACAAAATGATTTAACTATTGAGTTAAATTTTACAATTATTTAGATGATTAATTTTTAATTAAATAATAATTTTTTTTTAGTATTATTTCTAGTGTAGAATGCACTATCACAATTATACTGACGATGATGATGATTATTAACGTCCACTAAGACCTAATTGGTCTACTGGACCTTAAGAGGGTAAGTGATTACTTGTGATTCTTTAGAATTTTGTTTCTGTGCTCGAAAAGCATTAAGAGAAGCTTTCCAAGATCACCATACTTTTGTTGAGTTAAGAGGTTAGGAAGGTTGGTAGTGTGATCAATATTT
>SNQJ01S0005737.1:218466-229794 GCA_010110895.2 Picea sitchensis
TTTGAAAATGAGATCTAATATGGGTATAGGTTGGACAATCTAAGAGAAAGTGCTTTTCATCTTTAACCTTCTTAGTGTCACAAAGGTGACACACTCTTTCATCCCATGGCATTTTAGGAATTGACCAACGCCCAGTTTCACTATGGAGCTTGTGAAAATTTGTTCTTATCTTAGCAATGCTTATTTTTTTATTTACACTTGGAAAAACAGATAGATAATTTTGATCTTCTAGATTATGGTTGATTACATCTTTATAATAGCTTAATTTTGTTTTTTCCTCTAACTCTTTATCACACTACATTTTTTCCTTAAATTTTGATTTGACATTTTTTTTAATAGTATCTTTATTCTGCAAAATGGTTTCTTCCATGATTCCCCAATAGTTTAGCCAAGACCAGGTGTCTTTATGCCATCCTCGCTTGAGTTGATGGTGGTTATGACTTGATTTTGAAGCAATTTTAGGTAGCCTCTTGTCTTCCATGTTGTTTAAATTGTTTTTATACATTAGGTATCTAGTCATAGCCATGCTCTCAATGTGGGAGAGGCTTGTTTCTATGAGGAGGATGGGATAGGGTGTATTTCCTTTAATTTTGAGATTATAGGTTATAAAATTCTTTTGTATTTTCTCTCTCTTTCTCCAGGATTCATGAGAGATACTAAAACCCCAGACTTCACATCCATAAAGAATAATAGGTGTAACAAGAGTCTCAAAGAGGAGTTTATTCTTATCCCAACTCCAAAGATCAGTTGATTTACAATTGTTTTCAAGCCCATAATAAGCTTTCCATTCCCCAGTAATCCTTTTCTCAATGCTATAATTCCAATTGAGTTTGTGGTGAATATCAATTCCAAGATATTTGTATGAAGTCACTTCCTCCAAGTTGTTGTTGTCATATACAAAGGCATCATAAGTGATCTTATTGGATTTAATAATCATGACCTCAGTCTTATCAGTATTAACAGTCATACCCATATTGGAGAAAAAATACTTGAGGATTATTAGTTGGTTATTATTTCTTAGCGAATCAAGATTTCTATGTAAGAAGTAATTTTTGACACTCTATGTGTATGGTATAACTTTGGGGTACAATCTAGATTCATTATGCTCTAGTATGAGATTCTATTGAATTACTTTCCATATCTAGTAGTTAATTTTTTTGGCATTGAAATGCATGTGTTTTAGCTAGCACACTGATCATTCAAAGAGATCAATTGATGACACATATGTTTTCTCGAGATTTAAAAAAACATAGTAAAATAGATTTCTAGATAATCCTAAATATGGTGTTTCTATCTTTTGAATACAATGAGATGACTAGTGCATATTTACAATAGAAATAATAATAATAATAATAATCTATTTTTAAGGTCACGACCAAGCCATACACCAAATTGGTGTATGAGACCTCATTCGCCCAACGATTTTACCGATAAAGTCTACGGATGTATACATACCCTACCCTCATCTGGATTTGAACTTGTGACCTCTTAGGAGGAAACACATGTTCCTAACCATACACATGAAGTGCATTATTTTATAGATTTGTTCCATAGATCAAAATTATGTAGTTGCATTAGAACATGTCACTCATCACATTATTAGTCATTTACCCATAAAACTATGTGCTTTCCAAGTAGTTTTCTAAAAGTGCCTAACTTTTAACACATGTTTCTCTTTTGCATTCCTTATCTTGGCTCAAAGCATTTGTAATCCCTATATTTATTACTAAATAGATCTATTGTTAACATCATAATTTTTTTGTGGAATTGGGTTGTCATTTTGGACACCGCTTTGCAGATCTTATATAGGAGGATAAAAAAAAAACTACCAAGGGTGTTGACTATCCTTGCAATATGTTGGATTGTGAGTCCAACTACATTTCACTTCAAATAGTTTATTTCTTCAGTTTTTAAACCATTTGGTAAAACTAATAATGTTTAAAGTTGTAGTCTGGAAGACATTTGAACTTGAACCGACATGTCACTTGAAGACGCGATTTATTCTCAAATCAGACATTGTCAGGTGAGGTTTGGTAGATGTTTCAATATGCAATATATATGGACTTGTGCATGCTAAACTATACTCAAAATATAAAGTAAATGAATGAAACAAATATAGTTAGATTTCCAACATCGAGGTCAAGAAGAGGTTTAAGCATTTGAAATCTAGGTGAGTTGTATTCAATACATTAACTACCTAGAATGGAACATGGATTGTAATTTTTTTTTGTTTCCTTTTGTTTTGATTATAACTTAAATTGTTATGAAATATGCAAACTATAAGTGTTTCCATGCATCTTCTTTTTGTTGTTTTTATGCCCTATATTCTATATAGGGCATGAACATGATTAATTATTAATGGACTATAAGGAATTTTAGATGCACAAAGACAAGAAAGGAGAGAAAATATATTAAAGCCTTAACTAGAATGAAAACACAAGGACTAACTGCTATGCAACATACCCTTTTTATAAAGAGGTAATGTAATACCCCAAGGCCGAGCCCCTTTTGAATTGTAATTTTTGCTTATAGGCTGGTGAGCCAAGTGGTTAGAAGCAAAAATACTTATGTGTTTATTAGGCTGGTGAGCCAAATGCCAAGGCTAGGAGCCTGATTTTGTTTGTATATGTAATTATGCAGGTCATTAATAAAAATATAAACACTATTGCATGTAGACCCTCCACGAATAAGAGTTATGGGGGACTAAGCTCCACTAGGTAGGGTAAGGAAAGGGGGGCTAAGTATTTGGGTCTAGGGGCTAAGCTAGGGGGCTTACCTCTAGAGGAATAATATTTTAATATGATTTCTTAAAGACTAAAGTGAACATTATATGATTTTGTTATCCTAAGTTCCTGGTGGTTGGGGGAYGTAATCTAAATGGAGTGCATGTAGCT
The DNA here is from genome assembly GCA_010110895.2 of Picea sitchensis. Classification (NCBI taxonomy): domain Eukaryota; kingdom Viridiplantae; phylum Streptophyta; class Pinopsida; order Pinales; family Pinaceae; genus Picea; species Picea sitchensis. Next base: position 221,361 of record SNQJ01S0005737.1, read on the forward strand.
TTAGGAAGATAAGTGTTGACCTGGGCTCATGCAGTTAAAATTTGAAGCATTAGTTGTGTTGGGGGGTTGGGAGTTCATTCTGTCACCCTATGTCTGAACCGTTCTGCCTCAACATCTTACTCTGCATACCCGCACACATATAAGGAATCCGCCACGAGAAGATTGTTCGTTTTTCCATTCTCCCATCCTGTGCGTGAACCCATTCTTGCCTCTGTGTATGACCTCTGCCTACCCACACGCATATCTGAAACCAGAACGGGGAAGCCATCCTGTTTTGTTTCTTGTGAAGCCAGACACAATTTTAGTTGCCCGAGCCATGTTGTGACTTAGCGTTAGGTTGTTGCCTTTTCGGGTGTCCATACCAGTTTTTCCCTATTGTTGTTGTTGTTGTTGTCAACTGTACCCGGCTGTAGCTGAGTCAAAGACTAGTTATCAGACCTGTGAGCAGCTCTACCAGGTGAGGGAGTCTCCTGGGAAGCGAGTTCTCCTAGAAGGGAGACCTGTAGCAGCCACAATACTCTGAGACTTCTATTCCAACCTGTTGCTGAAGCCCAAGGTAAGGGAGGTGTATTGGCCAATGGACTTGTATTAGTGAAGGTGTATCCTCCTAGGGTGAATTAGGTGTGTGGGGAATGAGGGTCTGTGTGTTGTGGGCGTAAGTGGCTCCTGGGATAAACGATCCTTCCTGTTGCTTTGTGCAACTTCCTTGTTGTCCTTGCCAAGCCTAGAATTACCTTGCCCAGTGGAGTTTAGTCCCATCTTGGGGGTGACCTACTATTGAGAGTGATGAGCAATACGGTCTAAGGCAGGGAGGTTCATGGAAGGTCTACACACAGTTGGTGGATTTACTCCAAATAAAAGATAAGTATCATAACTGTGTTTAATTATGTATTTTATGCATGTTGTTGTGATGCTGTATTTCTTCATGTATTGTGTTGCATGTATGAATTGCTCTTGATTCTATTTAAGTCTATATGATAGTAGTAACTCTATGTTAGTTGTGTTAATTCCATTAAAATGCATATATTTTATATAAGCTGTAAATTCTGCATGGTAGCATTACCCGGTCTGTGGATGGTCGGGGATGTTACAATATGGCATCAGAGGCATGGTTACAACACTGAGCCTGGATGGGCCATGTTAGTGGTTAAAGAGACAAATATTTCAGAGTGAATTGTTGTCGAAAGGGACAAAATTTGAGGTTCAGAGTGTCCCTGAGTGCAAGGAGTGGGTCGACAGAGTCTTTGACTCAAAAATATCAGGAGAAATAGAGTGATTTTTCTCGTGAAAGGACATGAATATTTGTTGCAAAGAGTGCACAGATCTGAAAGTCGACTAAGTGTATAAGAAACCCTCTAAGGAGAAAGGGGTTTGAGAAATCAAGAATAGGAGGAGGAGCGACAATAGTCGTCAGATTTGTTGTTGGAAGGAGTCTGGACCATTATATCCGTGTCCAAGAAGGCAAAGTAAAGTCACTTCGAAGGATTTCAAGTGTGGCATGACAAACTCTCGAAGTCCCGAAAGCTGAAGTAGACCACAACCGTTCGTTGTGAAGGACACGTGTCAAGAGATCGTGTACTTCGGGTGGAATTACTTCGAGAGGAGGCAAGTGTTGTGAGTTTGAAACTCCTGAAGCCCAAAGTGATGAATTTGCTCATAGCCGTTCATCATGAAGGAGGACATGCATCGGTAGATCGTGAACTCCAGGAGAAAACGCTTTGGGCAAAAGTGAGCATAGAGGAGTTGAAACTCTCAAAGCCAAAGAGCCAAAGTGGTGAGTCATGATAATGTCACATGGAGGTGACGTGGAAACATGGGATGTGTGCCACGTGTCAGTGGGTTTAGAACCCATGGAAGATTGAAATGACATTTGGAATGTGACGAGTGTCACCCATCTGAATGAGCCACGTATTAGTCGCTAGTATTCCTCCATATGTCATTTTGTCTGAGCAAGGTTAGTGGGGCTTGAGGTTACGTAACGTAGTTAAAGGTCGGAGGACCCACCATGGTGTTGATCACGATACATCAATATTGACGACTAGAAGGCATTGTGGGGACCCAAGTTGCACAGAATCTAATTCTCCAAAGAGGTCTNACACGCCTAAAACGGAGATCGTATGCAAAAGTTACGACCCCGGGAAGTTGATGTACTCACTTACCCAAACGGGGCCCACATGACTTTTGGTGCTTCATCTCCTAGGGTTAGGTTTTTGGATGTCTAGGAATTTTGGCATTCCCTTCTATTGTAAAAGGGCCTTCCGAGCCTCATTGTAATCATCTTCTCACGGATGCGAGTAGCGGCCACATCTCTTCTCAGAGATAAGCTATCAGCGCCTAGCTAGTTTATTTCCATTCCGTCTGTAAGCATATTTCAGTCATTTGTTATTAATGAAATGAAGTCTTATTTCCGCTACATCTCTATGTTTATGTGTATTTCTGTATTTCATTGTGTTCCTACATAAATCCGTGTTAGAAGAATCGCGGGATGAAAGACGGGTTACTCCAAACCACTGTTGCATGCCCCCGCAATTGGGAAAACGTTAAATGATGTAATGTAATAACATCACCTAAGGTGATGTGGAAGTGTTCATAGATTAATGGTTTGAGGTGTGCAGATGTGAAATATTTCGAAGTCCTGAAGTCCCAGAACTCAGACACCTGAGGTTCCACAGCGAGTGTCAGCCGTTGGATGTTGGGTAGACGTGGATGATTGATCCTCCCTACTACGCGAGTTCGGTAACTCAGAACTCTGAGTGAACGTTGTGTTATGCTTGGAAATATTCCGAAGCCAAAGGCCCAAGTATGCGCTTATTGATATATCACTTAGTCATGACCCATGGTCGCGTGAGTTGGGGATTGAGAGAAAGGGGCTAGTGCCCGAAAAATTAGCAGGGCAAAGCTCCGAAAGAAGAAATCTATGGGGATTCTTGATTGAACGAGAATCATAGAGAATGAAATATGAACGTTTTCTTAAATTAGATTGGTTTATGAATGTTGTGGGAATTGTTAAGGAATGATGGCCTGACAAATTCCGATTGACTGCACGTTGTGTTTTGCATATTTCAACAAGTGTCAGGACCACAATGAATTGCCACAAAGTGCAGATAAATGGAGGAGGCACATAATGCTTCCAGTTCAGAGAATTAATTAAAAGGAATGGATGTCCATTTAGGAGGGGAAGAATCGAACTCCAATGGGCACAGAGGAGAGATGGACAAGGAAGAGCATATGATGAAAATCATTAAACGATTGCAGAAAGACGCCTAGGTTCACCGAGCTGATAAAAGAAATCTAATGAAAGCCAGGGATCAACAAGGAAAATTAAACTTAAAGTTGATGCAGAGTCTAGAAATAATCGAAAGGAAGTTGTATAAGGAGAGTGACTCAAGAAAAATAGGGAGTCACAATAATCCTGAGAGGAAAAGAAGATCAAGAAGCGTTAGCAGGCATCATCATCACTCCCTGAAACATTCCAATAAGGAGGCACACAGTAGTTCAAGCCCATCTCCTACCAGAAAACATATGATATCTGGAGTGGATGAACTGAAGGGTGAAATGAACAATATTAAACCTCCTACTTTTGACGGAGAACACCAGAAAGATGAAGATATCGGGACTTGGCTGTTGGGCACGAGGAAATATTTCCAACTGCAGAACTATTCTTCTCATGTAGAGGGAAGAATTTCCATTTACCAACTTAAAGGAAAGGCATCCGTATGGTGGGAGCAACTTGTGCAAGTACAACACATCAGAGAGAAGAATGTTACTTGGAGAGAGTTCAAGAGACATTTTGAAAAGAAGTACTTAACTAAGAGATACTATGACATGAAGATGAAAGATTTCTTTGAACTCAAGCTAGGTAGCATGACCATCGATGAATATGAATGAAGGTTTTTGGAATTGTTGAAGTATGTTCCCTTCATCAAGGAAGATATTGTCAAAATTCAAAGGTATCTGAGTGGACTTCCATCTTCCATCAGTGACAAGATCCAATATGATGACCCAAAGACTACGGAAGAAACTTTAAGGAGAGAAAAATGATTATATGATCAGCAAAAGGAAAATCCTACTTTCCAAAAATCTTGGGAATACAAGAAGAAGTTTAAGAGGGAGCAGAGGAAAAAGGGAGACAAACCACCATTTTTCAGGAACAGTCCTCAAGGACAACCATCTTTTAGAGAGCCCAAGAAGGCTGAAGTGGGTGGAAAAATGCCAAGACAACCACCTATGGAATGTTGGGGCTATAAAGAAAATCATAGGTACAGAGATTGCCCCCACATAAATGACAAAGTGAGAGTTGTCCACAATGTTCAGTAGGAAGAAACAATGGAGGACATGGGCAGTAGAGTACCAAGGATATACACAGCCCTGGACAACAAGAAAGCATAATATCATTCACACATGGTATGATAAAAAATCATGCCTTTACTATTTTAATTGATTCAGGGGCTAGCAATAATTATATAGATCCTAGAGTGGCGGAAAGTTTGCAATTATTGAGAAGAAAACATGAAAATTATTGGTTAGTGCAGCTGGCTACAGGAACCAAGAGAAAATTCACTGAGTTGGTTAAGTCTTGTCCTGTGGACATGAATGGACTGAGCACAAAGGCTGGATTGAACATTCTACCTTTAGGTTCTTATGACTGTCTAATTAGGATGGATTGGTTGGACCAACACCATGCCATCTTCGACTGTCGTAACAAGGCATTCACTTGCCTGGATAAGGAAGGGAATCAGAGAACAATCCAAGGAATTCCCAGAGATGTTGCTATCAGAGAAATCTTAGCAATGTATCTGAAGAAGTGCTATAGAAAAGGTTGTCAATTATTTGCAGTCCATGTGGAGGAAGCATCTAAGGATGAAGTCTCAAAGATTGGAGAYCATGCAGTACTAGAGTTTGAAGATGTATTCCAGGAGGTACCTGGACTACCTCCGAAAAGAGATATTAACTTCTTTGTAAACTTGATTCCTGGAGCAACGCCAATATCAAAATATCCTTTTTGAATGAGTACGCCAGAGATGAAAGAGTTGTAATTGCATCTTGAAGAGCTTCTAAAGAAGGGGTATATACGCCCAAGTGTGTCACCTTGGGGTGCCCCGGTCCTGTTTGTGAAGAAGAAAGATGGGACACTGAGATTGTGTATCGATTTCAGACAATTGAACAAAGTAATTGTAAAGAACAAATATCCTTTGCCGAGGATTGATGACCTCTTCGATTAGTTGAAGCATGTGAATATATTTTCAAAGATAGACCTCAGGTCGGGATATCACCAGGTAAGGATAAACGTTGAAGACATCAACAAGATCGCCTTTAGAACAAGGTATGGTCATTACGAATTCACAGTGGTGTCGTTTGGGTTGTTGAATGCACCCAATGTTTTTATGTGCCTAATGAATGGTATATTCAGGGACTATCTAGATAAGTTTGTCATAGTATTCTTGGATGACATCCTGGTGTATTCCAAGTCGGAGGAAGAGCATGAACAACATATTAGGATGGTGTTTCACGTGCTAAGAGAGCACCAACTATATGCCAAGTTGAGCAAGTGATCATTTTATCAGGAGCAGATCTATTACTTGGGGCATATTATTTCTAAGGATGGGATAGTTGTAGATCCTGAGAAGATTGAGGCCATTAGAGAATGGTCAGTGCCAAAGAATGTAACATAATTCATATCCTTTATGGGTCTAGCTGGCTATTACAAAAGGTTCATTTCAGGGTTCTCAAGGATAGCTCACCCTATCACTTCCTTGCAAAGGAAGGAGAAGAAGTTTCAGTGGACAAAAGATTGTGAGAGAAGATTCCAGCAATTGAAGCAACTGTTAACCAGTGCCCCAATATTAAGGATTGTATATTTGAATGAAGACTTTGTAGTGTGTATAGATGCATGAAAAGAAGGACTGGGAGGAGTCCTTAGTCAGAATGGATTCGTAATTTGTTATGAATCCAGGAAGTTGAAAGAGCACGAAAGGAACTATGCAAATCATGATTTGGAGTTGGCAGCCATAGTGCATGCTCTAAAGAAATGGAGGCATTACCTCATGGGAAGGAGGTTTGAACTGAGGACAGACCATAATGGTATGAAGTATTTGTTTGATCAACCAACTTTGAATGCTAGGCAAAGTAGGTGGTTGGAGTTTCTTTGTGAATATGACTTTGATATCAAGCATATCAAAGGAAAATAGAACAAAGTGGTTGATTCACTCAGTAGGAGAGTGCATGAATTACATGCTACAACCATTAGCATGTACCGAACTGATATTAAAGGTATAATTTCAAAAGTTGCAAATGCAGATTTGCAGTACACGGAGTTGGTAGAAAAGCTACAACATAGTAAGATGCTACAGAAAGTGGAAGATTATAAGTTGGGAGCTGATGGAACACTTCTGTACAAGAAAAAAATTTGTGTACCTAATGTCCAGGACTTGAAACTTATGATTTTGAATGAAATGCATAATGTGCCTTATGCAAGGCACCATGAATATAAAAAAACTGTGGAAGCAGTCAAGAGCCATTACTTTTGGCCACGTATGAAGAAAGACATTGTTGAATACATCACCAGATGTATGGAGTGCCAAAAGGTTAAAGATGAGCATAGGCACCCAACAGGTTTGTTGCAACCTTTACCCATCCTTGAGTGGAAGTGGGAAGTGGTGACAATGGATTTCATCATAGGATTGCCTAGAAACGACAAACAACATGAATCAATCATGGTGGTGGTGGACAAGCTTACGAAAGTTGCCCATTTTATTCCATTGAAGACTACTCACAAGGCAACTAATGTTGGTGATATTTTTATGAGGGAAATAGCACGATTGCATGGTATTCTCAAGACAATTGTGTCTAACAGGGATCCAAAATTTACCTCAAAGTTCTGGAAGGGGTTGTTCAAAGGATTCAAAACAAATCTGAACTTCAACACTGCTTATCATACTGAGTCTGATGGACAGACAAAGAGGGTGAACCAAGTGATAGAAGATATGCTAAGGATGTATGTTATGGACAAACCATATAAATGGGAAGACTACATGCACTTGGTAGAATTGCCTACAATAATGGGTATCAAGCATCGTTGAAGATGAGCCCATTTGAAGCATGTTATGGCAAAAAGTGTAATACTCCAGTAAGATGGGATAATCTAGCTGATAGGGTAGTGGTTGGGCCAAAGTTGATCAAGTAAATGGAAGAACAAATGCTGAAGATTAAGCAGAATTTGAAAGTTTCCCAAGCCAGGAAGAAGAGTTACGTTGATAAGAAAATAATCCATGGGGAGTTCAAAGTGGGTGAACATGTTTTTCTGAAAGTAAAAGCTAACAGAAGTTCCCTGAAGCTGGGAAATTGTTCCAAGTTGGCAGCCAGATTTTGTGGACCATTTGAAATCCTAGAAAGGATTGGACTAGTTGCATATATGCTTGCATTACCTGCATCCATGACTGTACATAATGTGTTTCATATTTCATTGCTTAAGAAATATATACCTGATGCTAATCATGTAATCGATTGGAATGTGATTTAGGTGGAGCAAGAAGGCGTCTTGCAAGTACATCTGGTGCCTATACTGGACCGAAAAACAAAAGCAGCTCCGGAATCGAGCCACAGGGCTTGTAAAAGTACAGTGGACCTAGTACGGTCCTTAGGACACAACATGGGAGCATGAATATTCTATGTGGGAAGAGTACCCACATATTTTTGAAGATTTTGGAAATCTTGTTGTTGTTTTGTAAATAAGTTGCACTGAGGACAGTGCAAAAATAAGGGGAGGGGATTGTAATACCCCAAGGCCGAGCCCCTTCTGAATTGTAATTTTTTATTATAGGCCGATGAGCCAAGTGGTTAGAAGTTGAAAGACTTATGTGTTTATTAGGTTGGTGAGCCAGATGCCAAGGCTAGGAGCCTGATTTTGTTTGTATATGTAATTATGCAGAACATTTATAAAAATATTAACAATGTTGCATGTAGACCCTCCATGAAGAAGAGTTATGGGGGACTAAGCTCCACTAGGTAGGGTAAGGAAAGGGGGGCTAAGTATTTGGGTCTAGGGGCTAAGCTAGGGGGGTTACCTCTAGAGGAATAATATTTTAATGTTATTTCCTGAAGACTAAAGTGAAAATTGTATGATTTTGTTATCCTAAGTTCCTGGTGGCTGGGGGATGTAAGCTAAATGGAGCGCATGCAGCTCTAGGAAGACAAGTGTCGACCTAGGCTCATGCAGTTAAAAGCTGAAGAATCAATTGTGTTGGGGGGTTGGGAGTTCATTCTGTCACCCTACATTTGAACCGTTCTTCCTTGATGTCTGCCTCTACATACCCACGCACATAGAAGGAAGCCCTCATGGGAAGATTGTTCGTTCTGCCATTCTCGCATCCTGTACATTAACCCATTCTTGCTTCTGCGTCTAACTTCTGCCTACTCGGATGCATATCTGAAACCA
>SNQJ01S0005738.1:6650-37551 GCA_010110895.2 Picea sitchensis
AGATAGATAGATAGATAGATAGATAGATAGATAGATAGATAGATAGATAGATAGATATAATGAACCATTGGTTAGCTTTGAGGTGTTTACTTAATTATGACATCTTGCTAGAATTGCATGTCATTGCCAAAAAATCACCGATTTTGAGCATAGTCGCTCCTTATATTCATGCAAGGTGTGTCTTATTTCAACATACTACTAGTCTCTTGCTTCCATTGTGCAACAAGTGATTGCCTCTCAAACCTTCTAGATTCGAGGAATTGTGAGGAGATCGGATCATGATAGGATGACCATGATACATCACAAGCTATGGAACTTGTGTATGACCTATTGTTCATCAAGTTCCAAGATTTGAAACTATCTCTAGAACCTCCTCCATCACTCTATAAAAGTAGGCCAAATCAAGGGGTATGGGAGCTCAATTGATGATAGGATTATGCTACCAAAATACAACCAAAGAGAGACTTATGACTTCAAATTTCATTGTTGGTTCATCCTCTTTTGAGAGATGGCTAAGGAATTCCTCAAGGAGCTTTGAGCTAGAAAAGTGCCTCGATAGTCTCAAGGAATCACATTATATTGTTGTACTTTTCTTTCATTATTTATATAAATCTATGGATTTTCCCCTCCAATGGTTGTGAATTATTGTTATTTCTTTTCAATAATTGGTAGATATGATTTCACTTGAGAAAAGTAGATTAGATCTAATTGTTATTCATATTATTTTAAGCCAAATAAGTTTGAGGGAGGATTGCTTTTCAATTGTGTGAAGGTAATTGAGTGATGGATATGGGATTGGATTCTTGGGATTGCATCAATTGGGATCATATGAGGATGAACATTGGAATAAGGTAAGGCCTACCCTCCTACCCTCATTAGTATAAATTGAATGAACAACTTATATCTAGAGTGTAAAATCCAAAGATAGATATCCATTGTATGTCTCTAATCTTTGTCAGATCAGTGAGAGTGCTCACCTATATGTAGGAGAGATTACTCTACAAAATAATTGGAAACTCCATTGGGGATCAAATCTTGTTATTCTTCCTTGGTTTTGATAAGTTCCATGGGTTATTTTTCTTTTTCTAAAATATTTTGGTAGCTTAGCACTGTCTATTTTCTTTGTCTGGGTGTCTAAAACCTCAATATATCTCAGATCTGAGCTAAATCTACCGAGATCTCTCATTTTTTCCCACAGTCGCACCTATTTCCTTAACAAAATCGATTGATTTCACTTTGATCACTAGAAAGGAGTGACTATCAAGTAGTGGTTGCTTGTTGCACACTGGAAACACGTGACGTGTCCTGTAGGAGAGAATTTTCAGATTTTTACTTAGTTTACTCTCAGATCTATTTGAGTATTGGCTTGAGGGGGTTACATATTTTCTATAGTTGATCCTTAGATATTTGGATAGGCGTGGCTTGGATGTAGAAAAAATCATGGTAACCAAAAAAATACATAGTGGATCCATGAAATAATATGCAAGGCTATGGCCATGAAAATTACATGGTGGATCCATGTCATCAAAGAGATCATATCCACGAGAAAATACAATGTGAATCTATGTCACAATATACATTGGGAATATATCTTGCACCAATGAGAGTGCTTGTGTAGTCTTCAAAGTACTCATAAAATAATGATACTCCATTGCAACTTGGGAGGGGTAGCATAATGGAGTGATGCTCCCTAGGCCCAAGGTCTTCAATCCAACTGCATCAATGGTACAATTCTACAACATGCAAATAGATGAGCTAACGTTGAGCATGGTAGAAATCATCTGATTATCGTTCATTGAGGAATATCGTTAATAGATTTGAGGAGACCCACCAATAATGAAAATGGACCCCAAGGTACCTAGTATAATCTAGTGAGCGTGGATAGAGTGGTTGATGTTGAACACTTGTAGAATTGATCAATCGGGAAGCAATGAGGTAAACCCATCGTCGATCGCGAGGAATCATTCCACTGATGACTACAAGTTCCAAGGTACTAGTTGGTTTCTAGATCCCTTTCCTAGATAATGTTTTTAGTGTTAATAGGAAGAGATCCATCAAAGGAGAGCCTTAATGTATCCCCTATTAATTGACATGAAACAATCACCAAGAGATGTTGTGAAGAGATAGAATCACCAAGTACAACTCACACATGGATGCCCTACACGAAAGGTCAATGAGACTACAAAATGGTTGACTTAGGCTTCACTTTCCTGGAACATATAACACAACATACTAATGACTTGGTAGCACTGACTCAAGAGGACCAATGATATAGTGAAAAAATTCATAAGGCATTGAAGCACTCTCCATAGTGTCTAGAAGAGTAACTAGTGGGGGTATATGCCTCATAATGATGGTACAACTCATAAGCAAGTTATAACCCAATTATAATACAATGATGCAAATAGGTGCCATGTTCAAGGGTGACAACAATTATTGGTTGCCACTTTACTAAATATGGATTGAGATAATTCCCTCCCTCTTTTTTGTTTTTAGTGTCTCATTCATGTTTTAACGAGCATGGAAGAGAGATAAAAGTGTATTCGATAATGTATTTTCCATGGTTTTACGAGTGAAAAAAAGAGGTAAAAGCATACTCGATCGTGTTTTTTTTATGGTTTTATGAGCATGAAAAAGAGTTAAAAGTGTGCTCAATAGTGTCTTTTCCATGGTTTTACGAGCATGAAAANATAATGTATTTTCCATGGTTTTACGAGTGAAAAAAAGAGGTAAAAGCATACTCGATCGTGTTTTTTTTATGGTTTTATGAGCATGAAAAAGAGTTAAAAGTGTGCTCAATAGTGTCTTTTCCATGGTTTTACGAGCATGAAAAAGAGTTAAAAGTGAGTTCATTTGGAGAAAATTAGTGATTGCATGGCATGTAGCTATGTTTCAGGTGAGTGGAACTGACCTATACAAATCAAAGGAAATAATTGTACTAGGAAATTAATGGCCACTCATAATAGTGGTTTTCTCCAAGGGTAAAGGTCACGAAATGGAGGCAAATTAACGCAAACAACAAGAGGTCAAGGCTGACTACAATGGTGGTAAACGGTATAAAAGTGAACATAAACATAGAAATAGGCACTAGGACATAAGCAATGATATGCATACACAACCATTAAGAAACATAAGTAATGATGGGAACCCCCTTGGTACATAACCAGAAAAATATTAAGAGAGAAGTATGCAGCTCAAATTTTAGTCATGGTGGGTCTAAATAAGGGTTCCAGGACCTACAAAAAAACATAGCATGGGCACCAAATGGAAAAGACAAGTGCTAACTAGGGCACCCATGAAGAGTAGGAAATACCACAACAATTTTTATGTGAAAATATGAAGGTTTAATGTCACAACCTGGTGAGGTCAAACCTAAGGCATTGTGATGGAAAAAGTGATGGTTAATAATGAAAGATGGTATTGCAAGGAAAATCCTATCCCTATGTGTTAGTTTAGAACATGTACTTCATGGTTCATTGAATGTTTCCATAAAAAAATATTGAACAAAACATCACCAGGTCCTATAAAAACCATTGAGAGACACTAGACCCAAGGTTAAATTGCATAGTGAAATCTTATAGAAAAAATATCATGATGTACTAGCTCTCTACTTTACATATACATATGCTTTGGCTCTTAATTATGGTTTCAAATGGTGTGATTAGAAATATATGTTTATGTACATGCATGCTTGTGTTAATGATTAATTAATGAGACAAGTGCCAACATAGTTAGCTAACATATATAGCCAACGTATATAACCTCTCAGTCTCACCATGGGTGTGCTTATGATGAAAGCCAAGGGAATCATATTGACATATCAAAATCAAGCACCAAACATGATAAGAATTGAACCAAATCAACCCACATGTAAAAATAAAAAGTACTCACAACACACACCTACTAAAATACACCATGTACAAGCATTACACAACTTCATGGTTTATGCAAAGTACATCCCATTTCTAGGCTCGATCCAAGGATTCCTATCATCATCAATGAACTAATGGGTTGATGTCAAAATTGTATGGAACACCATGTTGGGGCCAAGCCACCTAGAATTGAATTTCCACATTCATGAATTTTCATGATTACAGTCATAGATTGGAACCAAGTGACTATTAGGAACTACACGAGGAAAAATATGGTGACCATTCTCATGAGCTAACATAACTCATTGATGATGCATGCCAAGACATGGAAAATGTATGAGGTGATTGTGTTCAATATGGTTTGAAGTGGAGAATCCAGTGGCAAGTTCTAAAATAAGAATCTCATACTAAAACAAGTCAAGACTTAGCATTTCACTGGATGACCTAAAAAATGACCCTTGTCCTGAACCAAGACTCTTCTTGTCAACCACCAATTATTCCATTTTGGCAAGGAAATATGATCGATGATGCACATATTCTCATGGGTTATTTACCATAGACATGAATTCTAGGATTTCCTTATTCAAAGGTAGCTCAATATCTAGGAAATCATGGGAACTAGGAGAGTTGACCACCCAAATGGGAAAGGTAGGCTCATCATATTCCATATTAGGATAGATTTTTTTACCATTGTTAGAAGATGTTGACTGGACACCTCAATAAATTGTTGGGAACATGTCCTAAGAAGGAAAACATGAGTGTAAGGAATTGTTCTAAGAAGAACCAAACACTTAGGATATGATGCCACATAGTTCGCATGTGGCGAGTTAGAATCCATCTGAATACTAGGAACATAAAATGAGGTATCATGGTCTAAAGTTGAATAAGGATTGTGATTATCATATTCAAGTTGATCAATAGTGACAATGCTTCCATTGTGAGGAAAATGCATCACTAGAAAGAGTGTAGACACCATATAATTCAAAACATATACATAATCATGACCAAGAATCATATTGATGTCTAATGGGATATTCACCACTATCATATCATTTAAGACAAAATTCTCACGTATCATGGTAGGAAACTAAGGAAGAATCCCCAAAGATTCAATAATTGTTTTGTTAAAAGCCAACAACTAAATGGGAGCTGACACAATCTTGGGAGAACCCATAGCTTTTCAAGCTGAGGATAAAATGATTACAGATGTTCCTTCATCTACTATACATCAATAATTTTTTAATGAATGAATTCAACCCTTATTTGGAAGGTTAAAAAGAAGGAAGGAGAGGCTCAGTAATACTATTCCAATCAAAGGAAACACTCCTAGAACTTGTGGGGAGTGTGCTTGAAGAAAGTGGGATTCCCCCTTGTTAATAAGGTTCCTAACTAGTAGTGAAGAAAACATGTTTGGTAGACACATTAGTTTCCATGTGAAGAGTGGGATCAACCAAATGTTGCATCGGTGTGACCACTTCTTCAATTGATGGTTGAATAAGTTGTTGAGAATCCAAAGATGGTTCAGGAGTAGAAGAGCATTCGAATAAGGACCTGTAACATCCCCAGTTTTAATCCCCACAAATTATAATGTAATTGTATAAATGTGATTTAGGTTGGTGAGATGACGTTTTGGGAAAAGAGATTGTATTGGTTTAATGTGGTCGGAGGTCAAATGGTATATTATGTGAATTGAAATAATTAATAAAAATAGTAATTGTTGGATGTGATATGAGAGGGATGAAAACGATGGGGGGCTATGATTCCACAAGAGAGAGAGAGGTCCAAAGGGGGAGTTATTCATGGGTATTAATCCAACCCACATTCCTGAAATTATTATCATTGTGTAAACCTTCTATTTGTTGATTGAGTGTATGAGAAGCCAATCATTTAACTAATGTAAGAGGGTGGGTGTGAGAGGTTACATCTCATAGTTATTGGGGAGCATGGGATGAAGTACAATCATCTTTGGGAAGAGTGAGAGTCAAGAAATCAAGGGAGAAAAAGGGAAATGTGTATGCAGAATGGAGACCGTATTTTTTGGACAACAAAGGAAGATTTGAGTGTTGGGAAGAGCACCAACCATGTTTTTCTTGAAGGAATCCATTGTTGGGTTGTGCGATATGCTGGAAATGAGGCATGTGTGCCTGTAAAACATGTTGTAAGCCTATAGTGCACCTCTTGTTGAGGAAATGGATCAAGAGCCTTGTGAAGAAAACTGTGAGCACTCTTGAAGTAGCTGAGAGTTCCTGAAGTCCCTAGCTAAGATATTCTTGTCCAACCGACTACACTGGAATCCATGATAATTGAATGGTACAACTTGAGTGATTGTGATCCGGATTATTTTCGGCATGAAATGAGAGCGGAGATATAATAAATAAATGAATAGAGATATCGTGGACATCCAATAATGTAACATAAATGTATTAGATATGCAACCATAAACAAAAAGATACAGTAATACACGATTTCTATTAATGAAATAAATGTACAGAGACTGTAAAAATACAGAGTGAAAGACTCGATAGAATGGTGGCAACTTATCTCTGAGAAGAGATGTGAAGGCTACTCGCACTCGCAAGATGATGATTTTTTTTACAATGAGGCTCTAAGGGCCTTTTTAACATAAGGAAAATCCAAAACCCTAACCCCGAAAGATGAAAATCCAAAAGGTTTGTGGGCCCCGATGGGGGTAGTTAATACATCAACTTCCCAGGGGCGTAACTTTTGCATACGATCTTTGTTTGGGGCGCTTGATACACCGTTAGAAAGATCTATCCGAGGAATACTATGTCTATCCCCGTTTTCCCAAAAAACGTCATTTAGGGCCTCAAAACGGCTCCAGAAGTTCAGGACCCAAAAAACTGCTAAAAATAGTAAATTACCAAAATTGCCAAAAAAATGTTTTGAACCAGTTTGAAAAGGTGGGTGGTCATCGATATCCACCTGGATCAATCCTCCCTCCTTAGGAAGCAATGGTATCCATTGAGTTGAGTTCCCGGGGGAGAGGGGAAAGCGATTGTTGAATTTGAATCTTGGTGAGTTGCTTTCCTTGCTGGAGACGTCGCGTTGCTTAGTTTGTTGAAGGTTGTCACGAACCCGTGGCTAGAAGGGTTGGACCTTTTAAACCAATCTGGCTACATGAGATGACTGTGTGCAGAAGGAATCTTTGGATTTTGCTGCAATCTTTCCGACCTGCTTCTGTTGGATAGAAGGTTCTTGGGCCGAGGTTGTAGTGGCTGCAGTATCCTTCTATTCACCTTTTGAACAAGTTGTGAAAAAGATAAATTTTGTAGTATGAGATACTACCTCACAACACTTTTTTAGGTGGGACAATAGTCGGAATTACCTCTGGTATTCTGTAGAGATGACCCCCCAAAGAAACAATGACACTACAGGGTCAAGACTCATAAATAACATGGCACTTCCATATATATGGCTAGCCCAAGAGAACATCACAGACATCCAGTGGGGCAACATCACACAACACCTCATCCTTGAAGAGTTGGATGTCGTATGACAATCAACACTGTTGGCTGACACAAAGATCTCGTCCTTGGCGAAGACACCCGATGTTGTATGGTTCCTGGTGTGGTTTTGTCGACAATCCCAATTGTTTGATGACCTCTACTGAGATCATGTTATTATGGCTTCCGCTATCAACAATAAGATGCAGCAGGGTCCCCTTCACCCACATCTGTGAATGAAAAAGGTGCTCCCCCTCTTCAGGATCTCTTGGTTCTTCTAGTTGAATTGTTGCGGTCAGGACAATAGCAGTGGGGTCTGTGTCGATGATCTGTCTTTTACCAATATTTTTAGAATCAGATTATGAATCAGGGTTTGGCTCCTTGTCACTGATCTTGGCCACCAATGACTATTTTGAGCGACATTCATCAGTGTTGTGACAAGGGATTTTGTGGAAATGGCACCATTTTCTGGTGTCCTTCTTTGTCTTCCTGTGACCCTTCTTTTCATGTGGCTTAGATTGGTTTTCAAGAAGCTACTTTTTAGGGTCATCTTTCTCATACTTTGGTTGTTTCGGATTTGCATATCCGGACTCCCATTTGTTCTGGTACTTAAACTTTTGCTCGATTTTAACAACATATCGATAAGCAGAACCGAGTGATGAGATGTCCAAAAAATTCGTTTCAGTTTGGATGTATCTGTGTAGAGCCCCACGATATTTCAGAACCAAATGTCGCTCGGAGTCTTTGATACTCAGCTTGGTGCGCAAGGTATGGAAGGTATTAGTGAACTCTGAAACTACTTGGCCCCTCTCTTGCCGCAATGTGTTCCATCTCATGTACTGGTCCTCATAGTTTCCAACAGGGTAATATTGTTCCTTTACCGCATCCACAAAAAAATCCCAAGTGGGCTTGGCCCCATATATTCCAGAATTTTCTGTGGAACTTTTCTCCCAGTAAGTTTCCCACCAATGTTTGACATGAGGGAGAGATTTAAGGAGTGCAAAGGTGATCATTTTTCTGTCAGAAAAATTGTGAACAGAGAAATAACCTTCTAGCAGGTTTAACCATTTGTCTAGGGCTTCTGCATCTATTTGTCCTTCAAATATAGGAATGTCAAAATTAACTTGTACCTTGAAAGGTGAGGTGCTTCCAAAGTGGTCGCTTGATGAAGATGCGCCTGATGCTATCGACATGCGTTGAAGGATGTGGGAAAAATTCTCCATCATTTCGTCCCTCTGTCGCGTGAGAGCCTGCTCAAGCAACATATTGATAGGAGTGTTTGCTCCATCATTTTTATTTTCTTCCACCATTGAGGGTTTCTTGGGTGTGCAAGAGAAATTGTCCTCAAGAGAGACAAGCTCAAGACCCAACTTGCTATACTCAGACATCGTCGGGGACATGCACTGAAAAACGATCAAGAGCAGCCTGCTCTGATACCATTGATCTGAATTATTTTCGGCACGAAATGAGAGCGAAGATATAATAAATAAATGCACAGAGATATTGCAGATATCCAATAATGTAACATAAATGTATCAAAGATGCAACCATAAACACCAAGATACAGTAATACACGATTTCTATTAATGAAATAAATGTACAGAGACTGTAAAAATACAGAGTGAAACACTCACTAGAATGGTGGAAGCTTATCTCTGAGAAGAGATGTGACGGCTACTTGCACTTGCAAGAAGATGATTTTTTTTACAATGAGTCTCTAAGGGCCTTTTTAACATAAGGAAAATCCAAAACCCTAACCTCAGAAGATGAAAATCCAAAAGGTTTGTGGGCCCCGATGGGGGTAGTTGATATGTCAACTTCCCAGGGGTGTAACTTTTGCATTCAATCTCCGTTTGGGGCGCTCAATACACCGTTAGAAAGATCTATTCGAGGAATACAACTTTTGTTTGAGAAACATTGAACTTCAAACCATATTTCCCCCCGTTTTCCCAAAAAATTTCATTTAGGGCCTCAAAACAACTCTGGAAGTTCAAGACCCGAAAAATTGCTAAAAATAGTAAATTACCAAAATTGTGAGAAAATTGTTTTGAGGTAGTTTGAAAAGGTGGGTTTCCACCGAAATCTCAAGGAATACAACTTCTGTGTGAGCAACATCAAACTACGATCCATGTTTCTCCCCATTTTCCCAAAAAACGTCGTTTAGGGCCTTAAAACGGCTCCAGAAGTTCGGGACTCGAAAAACTGCTAAAAATAGTAAATTACCAAAATTGCCAGAAAACTGTTTTGAGCCAGTTTGAAAAGGTGGGTGGCCACCGATATCCACCTGGATCAGATTGTGAGCAATGAAGGGGGTACATTCCTTTGGTTGTGCATGTTATGGGGAAGAGAGAGCTGGTGGATTGGAACAGTTGTAGGAGTAGAGACTGGTTTTTGGGTTGCTAAGTGTGGAGAGTGGAAAACCAGAGGGCTAAATCTCCTTGTGGACTCATAGCCTCAACTCGGGTTGGCCTATTATTGAGAAAATACAAACAACAACACCTATGGTTGGGAGGTTCATCCTTTGTATGTAGCTAGTCGAATTACATTTATAAACATATATGTGTTGATGTTGTTTTATTGTGATTATTCTGCTATGTAAATGATATATGAATGTTGCGTTATGTTTTGTTGGGTTTTCGTGCATTCATAATGTTGTAGATGCATGGATAAATCATCATGTGGAATTTTGTAGTTTTCTATGGGCCTGCTGCCCCTTGGTTTCCTATTATATGTATGGGGCATTTTTTATTCATTTTTAGTAGGCTAAGTTATTTTCGTGCATTCGTAATGTTGTAGATGCATGCATAAATCATCATGTTGAATGTTGTAGTTTTTTATGGGTTTGCTGCCCCTTGGTTTCCTATTATATGTATGGGGCATTTTTTATTCATTTTTAGCAGGCTAAGTTATTTTCTGTAGTGATGGGACTCAACATGGGTATTAGGTACATTACAGAATGGTATCGGATCTCTGGTTCAAACACCAGGCTTGTATGGGCCAGAACCAGAGAGAATTGGTGAAATTTGTCATTATAGATTTTGGTTTGTGTGAATTTGGGGGAAAATGGATAAATTAGAGAAAATCCCCAAATTGGTGAGGATAATTCAATTTTAAATGACTCGGATCTGTCTAAGATGTATTATGCAGTAAACATGTAGAGTTGGAAAGTTAAAATTCGAATTGGAATGTCAAATTTTGCATTTAAATGGTCGTTGTAGAGTTGCAGAAAGTTTGGTGAATCAATAACCAAGATTGTTGGTTACTTCTTCCCTTCGGGGGTTGTCTGAGTTATTGACCCAGGTTTCATGTCACTCGGGGTTCCAACAAAGCCTCTAAAACTATCGGCCCTCCTGGTAAACCAAAAGGCAACACAACACCAGAAAGTGCTGCTCAGTCTCACCCGAGATAACTTTAAATGGGTAGTTGTAAGACTTAGGTGTTTACAGCCTAGGACAGAGCATGGGATAGGGGTTTCTCAGATATGGTCATACATCACGAGTCGTAAGGGAGAGTACTTATTCCTTTGATTCGCATATGAATATCCCATAGGTTAATTAAAGTTAACTTTGATTCGCATATGAATATCCCACAGGTTAATTAAAGTTAACTATAAGCAGATTCATAACCAAGTGTTAACCCATTAATCAAGTTTAACCATCAATTGCTGAAAGAAAGAAGAATCATGCATACATTTAACACATTATACGAGAGTTACCATGGTTCACCCCCTCCTGGGCTACGCCCACAAAGATTTGGCTCTTGGCTCATGTATTATAATAGTTCTGCGTTTTCGTCACCTCGTGCTTACAATGCTCCACAAAACTGGGTAAGATCTGTGCGAGGCGAACTAGATCGCACTAGGCTCCACGTCCTGCGGTCTAATCCTCATATCTACCTCTCCTTGGGTCTCTTCTGCTCAACAACTTACAAATCAGTTTATGTCGCTCAGAACATTACATAAAAAATCCTTAACAATTACTAACGAACTCTCCTATATGGTACTTTTGTATCTATATTTATACATTCTGGGCTCTTCAGCCTCTTTCAAAATATTACAAAAACCCTAACCCCTCTTATGTTAGTTCTTTCGCCCATACGCGTGTTGCTCTTCCTCCAGCTATCGCTTTCCTTTGTGCATGCTTTCTTGCATGTGCGCATGCTGCTCTTCTGCCAGTTGTTACTTCAGTTTTCTGAATGCTTTCTTTCCCACGATCGTTCTTCTTTCCTCTTCGGCCTGGTGCCAACAGGCCCCCAACACTGACATGTGACTCGTCCCGAGTCACCTAGTTTCTTTGTGCTTCCTCGATCTCCTTGGTGATCGTCTGGAACTGTTCCTGCAACTTTGCTGCTTTTGTCAGTGCCTGCGTGGTTCTCTCCTTGATGGTGTTGACTATCTAAGCTGCCACTTCCTTTCTTATTAGTCCTGTGCATTCTAGCTAAGTCTATGATGTCTGGTTTCTAGCTTCTTCTATCTGCGCAAGTACTTCTATTACTCATTCCTACAACGGTTCTATTTGAGCATAACGCTCCTGTTTCTGTGTTTGCTTAGTGATAAGTTATGCCTGTATCTTCTTCAACTCTTGTGTTCCCTTGACTTGTTCGGGGATTGGTATGGTCTTCTGTCACTGCTTGAGTTCTTGGATCGTTGCATTGATCCTTTCCTCCTCCTTGTCCCAGTGTTGGACTTGTGGATCCTCTTCCAGCCTTGTCCACAATTGTGCTGCTTTATCCAGCAAGTTGGTTTCCATGTTGACCTGTGTTTCCAACTCCTACAACTGCATTGCTGCTTCCTGCTTCCTTTGCGCCTTCACTGGTGATGGAGTTGTCGGTCTAATATGTCCACAGAGAGTCTCGTTCTCCTTTTGATACTGATCAATTTCCTGCGCAATATGGTCAATCTTCTCTGTGGCTAGGAGTTAATTTCCTTGCGTAGTAGTTGGAAGTTTCCCAAAAACTTCTTCCACTCTGCACTCCAGCTCATTTCTGCGTTCTTTCTCCTCCTTGGTTTCCAGCGCTTCCCGCTTCTTTGTTGCTTGTTGTAGCTCGAATAAGTTTTTATGTGCTCGAGCCTGCATCTCGTGGTCAACGCTCACTTGTAGTTTATGTAATGCCTTTGATGGCATCTGTGTCAAGACCAATTGGATATGATCCAAATCCTTCAGTGGTGTATGTCCCACAATTTCATCATTCGCAGCATGTTAGGCTTTATGTAGAACATGGAATGTGCATGTGGTATCGGAAGAATTGGGTCACGTTCTTCTACCTCCACCCTTTCTATGGTCTGTGTGGTCGATGGATCTATGCCTTTACTGGTACTCATGATCTGGGATTCCTCAAATTTTTTAAGGAGTTGTCTCATTTCTGACAGTTCCTTCAGCAGTTCATCCTGGTGGTGTGCGACATGATCAAAATCTTCTGCGAGGCAGTCTTCGACCATCCTGGAAATCATCTCTCCATCATCCTCCATGATTATGTAATTTTGTGGTGGTCATTGTGCCTTCATTTTCTTGCACACACCTACATCCTGTGCCGCTGGTCTCTTAGCCCCCCCCCTGGTTCCTGTGTGATGGGGTTTGGTACGGTTTCCTGTGCTCCCTCAGCCGATTTATTTTGTCCATTGGTCAG
Organism: Picea sitchensis; assembly: GCA_010110895.2. Classification (NCBI taxonomy): domain Eukaryota; kingdom Viridiplantae; phylum Streptophyta; class Pinopsida; order Pinales; family Pinaceae; genus Picea; species Picea sitchensis. Next base: position 19,612 of record SNQJ01S0005738.1, read on the forward strand.
CTGGGTGGTTTCTGTTCCTCCCTTCTGGGTCCCTGGTTGCTGTGAGCCATCGTCTGCCTGATTTGACTTGGGTTGGCCCGTTCTTCGTCTCTTGGGTACTGGGATTTGTGGAGGTTATGTCTCCGCCTACTCAACCCCTTCTTCTATTGTTTGTGTCGGTACTCCTCTGGGTATAGTTGGGATTCTCTATTCATCAGGCCATTCGTTGATGATCATGTTGATATCACCCTCGGTGACATAGTAGCTCATCTATAGCCACAGTTTATTTGGGTCTTGCCTTGGTTGTATCCACATGGCTTGTCGCCTAGCCCAAAAATTAGTGATATCCCTGTATCGCATGACAACCTCTGGTGTTATTCTCCATGATCGACCGATGGCTTCCTGTATCTCACGTAGGTATGCTTCGAATACAATTTCATTCTCTTTCTTCTACTTGGCTAGTGGCCTAGCTCTTAGGACGCGATATCTTGGTCCCCCTGGTTGTGGTGTGCTAGCAAAAATGACATATTCTAGTTCTCGCCATCCCATGAAAGTTATGAGAGTGATCAACCATGTGTAATGAAATTCCATACTTGCGTCCTACGCATCTTTGTAGTAAATTTGGAACAAGTTTGATAGGTATGGCGCCCAACTCATGAAGGTGCCTTCTGCGCACTGAGCTACCAAAACAATGACTCCTACCGATACTTATTCTTTGCGGCATTTTCGTAGAAGTTTGTAGGCTAAGATCTTTGCGCCCAATTGTGTTGCGACATTGTTGACCCGTTTAATTATAATGCCTCTTGTTCCCCTGTCGGTGTCATATTTATTTTTTATCTCTTCTTCCAATGCTTTTTCCTTGGGCTTATCATCCAGGATCAGTGCGGGATCCATACCCCTGGTGGGTAAGCCTGTTATCTGTGTGATAGGTTCGATCGTTATGTGGACAGGTTTGTCTAGCCATATATCCCCTCCATGTGTAACTTCTAATAGTTGTTTGACACATGCCATTGCATATTGGCCTCTACCAAAGTGTGGTATCTTCAGCAACCCTAGAATTCATGTTTTGTCTAGTCCAGTGGCCCACTAGTGTGGCTGAGTAATGGATTCCTAGAGTTGATTCACAACTATTTTCTGCATAAAATCCTGCGATGCAAGCTCTGGATATTTAGTTTCGTCTGCTACATCATGGTCAAAAAACCTGAGCTTCCCGATGTGACCTAATAACTGTGGGTCCACCTATACTTCCTTTGGTATGTGAAGTAGCATAATCTTTGCGGCTGGTTTCTTTTGGGGTGAGCTTGGTATCTAAATTCGTTCCTCTTGTCATTGTGGTTGGTTTGAGGTTCCAACAACTTCCAGTTTCTCCTTCGCCATCCATTCTTCCCAAGTCATGGCCATATCCCCCATCAGCTCGACCGAAAAAGAATCTAGGATGGGTCCATGTGGGGCGTCTGGTTTCACTACTACATTCGGGTTCTGTGCGCTTCTAGTGGCTCCTACGATTGCTTCAGCATTATTTTGTGGTATTTCCTGGTGGGTTTCTTATTCCTTGTGTTGGGGCTCATGCGTTGTTGCTGGTGTATCATATTCCCTGGCCTTTGTTTGTGGCTTTGGGGCCTCTTCAAGTATGGGTGTAGACTCTACTAGAATTTCCTTTGGTGACGAGATTTCGTCAATATCGACGATTTCTGGGGGCTGTTGTTCCCTTTCTTCCAGTGGTCCTTGTGACCTTGTCTGAGCCTTGTTTGATCTAGTTGTAGGGCCTGGTTCTGTGAGCTTCGGTGGTGCCATAATGGTGTCTGTCGAACATTTGCGGGGTTTGAATGGCTTTGGTGCGTTCTTTGGTTTCGCTCTGTTCATTCTTGTTGCTATCGCTCTTTTCCTGTTCTCCATCTGCGAATAGACTAATTGTTGTTGTGCTCGTGTGTTGTATGGGCTCACCATGAAGCTTGTCAAGGACGTTTTCCTCCCTCGTGTGATTAATGCACCATAATTGTAGGTTCAATGCATCTGCGGCGATTTCATACTTGCCATTATGCCTGCTCTTTTGTCTCTAGTTGGCACATTTAATGTGGCATCCCCTCTGTCCTTTCCTTTATTTAACTCTTCTTTTTTTTGTCCTGTCAGTCTTCTTTTGCCAATATTTCCCACGTGTTTCCTTTTTCGCTATGGTCGTTATCTTTTCGGTCGTTTTTTTTTTTTTTTTTACTGCGCGGTGGGTGGTTGATTGTCCTTATATAGCTTCAGCTGACTCCCATTCACCATTCCTCCGAGGTCTGTGCCCACTAGATCTCTTAACTGTATATCTCCTCTGTCCGTGATATTTTTTACCTCATATGGTCCTAGCCAATGCATTCTCATCTTTCCTGGGTGCTGTAACGCTTTACTATCGTAGAGTAATACTAGATCTCCTTCCTTGAACGTCTTCCTCTTGATGTGGCGGTCGTGTCAAGCTTTGTCTCTTGCTTTCTGTACTTGTTGATGGAATCCTTCCAAGATTCGGTCTTCCTCCATTGACAGTAACTGATTCAGTCTTTCCTGTACTGCGTCTCGTTCTGTCATTTGTGTAATGGTTGCTATATGTAGTCTGGGTATTAAAAATTCTAAGGGAATTACTGCTTCTTTACCATAGACTAGTTTGAATGGTGTGTGTCCAGTCAAATTCTTACATGTAGTTCTATACGCCCATAGTATTGTTGGTACCTTGAGATCCCAATCGTCCCTATTGACATTGCATATCTTTGTCAAGGCGTTTTCTAGGATTTTGTTGAAGGCTTCTACCGTTCCATTTGCCTGTGGATGATACGGTGTGATTTTCTGGTAATGAACTTCAAACTCTTCCAGCATCACTCAGATAGTGTTGTTTATGAAGTGTGTTCCTTGTTCACTCATCAAAATTCTTGGGCACCCAAATCTAGTAATTACTTGTTCAAATAGAAAGTGTGCAAGTGTCTCTGCGTTGCAATATTTTTCTGGCACAGCTTCCACCCATCTTGTTAGGTATTCCATCGCGGTGATAATGTATCTCTCCCCCGTTCTTTTGGCTGGTGGGTTAATAGGTCCCACGAAGTATATCGCCCATTTGTCGAATGCCTGAAGTGTCACTTGTGGTTGTAGTGGCATCTTGTCCCTTCTATTGGGTTTGCCTACCCTTTGACAGATGTCGCATTGCTGACAGTATTCTTTCGAGTCTCTGTGGATCGTTGGCCACCATAGTCCTACGCATAACACCTTCTTCGTGGTAGTTTTACTCGCATATTGTCCTTCTGCTATTCCCTCGTGGGATTCTGCTAAAATTCTTGGTCATTCGTGGGCTAGTACATATCTTCGCAAGATGCTATCTGTGCCCATATTGTATAGATGTCCTGCGATCAATTGATATTCAACTGTGTGGACTACCAGGTTCTTCTTTTGTGTAGTGGTATATTCTTGTGGCGCAGTACCTGTGCTTAAGTATTGGATGATCTCTGCGAAGTGATCGTCAACAATCTGTACTGAGAATAGTTGTGCATCTGGAAATTTGTCTTCTAAATTCATTGGTTCCTCTCTGTTTGTGACCCTTGATAGGTGGTCAGGCCCTGCATTCATTTTTCCTAGTTTAACTATTACCTCAAAGTCAAATTATTGAAATAGTAATAACCATCGACAAATTCTCCCCCCCAACACTGGCTTGTTGACTAGGTATTTCAGGGCTGAGTGATCTGTAAACATCTTAAAGTGTTTTCCCAGTAGGTAATGTTTGTACTTTTGTAGTGCATAAACCATAGCTAGGCCCTCTCTTTCTGTCGTGTTATAATTCTATTCTGAATCTGATAATTTTCTACTTGCAAACGCTATCGGGTGGTCCAAGTCTCTTGCTCCTGGTTGCGCCAAGATAGCTCTGAGTGTGATCATTGATGCATCTACATGTATATGGAATGTCTTCTCCCAATCTGGAAATACCAATATTGGTGCAGTGACCATCTTCTCCTTTAGGGTATCCAGACCGTGTTGGCATTTTTCGTTCCATTGATACTTTGTATCCTTCCTTAACATTTTTTCCATTGGCGCTATAATCTGCGCGTAGCCTTTGATGAATTTCTTGTAATATCCCGTATGTCCTAACGTTGCTCTGAGTTGGCGGACTATTTTTGGTGTTGGTAGATTAACAATGACTGTGATTTTGGCTGGATCCACTAGCAAACCCTGTTTACATACTATGTGTCCCAATAGTATCCCAAACGGTGTCCTAGATATGCATTTCTTGATATTTAGTGATATCTAGCACTGTTTTCATCGTTCTAGCATCAGTCATAACACTTCCACATGATTTTTTAACAGGTTGTAGACCGTCCAATCATCCAGGTATACTTCGATGAATTGATGGATGAACTCCTTAAATGTTGTGATGAAAACTCTAGAAAAGATCGTGGGTGCATTCTTCAGTCCGAACGACATGACTGTAAACTGATAAGATCCCCATTCTGTCGCGAACATGGTCTTGTGTCTATCCTCCTGTGCTATCTTAATCTGATGATATCCTGAGAATCCATCGGTAAATGAGTAGGCTTCGTGGCCTCCTATGTTGTCGAGTACTTCGTCCCTGAACGACGTGGGGAATGGGTCGTGTAGGCATGCATCGTTTAACTTCCTCAAGTCGACACATATTTGGATCCCTCTTCCCTGTTTCTTGTCCTGTACTACCATCGGACTTATGCACTATGATTCTTCAATTGGTTCGATAATGCTGGCCTCAAGCATCCTGTCGATCTCGTCTTTAACTTTCTATTTATATATGATATTCAATTTATATGGTCATTTTTTAATGGGTCTCACATCAGGTTTGAGTGGTATCTTCATTTCTCCTAATTCTCTTGCTATGCCTTTCATCTCTGTAAAGGTTGTGGGAAAAAGGTCGTTGTATTTGCGCAACAATTCTGTGATGCTTTATAGTGTTTGTTTGTCCCAGTAGTCTCCAATGCTAACCATATTAGGCCACTCCGTGGTCCTTATGTTAAACTTATTTACCTTGATTGGAGCAGAGATGACTTATGACTCTAGGGGTGGTCCTTCCACATCTCTCTCGCCTTCGATTTATTCGATTTGAATATCGCGTAGATCATCTTCATCCGGAGCTTCCCCCTGGACATGGTAGCATGATAGTAGATCCTTGACTGTCTGCTTATTCCATTGTTGTACCTCTGTGATAGTTTCTACTTCTGGTTCTTCAATGAATATGACGTTTCTGATCCGTTTCAGGGCCGCATCTATGTTGGGGTTCTCATGGTCAAAAGAGAAAGTGATTGTAAAGTTTTGTTGGAGTGTTACCCATGTCTTGGTTCCTTTACACATTTCCTGGTCCGTATACCAATTCACTGGTATGCCCTCTAAAGTATGAATGAAGTGGTGAGACCATTCCTCTGGTGGCGTCATTTTCTACAGCTTGTGACACGCCTCCAAGTGTTCGACTGGTGTGTCTGGTCCATCATATTTCTGTTGTTTTTTACCTGTCTGTTCTACTCCGAACCTTATGCGGAGTAATCGCTTGCATTGGTACCAATATTTGATAGTTTCTTTGTGTGCACCCCACCATTTGGCGGGTGCAACCCTTAATGCTAAATCCAGTGCTAGCAATCTCTGGTTTTTTAGTACCTCGTCTTCGTATAGTGTCAAGAAAGTTTCCAAATCATTTAGCTCGTGAAATCTGGGTGGCTCTTTGATTTCTGTGCCAATCCACCTTACTGCGCCGTCTATTCTGGCACACCTTCTCATGGATACTTCGTGTAGCCTTTGCTTCCAGTTTTCTAACCCGGTGTCTGAGTTTGTTGTGCACGAAGTAATGCTTCACCAACTTAGTACTCCGTCTGCAGTTGGGTTTATGTAATCCGCATCGTGCGCAGTTGTTTTGTACAACTGGTCGATCTCTTCTAAATCTAGGCAAGTGGGTTCTACTAACCTCTCGCCTTATGATGGGTCAAGTGGGGCTATGACACTGTAGTCCCCTGACTCAAATGCCATTTTTCTGTCTTTTAAGTTAATTATGGCCTGGTTTTCGAACGCCCAATCTAGACCAAGTAGCATCGGGTAGGGTGTTGTGTCGTCTACTATTTCGATGACTTCAAAGTCTGCCTTAGTGTGCACCCCATCCAGGTCTGTCGTCACTCCTTTCAGTCTACCTATTGGTAGGACTCTATGTTGATTCGCTAGTTTTATTTGAATGGTTGAATATCCCAGTGTAGGTTCTCCCATGGATTGCCATGTGGCTTTTGGTAGTACATTTACTTCAGATCCTAGATCTAGTATAATATCTCCCATATTGAAATTCCCAATGTTAGCATTTAATCTAAACTCCCTGCTTGTTCTTCTTCTTGTGTGTAGGTGGTTGACATTTTTCAATTATGGCTTCTGTTTCATCTCACCGCTACATTTTTCTAGGACGTTTTGTAATATCTTGACAGATGAAGGATCATTCAACATTTTGATGCATGATTGCAAAAAGTCTTTGATGGTACTTACTTGTTCCTTGGGTTATATTCAGTTGGTATGGTCCATTGATGGTGGAATTTCGTATTCTGGAGTTTCTATGCTCTACTGTGTGGTCGGCATAATGTTCTCCTTCAAGAATTCTTGTCGAACTTCTGTAAAAGTGTCCTTCTCCTTATGCGCGTCGAACTGCTTCTTGGGGTCGGTGTTCTTCTTTATCCATTGGTTCTGCACGGGTTCCTGTCGAACGGCGTCGTTCCCTATTTTCGTTCCTCCTCGAGTGACTATATTGATGTTTCGACCACCATCCCTTGCTTCGGTTGAAATCCATTGAACATTTTGGTTATTTTGGTTCCTTTTTTCCTGGATTTTTCTAAGTAATGTCGGACAGTCCTCTGTATCATGGTTCGATGTGCGATAGTACATACAAGTCGTTGGTGGCAGTGGACACTCCCGTGCATAATGTCCTGGTTGCTGGCAATTTTGGCATGTGACAGGTCCTCTGCCACGTCCAAAACCTCCTCTGTCTCGTCCTGCTCCTCTATAAGCTGCGCGGTCACCTCGCGGTGGGTTGTACTGTCGTCCCTGGTTATACTATGAAGAATTGTACTGGGGTTGTGCTGGGTTGTATTGTGGCTGTGCGTTATTGTAAGGTTGCGGCGAGATATTATACTGTTGTTGCACCATGTTGTATGGTGCTGGGGCTTGACTGAACTGTGGTGTTTTCTGCCCAGTCTTCATTTCTGCCTGTACCCTCTATGCGTCTGATATTCTTTCCCGCATCAGCTCCATAGTTCTACAATCTTTGTCGTCATGGCCTACTAACTTGCAAAAGGTGCAATATGAGGTCTTGGGGACTGTTTGGTATTTTTGCATCATCGTGTAGTGGTAAGGGTCGTGACCCAGTTTCTTACATATTTTGCACCATAATCATCCATGTGGTAGTAGGTTTGGCATTCCTGTCGCCATATATTGTGTGAATGTTGGGCATTCATTCTTATGGTGTCCTTCCATCCTACAGGTAGTGCACCAAACTGCTTCTCGTTTTTCCTTGCTTTTATTCTGGTTCAGCTGAAATGTTAACTTCTTCAGGTCCTCCTTCAGTTCTTTGATAGCCGGGTTCGTCTACTGGTACTAATTCTCTTCCAATTGCAGGGCTACTTGCAGAGCCTCTACCTTCGTCTGAAACTTCTGTTGTTGTAACGGGTATTTTAAGTGTGGGAGTAGTGAGTTGACAAATAGGTGTCGATGTTGCATGTCGGTCATAAGTTATTTTAACTTTCCTTTCAAGCGCTTGAATCTTTGATCAATCTCCCATACCAATTCTCCCAGTTTCTGTCGTATTTTGATCATCTCATTCATTTATTGATCCTCTGAGCTCAGCTTCTGGAACTCATTGATCAGTAGTTTCTTAATGTCCTCCAGTGTCCTTGTCATTCCAGGAACATTGTTCATCTCTAGACTCGTGTACCAGTCTAGTGCGTGGTCCCTTAGCGTGATCGCTAGCTGCGCGAGTTTAGTGTCTTCATCAATGACCTGCTTTGCTTCCCAGATCTTTGCGCAAATGAACAGATGCTTCTTGGGGTCTTCTTTTGCTTCCCCTCGAAACTCTGGTAATCTTATAGTAGGGTCGTGTCCTGCCATTACAAATACTGATCTACTCCCTCTTTCGCTCGGTGTAGATAGTTGACTAAGGTTGCCTGAACTTTATTCAAACTTTGGTTGTCTAAACGGTGGTGTTCTTTTTATTGTATTGGTCGCACATGGGTTTATGGGTTCCACATTGACATTAATATTGAAGGAATGGGTGTCTTCTACTCTTGTTCTTGGGCCTCTTATTTTCGTCTCATATGCGGGGCATGGGATTTCCTCAATCTACTCCATAGTCCGGAGATCCTCTACCACTTCCTCATCACTGGCTAAGCCCTCCCTCTCAGCTACAACTCTCTTCTTGGTATTAACCTTATATTGGTACGGTACTCCGCTACGCATTGTTCCTGATGACGCTAAGATCCACTTGAGTTGGTCATCATCCATCAAGATCAGGTCCAAGGGTTCCTCCTTCTTTTTCTTTGTATCCTGCCCTCCTTCCATTCCTCCTTTCTCTGTCAATGCTTCCCCCCTTCCCCCATGCGCATAGGGAAGTCTAGTTGTCTGATTCCATTGTCATCACACCTTTGTTATATAGCAGTATCTTGATAGAAGTATATAGTGATCAGATGTATCTTCCTCTTAGGAACTCTTGCTCGGCTACGTTGTATGACTTTGTTGTGTCTACCGCGAATTCTGTGATAAAGCCTGCCACAATACTATCAAGCCAAAAGTCGACTACGTGGGTGAATTTGTTGTTCGTCTGTTGTAGCTATTGGATCTGTACTGCAATCCAATCTAGCTGTCGAATTGGGTTCATCACATGGGTATCCTTTAACCTTAATATCCACTCCTGTAGTAGATGTGGAAAATCACAGAAAAAAAACTTCATGTAGATCCGTAAATACGTATTTATCCAGGTATTTACGCGGTGTGATCCTGGGGTTTCTATTGTCTTTTTGTGAAAACTCTAGCTCTGTGGTTCTCAACCAGCCCTTGATTTCTTCTCTTGTGGGGTTCCAAGGTATCAACATCCCCTTTTAATGGTTCATTGCTCTTCCTTCAGTTCTTTATTCATTCTATCTCATTTACTCAGTCCTTTCTTGTTCCTCTTAACACGACAACATAACCATTTGTTGGTTACTTCTTCCCTTCGGGGGTTGTATGAGTTATTGACCCAGGGTTCATGTCACTCGGGGTTCCAACAAAGCCTCTAAAACTATCGGCCTTCCTGGTAAACCAGAAGGCAACACAGTTCCAGAAAGTGCTGCGCAGTCTCACCCGAGATAGCTTTAAATGGGTGGTTGTAAGACTCAGGTGTTTACAGCCTAGGACAGAGCATGGGATAGGGGTTTCTCGGATATGGTCAGATACCGTGAGCCCTAAGGGAGAGTACTATAAGCAGATTCATAACCAAGTGTTAACCAATTAATCAATTTTAACCATCAATTGTTGAAAGAAAGAAGAATCATGCATACATTTAACACATTACATGAGAGTTACAGTGGTTCACCCCCTCCTAGGCTACGTCCACAAAGATTTGGCTCTTGTCTCTTGTATTATAGTAGTTTTGTCGTTCTGGCGCCTCCCGCTTACAATCCTCCACAAAAATGGGTAAGATCTATGCGAGTCGAACTAGATCGCACCAGACTCCACGACCCATGGTCTAATCCTCAGATCTACCTCTCCTTGGGTCTCTTCTAATCAACAGCTTACAAATCATTTCGTGCCGCTCAGAACATTATAGAAAAAATCCTTAACAATTACTAACGAACTCTCCTATATGGTAATTTCATATCTATATTTATACATTTCAGGCTCTTAAGCCTCTTTCAGAATATTACAAAAACCCTAACCCTTCTTATGTTAGGTCTTTCTCCCATATGCGTGTTTCTCTTCCTCCATCTGTCGTTTTCCTTTGTGCACACTTTCTTACATGCGTGCGTGCTTCTCTTCTGCTAGTTGTTACTTCATTTTTATGCACGCTTTCTTTCCCATGATCATTCTTCTTTCCTCTTCGGCCTGGTGCCAACAAAGATCACGTTTAATCTCGCGATCAATGACCCAGTTTGGAAGGTTGAGAAGATCAACAATCGAGATTCGTTTTGGGAAGTTGAGAAAATGAGCTAGATCGAAAACCGAGATTATTTTTTTGTAGTTTCGAAAGTGGATCAAATCGACGATAGAGATTCAATTCGAGAGTTGTGAAATGGAGACAAATCGATGGTCTGGAATCATTTTCATTCATTTGGAAGTTGGAGCTAATCGATAGTCAAGATTTTCTTTCAGATCTTGAAAAATAAAGCAAATTGATAGTTGAGATTTATCGGTAGAGTTGGGTGAAGGTTGGTAAATCAATGGCTAAGATAATTCAGGATGGAAGATTAATGGCCCAGATTCATCCTGGATTTGGTTGAAAATTTCTAAGTGTTGGAGTTGGCCAAAGTAAATCGTCGACGACCAATGGTTGGGTCGACTAGATGGGCAACAATTTTTATTCTCCAACATAAATTTTTGATGGTCATGTTTCGACATAATTGGTGAAGTGTTTCAGTCATCGATGAATGATGGTTGGATCGATAAATTTAGAAAATTGTTTCAATCGAATAAGACAAATCACTGACAACTGATGGTTGATGATTGGGTGTCGACTGGTTTGGTGAGATGATGGTTCATCCAAGAGAAATGGTCGATGGTCGATGAAGGGGTGATGATGTGTCATACCACGTCAACATCCACATGTCATGCCACACCAACATCCACATGTCATGCCACGTCAGCATCCGTGTTTCATGCCACATCATCCATAGTGCCATTTTAGAGTCTATGTGTCATGCCACATCAGTATAGTTTCCACATCTTCCAAGAAGTGGTTGATGACCGATGGTCAGGTCGGTCGAAGTGGAGAATTTGTTTTGTCAGTCAGCACGGATGGTTGATGGTTGGGTCAACCGAATTGGGAAGAAGTTACATCCACCAATGAATATCATCTATGGTCGATGTCCGACGGTTGGTTTGACCGGTTTAGCGAGGTATAGAAATCGACTGTCAAGGGAAAGGGTCGATGACCAACGATTGGGTCAGCCGGTATGTGCAAAGTGTTTACGCATCTGAAGGAAAGTGTCAATCATGGATCGTCGATGGAGTTCAGATCAAAGACTGATATTTCATGAGATTTGAGATCAATGGCTCATATTTAAAAGACTATTATAATAGTAAAATAATCAATTTTCTATGATTTTTTTTTTCTGGATTTTGCAGGTCATGAACTTGTGGGGTGATTTTGAGGCTCTAAACGACATTTTTAGCCAATCAAAACCGACAATATTAAAGTGTGCCAAGGAATAAATTTTCTTTGTAGCTAAAATAAAATAACTCGAAGAGAGCTATCCAATGAGCTACTCTAGGCACAAAACAGAGCTTGTATGAGAAAGTTGTAGCTAAAATAGTAAGGGTGAAATTTTGGCACTAGTTTACTTTCAGAAGGCATAACTCCTTGCTTAGAAGTTCATTTGGGGAACAAGAGTAGTCTATGGAAATCGTATTAACCATAGAAGAAATCCATGGAACTAGATTTGAAATCTAGGTAAGTAAAAATGTGCAAGAAGAGAAAGAAGACACCAATAACATACATGGATAAAACTGTAAAACAATCAAAACTTTTGCAGACTGTAACTATCAGTTTGGAGCCCAGTTAAGGGTGAAATTGTGACATATTTTAAAAATATAGTCATGGAATTCCAAATTGAGATTCTTCCACATCCCAAGGGAATTGGTGTAGGGGTTCATGAACAAGGATAAAATTGTTAATCCAGAAGAAAGTCCAAAGGGGCAAAATTGTCATTTCTAGATTGTTGCAGATTTTGACTGGAGCATCCGTTTGATAATATGAGAGTTGTTGTGAATTCAGTGTTAGTATTTTTATCTATGTCATTTAGAAATTTTTTCTTTGTTCCCAATATATTTACCTCTGTAAGTGGGAAAAGTTGGTGTTTGAGATTATTTACACTGGGAAGAAAGGTGTACAAAAGGGTTAAATTAGCAATATTCATTTGCCTATAAATTTCTACTCAGGGCTCTTAATTGAGTAAAAAAGTAGTCATTAGAAATATATAGGATAAGAGAATCGATATATACACTCATAATTTAGTTTTGAGTTGGAGGATTCTCAAGGAATCATAAGAAAGGTTTTTGGTGAACTTGAAGGGCACCATTGAATAGAATAGAATTTCACGAGGCCATAACTCTTGGCTTATGAATAAGATTTAAGCATGATTATGGTAATTGGAAAGGTAATCCATAGGAAATTGTGATAAAAGGTCTAAGTTCTATAGGGAATCATTTGGTTTCTCCATAAAATTGCAAGAAAAAATGGAATTGGATTCCATGAACCATGCAATTTCTCAATGTGAAGAGTTTTCCAAATAATGCCAAATTTTGGAGAAACATTTCCAAATAATAGAGGGGAGTCTCATGGTTGATTCTTGGATAAAGAATATTATTACAATTAATTATAGTGCCTATGCATAAGTATAGAGGCACATTTGAAGTTTGATATCTCAAAAAATAAAAAGGGGTGAACTTATTAACATAACATTGATAATAAGCAAAGGAGCACTCCAAGAGAGAGTGTTGTGTGAAGGCGTTTCTAGAAAGAGGACAATATTTCCACAAATAAGGACTGTGTGGGTCTTTTCTATATTAATACCATGTTCCATTGGACAGGGAAACATGTCAATATTGTATGGTTGGTTGAAGCATCAAAGAGATGCAAAGGGAATTGTAGGGTTGCAGAGTAGGTGATGAAAGGATGAAAAAGGTCTAAGGAAGAGCAGAAGAATATCAGTATTCATATGCTACAGGGTCTGAATGGTTTGAAGAGGTCAATCAATAGAGATTCTCACATAAAGCATAAATCCAATAGGTGAGAAATATCATTGCAATAAAAGGGGGTTAAGAATAACTCCATAGCCTTGAAGGTAGAAATATAGTGAAGGATACAAGAGAAGGAAAAAGAATGTCATGAGATAAGGTGTGACTCATGGAGTGGATGAGTATTCTATATGTAGAAGTATAGGAATGCAAGAAGAATGGATTGTTATATATGATCTGGCAACTTTTTTCTAAAATTACCCCAAAGCAAGAAAGTGTCCTCTATTATCAAAGTGCATAGAAAAAGCAATGTATATGTGCAAATGGAGGAGTGTAGCATTCCATTTGGAGCAAAGTGGCCTTGAATGGCCAAGCAGTGCTTCACAGTGAATCACTTTATGAGTGAAGAGAGGTATATAAAGTTGATCAAAGACATGGATGGCAAAGAGTACTATAAAGATGGCATAATATAATGATTTAGAATGTTGAAATGCCAATCAATGATATTAGTATTTCAAGACCAGTTGGGTCAAGGAATGGGGAGTGTTAATATTAGGTTGGAGTAGTGCATGTTAAAGGACTATGAATATTGAGAATTCTATCCAAAAGGTCTTGGGGTAGGATTCTTTGCATCAAGGAATCATTTGTGAGATGGCAACACTAGTGGATCTAGTGGCTGGAAATGCAGAATGGCCAAGTGGGGCTTGGATGTAAGGTTCAGAATAAGGGCTAGTGGTGCACAATTGAGCAGAATGGAAATTTACAAGATATCAAGGTTTTATAGGAATTCAAGGGCAACCATATACAACAACAACCAAATAATTAAACTAAAAATCTGAAATAGATATGCATTGGAGTGCATGATAGTATTGATGCACGATGCATACAATAAATATAAAATGCATGTACATGAAATAGGAATGATAAGATTAATGCTTAATGCATAGTAATGTGAATTTGTACATGTGGGCATGCATGAACATGCTTGTGACATGCTTGCAGAATAAGAATGGTCTATTTCTATGTGTGAATAATGATGTCATGATATTCGAGTATGACTAATGATGGATGGTGTATCTGAGAAAAATGTTTATAGCATGGATGAAAATGATGTTGATGATGTTGTTTCTTTATGTAAAATCCATCCATCTCAAGAAAAAGGATGATGGTAAGATGTTGCTCAAAGGTTGGTGAAAGGAGCCTATGAGCTTCTACAAAATATCAGATGACCAGATAGCATCAAGTAATGTAATAAAAACCATGCAGGTATCCATTTGGATTGTTTATGATGCGTAGATGATGAAGGGAATTGATGTAAGAGTTCCCTTAGTTAAGGTCTCAGTATTTGAATTGATGTAAAAGAAGGAGGCCTTGAGTATGAAACTATTATTTTCTACTTGAATGCATTTATGAGAAATCTAATTGCATATTGTGCTATGTTGGTTATGAGGTCATAACCAAGTCTGTTAGAAAAAATAGGATCGCGGAGCAATAAAATAAAAACAAATATGGAAATAAAACATAGAAGATAAACATTATAATAGAGACACAGATATACATGGTTCATCCGATGTGGGATACATCCACCAGAGAAATTTACAGGTCCTTCCTTTTTATTATCCAACAAATGAAGGGATACAACCTATAACACACTCGCTATAACTTCCTCTTTTTTCTCTCACAATATCCTCTCCTAGAATACAATATTCGCAATGATGCATAGCCGCAATACATTTCCCGCATAAAAGATTGTTTCCTTCTAGGGAAAAAAAATCCTAACATAACTTCTACTGTCAGATTTGTAACCTTATAATGAACGGTCCAGATTTACTATGAAATTACAATATACATTTACAAGGCAATTTTTCCTCTGGCGACCTGCTTGCCCCCGGACCCCCCAGCTGGGGGGATGAGCTGCCCAGACCCCATAGGGGGAGAAATCCCCCCCTATAATCCCCCCACTTGGATGGGTGTACAGTCTTCATGGGTTATAAACATGGCTGAAAACAAGGACCTGTGAAACAAGAAGATAATTAGGCTCCACAACCAACAATCTCCCACTTGGAGACTGATCACAACAACTCCATTGTTGTTGTACATGTTGGATTATACTCCACCTTGGACCTGGAAAATTTCTCATATTCACCTTCATGCTTGAAGACCAACTGAAATGGAGCAGGAACTCAGTTTCTCCCTAGTTACTCCCTTTTTTAACATGTTTGCATGATTTTGGCTAGTGTGTATCTTTTCCAACTTCAAATTTCCATCTTCCAAGACGAATCGTATGAAATGGTACATGAGATGTATATTCTTAGTCTTTGAATGGAACGTTGAGTTCTTTTCAATATGAATGGCACTCTCATTGTCACAATACAACTTGTTATTCTCTTGCTTCTTTCCTAATTCCTCCATAAACCTATGTAACCAAATCATCTCTTTACTAGCCTATGTAGGAGAAACATACTCTGCCTCTATTGTTGAAAGTAAAACAACCTTTTTTCATTTTCGAAATCCAACTTATTGTTGTTCCACCTATAGTAAAAACACACCATGTGGTGCTCCTCGTGCTATCTTTATCACCTTCCATATCTAAATCAACATATCCCTGTAGAATGGTGTTTGGACCTCCAAAACATAATGCATGTGTAACAGTACCTTTCAAATACCTGAGAATCCACTTTACTGCCTCCCAATGTTCTTTACTTGGATTTTTCATATACGTACTCACAACTCCCACTGCATGTGCAATATTTGGTCTTGTACAAACCATCACAAACATCAAGCTGTCAATTGTTTATGAATAAGGGACCCTAGACATGTATTATATCTCCTCCTGTGTCTTGGGACACATTTATTTGGTTAATTTGAAATGGTTGGCCAAAGGTGTACTAACTGGTTTTTCATTCTGCATTATAAACCTCTCCAACTCCTTCTCTATGTACTCACCTTGAGACATTGTCAAATTGAGATTTTTCCTATCTCTTGTTATTCTCATACCAAGGATTTTCTTTGCAGCACCCAAATCCTTCATCGCAAATGAGTTAGATAATTTATTCTTGAGCACATTTATATCCTGCATATTAGACCCTGCAACAAGCATGTCATATACATATAATAACAAGATAATATAGCTTCCATTTTCTAGCCTTTTAAAATAAACACAGTAATCAGAATGGCATCTACTATAATCTTGTTCTATCATAAACCTATCAAACTTCAAATACCACTGCCTTGGGGCTTGCTTTAGGCCATACAAGATCTTCTTCAACCTGCATACCAAATTTTCCTTCCCTTTGACCTCATACCCCTATGGTTGCTGCATATAATTATCTTCCTCCAAATCCCCATGGAGAAAAGTTGTTTTTACTTCTAACTGTTCAAGATGTAAATATTCTACTGCCACAAGACTTAAAATAGCCCTAATTAAATTCATTTTAACAACATGAGAAAATATTTCATCAAAATATATACCTTTCTTTTGTGCAAACCCCTTTACAACAAGTCTATCCTTGTACCTCTTTTTGCCTCCATCTTCTTCCTTCAACTTGTAAACCCATTTATTCTGCAATGCTCTTTTTCTTGCAGGCAACTGAACCAAATACCAAGTTTGCTTATTTACCAGGGAATCCATTTCCTCTTTCATGCCTCTCTCCCACTTCTTTTTAGTGTCTGCCTACATTGCCTCTTCATAACATTTTGGTTCATCAGAATCAGTCAACAATAAATAATACAATGAAGGAGAGTATCGTTCAGGGGATCTACTTAACTTTGTAGATTTTCTAACAACACTTGCAAGAGTTCGAGGTACATGTTGCTCTTGTTGTTGTACATTTTGATTTTTTGGTACCTTTGGAAAAAAAAATCAGTGATCTCATCAAGCACTGTGTATTCTAGTTTTTATTTTTCCTATTTCTTTCTCGGCAACTGATCTTTGTACATGACCTTCTCATTGAATATGACATCTCTACTCCTAATGATTTTTTGATTTTCATAATCCCATAAGCGATAACCAAAATCCTTAACACTGTATCCAATAAAGGTACACTTCTTGTATTTTGCTTCAAGTTTTGTGCTATTTTCTTTATCAGTGTGGACAAATGCTTCACAACCGAAAGTCTTAAAAAAAAATATTTACCTTTCTACCTGTCCATTCCTCCTATGGAATTCTACCATCCAAATATCTTGAAGGTCCTATGTTTATTAATTAAACAACAATATCTACAACATTTGCCCATAAATGTAACGGAAAACCAGCATGCAATCTCACACTCCTTGCACGCTCCATGATTGTGTTGTTCATCCTTTTTGACACACCATTTTCTTATGGTGTTCCTGGAACTTCTTCCCTCTACGAATCCCATGGTATGAAAATTAATCATCAAACTCCTTGCTGCAATATTCACCTCCATTGTCTAATCTGAGACACTTCAACATTTTTCTTGTCTCATTCTCAACCAAAGCTTTCCATTTCTTAAAAGTATAAAAAAGATCAGATTTTTTTCGAATGCAATAAACCCAAGTTTTTCTAGTTGCATCCTCAATAAAAGTAACATAATAACGAGAGCCACCAAGAGATGATACTTGCGTTGGTCCCCATACATTTGTATGCACAAGCTCTAACCTTTCACTCTTCTTTTCTTTTCTAACTATGAGAACTCTGACTCTCTTCTATTTTCCATAAACACTATTATCGCACAGTTTGTAGCTAGGTCAAAAGGCTAGAAGATAGAGGCCAAATTGGTGTAACAGGAACCTACCCCACCCAATGTCACCACGATAGGGAGGTTCTTTCTCTTTAGGGAGGTTAGGCCCAGGGGAGACGTCCCCGGTAACCTGGAGTTTTGAAGAGGCCTTGGTATAAAGGTCAAAGTGAAATTCCCTCTTCACAGGTCACCACCAAGAGCAGATAGTCCGGCTAAACAACCAATAATGAAGTGTAGGCCCAAATGAGAACACCTGCCCGGAACAAAGAAACAACAGACTAATACATGCAGGCTATGATTCAAAGGGTTAGTACTTCATATAACTATCTGA
>SNQJ01S0005738.1:37561-70257 GCA_010110895.2 Picea sitchensis
CAATCCTGCTCTCGGTACTCCAAGTCTAGGACCTGTGGGCCTCGAGACATGATCTCCTAGTTATCCCTAGAAATCGGGGATAACAAACACAATGCTCACAGAAATCCAAATCAATTTGTTTAAGATCTGGTAGAAAATTTCTTTTGTGAAGTATCTGCATCCCCTTCTCACTCATGTGTCCAATCCTATGATGCCACAGTGTTGTATCCACTCATGTAGAAGCTAAAGAGATAGAAGAGTCATTATTACCAGTACATAAATACAATGTACCTACCTTCTCTCCTTTTGTTATCACCAGTGATTCTTTGGTGACCTTCCACAACTTATCTGTAAATATGGATAGAAAACCTTCACTTGCCAACTGCCCTGTTGAAATTAGATTTTTCCTTAGATATGGAATATGTTTTACCTCTTTCAACAACATTGGTTTCCATTCCTTTTCTTTATTTTTACTTCCCATTCCAACAATTTTGCATGGTGCATCATCACCCAAATGAACCCGTCCAAAATCACATTGAGCATAATCTAGAAAATGTTTCCTATGGGGTGTGGCATAAAATGAAGCCCCTGAATCTACTACCCAAGACTCAACAATATTATCTACAAAAATAATAAAAGCATCTTGTAACACATCACCTGTTACATTTGCTTCTTGATTTTTCTCATGTTGTCCATCTCTTTGTTTCTTTGGAGCCCTACAGTCTTTGTTCAAATGTCCTTTCTTCCCACAATTGCAACACTCTATCTTTCTCAGTCTAGATTTGGATCTTCCCTTCCTATAACTCTTGTGGTTCCTTGAGCCCTTTCCTCTATTATTTTGTCTTCCCCTGTTCTCCATGTTTAACACATTACCTAATGTCTCACCTGTGATTTTCTGTCGCATTTCCTTGCTAAGGATAACACCAACAACATCATCAAATTTTAAAGTGTTTGAACTAGAGACAGAGTTACTTACAACCATGAAAAAACCATTCCAACTTTCTGGCAATGAGCACAAGATTATAAGATCCATGACCTCATCACCAAAGTCCACTTTTACATAACTTAGATAATTATTAACCGTATTAAATTCATTTAAATGATCTACAACAAACACACCTTCTGACATCTTCATATTAAATAATCTCTTCATTAGAAATACCTTATTGGACACCAAGGGTTTTTCATACAGTTTATCCAATGCATCCATCAACTCCTTCGTTGTCTTTTCTTTCGAAATATTGAAATTCATTGATGCTTCCAGGATCAACTGTATCATTCCTAGTGCCTTTTTGTCAAGAACCTCCCATTCTTCGTCCTTCATGGTTGTCGGTTTCTTTATTATTCCACCCAATGGTAGGAATAGATCCTTCTGATATAAATAATCTTCCATCTGCATCTTCCATAACTGGTAGTTTTAGTCATTAAATTTATCGACCCTAAATTTTCCATCTTCCTCCATTTATCCCACTCGAACCAAGAACCCTCTTTTCCGGCGAGTTACCTTTCGCTCTTATACCAGTTGTTAGAAAAAATAGGATCGCGGAGCAATAAAATAAAAATAAATGCAGAAATAAAACATAGAAGATGCACAATACAATAGAGACATAGATATATGTGGTTCAGCCAGTGTGGGCTACGTCCACCAAAGAAATTTTTAGGTCCTTACTTTTTATTATCCAACAAATGGAGGGATACAACCTACAACACACCCACTGTAACTTCCTATTTTTTCTCTAACAGTCTCCTCTCTCAGAATACAATATTCACAACGATGCATACCTACAATACATTTCCCTCATAAAAGAGGGTTTCCTTCTAGGGAAAAAAACCCTAACATAACTTCTATTGTTAGATCTACGACCTTATAATGAACGATTCAGATTTACTATGAAATTACAATATACATTTACAAGGCAATTTTTCCTTCGGGGGCTTCTCCCCCGGACCCCGCAAGGGGGGCAAGCCCACCACCCCTGCGCGTGGAGGGGTGTACAGTATTCATGGGGTATAAACACGATTGAAAACAAAGACGTCTGAAACATGAAGATATTCAATATCCACAACCAACAAAGTCAATACATGAGACATACTCATGTAGTAGAACTAAATGCCATTAAAGATGGCCATGTTGAGGTTAGATATGGAAATGCTATAGTTCCATTCAAGTGCATAATGGTTTCCCCTATATAACCGATGTTTGGATTGCAACCTCTTTGTCAATGCAAGAGAACACTAAGAGACTTATATTCATAGTGTTGTGTATGGGTGAAGAGGAAGGTATCCAAGTCATCGAGGAACTAATCGGGGAAGAGTTTGGATGATGTGTTGAGGCGTGAACCAAAACTTCCAACTCAGATGGTGGAATACATGACATAAACATATGGTATTCTAGAGTCAATGTAAGGATGCATTGTGTAGATGTGGCCATGATTATTGGCACATTGGTTTTATTTATTGGTAAATTTGATTACATTATGAAAAGCTTGGTATGTTGATAATGTGTGTATAGTGAATGATAGTTTTATTCTAGATAATATGATTAATAGTTGAATTTGATTTTTAATGGGAGTAATGGTTGGAAATGAGTGAATTGTTGGTAAATTACAATTCTAAGACCATTTCATGAACTGTTGAAAATGTTCATGAGTACTAACAACTTGTTTGGCTACAAGAAAGTTGAGGAAATTGCATGTAGAGTAGTCTTGGATATGGAAATGATGTAATCCCATGAGGAATACTAATACCTATAGGTGCAACACACAAACATAATGAGCATAAATCTTATGCGTGGGAAATTTTACTTTCCTGTATAAAACAAATTTCAAAAAATAATAATTGAAAATTGGTATGATATGCTAACAATTTGTTTGGATGCATGGAAACTGAGAAAAATTCCAGGGAGAATGGTCTTGGATATGGAAGGGACATAATCCCATAAGGAAGACTGATATATATTGCTGCAAGAGCCAAACAATTATGAGCAAAAAAATCATACTTGAGAAATTTTGTTTTCCTGTGTAAAACAAATTTTAAATTTTATAACTGAAAATTGTATGATGATGTCTCATATTGAATGTATGATGCAAATGGAATGATTGACATAGGTTATTTATTTACTAGTGAAGTCTAGAAACAAGTTGTCATTCGTCTGTGTAAGAACACCTTGGAAAATAATGGATCTCCTGAGGAATTGTGTAACATTGAAAGGGATGCTTGATCCTATAGTGTGGGTACAACAAGAAGAGGCGAGTTGTCAGGCTTGCAGAAGAACCGGGCTTTCGGTATTGAAGAGTGAACTCCTATGTGGGAATTGTACTTTCAAAGAACTGGTTTGTCAGGCCTAAAATGTGAAATCCTGTGTGGGAGTTGCGCTATCGAAGAACCAGGTTGTTAGGCCTGAAGAGTGAACTCATGTGTGAGTTTCATTGCAGAAACAAGGTTGTTGCTGGTTATTTTCTGGTAGTTCTTCTTAGCAGTGAGTCCCTTGAGATCCTAGTAGTGAGATTCCTAGTGAACTGTGTCAAAGATACCTTGAAAAATGAATGTGTTAGCAACAATTGTGGTATCGGGGAACAGAGGTCTGCAGGATTGCACGATAAGTGCCCAAGCGCAGCACCCAGAAGAAATCTGCTTGGGGCCTGAGTCAAATAAGTAAGCCTGATCATGGACATGAGAAGCGGCGAAAGCTCCACAGGAGGGCCTCATCGGGAATATGGATATCGGAGATCCCGGGAGCGAGAGTTTTGTGCATTTCAGAGTCTCGATACGCGATTTCCCGATCAGTGGGGAACAACTATAAATCGTGGAGAATAGGTGGCAGGATTTTGCGACGAGGAGCGAACCGTTGATAGGTCAACGGCCATGAGCCATCGGGGATCGGGGAATCGCGAGTCCGAGGGACGCAAGATCGTTGACATTGCAAACCACGAAACCCCGATGGAGAGTAGGGTCGAGGACATGTGGTAGTGGTCACTCGGACCAGGGTCTAGTCGAAGGGCTAGCACAGCCATGGCGCATTGGCAATCGGAAAATTGCGAGTCCCGTGGGCACAAACACCGTGTCATCGTGATCGTCGAAACTCCGACGGGGTTTGTCTACGGTCGCACGGAGATAGGTCATATGGATTGTGTTCTAGCTGGTAGGGGCTAGCTCCTAGGAGGAGGAGCTCATCGCACATCAGGATATCGGAGATCCCGGAAGCAGGGAGTTCGTGCATTTCCAACTCGCGAATCCCAAATCCCTGAAACCCCAAAACCTCATCACATACCTATCCCTTGTTTCCACGTCATATCCCCGTGTCATGCCAACCACAGTTTCTTCCCGGCCCCTGTGTTCCCTCCACCTGGTTCGTACACTTCGAAGCCCACGAATTCTTCCACTTTCATTTGCCTTATCGTTCTCCCTCCGCCACATCCATCCATATGGCCTCTTCTTATCCCATCTCCACCCCGAGCATGTCAAGCCACCCCTGTCTGATCACCGTCCATTCACCACTTCGTGTCAAGTCATCCAGTCATCACGACGGCCTCCACGTCCACCCGCTAGTCTTACCATGATTTCTCCAAACACATCCAAATGGCAGAATGAAAAGGCTTCCATGTCCTGTAGGTACGGAGTCGACCGGGACCTTTCCCGATCCCGATGAAACAGTTATTGCAGCAGTTGATGGTGGTTGAACATCGTTTCCACCATAAATGGAAAGTCCAAAAAATGACTGTAAGCTTTTCAATTCATTCACAGGTCCTTTTGGAGCACGATTGCGTCTGAATGAAGTTCACAACTGTCCAGAGACTGCAGGCACAGTAAACATGTAGACGTAATGTCTTCAATGCGATGTCTCGAATTGGCTTCTATGGTTTTGCTCTAAGTATTTAGGGGAGTTTTTCTCACATTTTGTAGGTATCGATGGTTGAGCTGAGCTCCCGGTTGTAAAGTTTTAATGAATCATTGTTGCTCTGGTTATGTATGAGCTCTTGAGACTTCTTGCTTTATGAATGCCAGTTTCTTTCATGTCTCTGTTTACACTGTGTTAGAGCAGCTCGGAATTGGAGGTTCCAGTCGAGCTGTAGATTTATAGGATGATGTTGTAATGGATCAATGTAATAGTTGCACTGTCTCTAATCAGTTCTTGTGGTTTCCCCAGCGCTGAGTGACTTGGAATTGGAGGATCCAGTCAAGTCCCCTTTTAGTTCCTTGAGACCCTGAACCAAGCGGATCTTGCTTTCAGAGTCTTTCTTCTGCAAACTGTTGAAAGCCTGTTGCCCAAGTTGTTTGTTCACTCTTCCTACTAATTCTTCCACCTGATCATCTTTTAATCAACCCACTGACTGAAGTTAGGATTCCAGACCTCCTTTGTTCTTTACATACCAGACCCAGTCCCTGAGTTAGAATGATATTTCCTTGAGTCTTACCTCCATTTGATCATCCCTTTAAAACAAATCGTGACATAAACTGATGGGCGTTGGGCTGTGCTTCTGCAAGCAATCCAGGAGTGACTTCCAGCGCTAACATTTCTGGCGCCATTGCCGAGGACGAAATTGAAAATTTTCCCTGGGTAGAACGACACTGAGCCTCTGAATCTGAAGGTGCATCGGATTATCAGAGCCTTTCAAGATTGCTAATTTTCACCTGGCGACTCCATTGTGATGACTCCCCTGGGGAGAACCTGCTCCGTTAATTGTGGCTTTCAGAGGCAGGCATACGTGGTCTCATCCACAACTGCCTCTAGCTACACCTGAAACAGATCCAGAGGTGGTGCTCAGGAAGGGAAAGGCCTCTGAAGAAGAAGCGTCCATCATCAAACCAGGTAATCCACCATATCTTTATGTTGGAGCTCCTTTTTCTCCTCCTCAGTTATTTGACAGGCATGTCTCTGCAGTTTCCCGTTTCCTAAATTTTGGGAGTGTTCCTATTGAGTTTTCCTCTCCTGGTCCGGGACCAGAGGGACAAGACTTTGTCACTCCCCTCTCCCCTGAAGCTGTACCCTGGCGTAGACCCAGGACTGCAGAAGATTTCCCTACGCCCAACTTAACCACTCCTGTACAAAGAGGAGCACCCGTTGACTTGAGCTCGATAGCCTTCTCCTTAAATCCCCTCTTGTTCCCCACTCCCATTAGAGGCTCATTCTCAGCAATCCCTTCGCGAACTCCTTCTCCTTCAAGCTCTCCTTCACCTAATATTCCTATGGCTGGTGCTAATCCCCCTTTGAATAAGATGGATGCCATAGTCCCTTGATCTTACCTAATCCCATGAATCCTCTCCCTGCTGGAGACTACCTGAAATATATGCCCAAGTTCACTGGGGAAGGAGACATAACTGTCGAAGAACACCTGGCTGCTTTCTACAGTTATGCATATAACCTCAACATTAAGAATGAAGATGTCTGGATGAGGGTCTTCGTCCAGAGCCTGGATGGCGAGGTGAGGAAATAGTTTAGAGGATTGGCTCCAGGATCTATTGCTGGGATTGAAGCCCTGGATAATGCTTTCTTGAGGCAATGGGGCGATAGGAAAGATTTCATGTATTACATGACAAAGTTCGGGTCTCTGAAAAAAGTGGAAGGAGAGTTTGTCTCCGACTTCTCCAAAATATTCAATAAGATGTATAACAAGATCCCGACAGAGATAAAACCTTCAGAAGCCTCAGCTAAGATTTCGTATGCTAGCGCGTTCGGCCCCGATTTCTGCCTTTTGATGAGAGAAAGAAGAGCCACCACCTTAGCTCAAATGCAAGATGCGTCCATAGAGGTGGAGTCCAACGTGTTAGTAGTTGATAGACTGAGGGACAAGGCCGACGCAGACAGGAGAAAGGGAAGGTCGGAAGCCTCGACTTCTGACCCATTGGTGCCCCACCCTCAAGTGGACGAACTGACTAAGATGGTGAAGTCTCCGTCTGCTGAGATGGAGAGGATGAGGGTGGAAGGGAGGCAAGCATATAAAGGCCCTCAGATTGCCGAAAATAAAGGAGGTTTCAGGAGGTCAAATAATTTTACTCCCCCTAATATGCAAAGAGAGAGAGGAAGAGACAGAAAAGACCAGAAAATTCAGGCCCCTTTTCAAAACCATTTGGTGGCCGATGAGGAAGAAAGAGAGACAGATGAGCTGGGCCCTGAAATCCACTGCTTAGGAGACACTCCTCCTTTTCCTCGTCTGACTCAATCATCATACGAGGAGTCTCTCATGAGCAGTCAGCTAAATGAATTGAGCAAGGGAGACAAGGTTAGCGGCGGCTGAGGCAGGTATAACCTGAGGTCCGACAAAAGGACAGTGACACATGTTATTCCTGAGCAGTCTACTAGAACAAAAAATCTTGCTAACGCAGTAGCAGATGGTCACAGAGGTAAGAAGGACCAACCCCTCTCTCCCGTTGTCCATAATCATGTTCCTGAAATAAAATAAATCCCAAAACCCACAGCTTCTTTTAACTTTGAACATGAGATCCAAAAGATCGGGATCCCTGTGCCCCTCACTAAACTGATTAAACATGACGAATTCAAAAAGAGCTTCTCTGAACTTTTACAGTCTGAAGCCTCATGCCTTACCTCAGACTCCATAAACCTCCAAGATGAAAAGCCGATAGTTGTCCTGGGCCCCATGGTAGAAAATAGAGATGACTCATCTCCCCCTTTCTACACATCCCTAAACGTACATGATAAAGTGATGCACAATTGCCTGATGGATTCAGGGGCCTCTCACAACCTCATGCCCAAAACTGTCATGGAAGAGTTAGGGCTAGAAGTTACTCGAGCTTATCATGACCTCTATTCCTTTGACTCCAGGAGAGTTCAGTGTCTTGGAGTGATCAAGGACCTGGTTGTGACCTTGTTTCAACTGCCCATGAAGAGTGTGGTCATGGATATTGTAGTAGCTGATGTCCCCCCCAAGTTCGGTATGCTATTGTCAAGGTCTTGGATAAAAAGACTGGGGGAAACCTTGCAAATGGACCTCAGATACGCTACTATCCCAGTGTTTGGGGGAGAGCATAGGAGACTGTACAGAGAAGCCCAACTAGCTTACATAATCAGTGATGAAGCCAACTCCACCAATCATCCCATTTTCTCCTTGGACATTGATTTAGGCTCCAGTTTACTACAGCTCACACATGCCCCCGAGCCTCCTCTCAAACTCAGAAAGCATCCCACTATTCCCTCTGCAGTTCCTCCCTTCGTCACCCCAATCTGGAAAATGTTCTTTGATGGAGCCTCTTCCCGAGAAGGCACTGGAGCTGGGGTGGTTTTTGTGTCACCTGCTCAGGAAACCATATCTCTGTCATACAAATTAGAATTTGAAGTTACCAATAATGTGGCAGAGTATGAAGCTCTTGTCTTGGGGCTAAGAGCCGCAAAGGAAATAGGAATTCAGGAAGTAGCAGTTTTTGGAGATGCAGAGTTGGTGATTCAGCAGGTCAGGAATGCTTATCAGGCTAAGCATCCTTGACTCAGGAGTTACAGGAATGAGGTTTGGGACCTTATTGACAGTTTCTTCTCAGCATTTAATATTTCTTTCATCCCAAGAGAGGAGAACACCTTGGCAGATTCCTTGGCTAGATCGNGTAGAGGTAAAATACAGGCCCTCCATACCTGACAACGTCAAACATTGGAAGGTGTTCGAGGATGATCTTGAGGTCAAGAGGTTCTTGGAGATTGTCGAGGAATTTTCATAAATGCACATTGACCAAGACACAGTCTGAGAGGAAGAGCTCGATGAGGGTAATTTTCTGAATAAGATTGCAGAGCGTGACATCGTACAGCTGCCTAGCAACCATATTCCCAGAGGACTGGTTCCTTTGGAAAGACTTTTTGATGGAAATGATGTATCGTTAAAGGGAGAAGTCTCAGAGGAGGACGCTGATACTATTCAGTGCAACAATGGGACCAAGGGTGAGCCCAAGTATGTCAAATTGTCAAGAAGTCTGACAAAAGAGCAGAGGTCTGAATACATTAGACTTTTGAGGGAATTCACGGATGTTTTCGCCTGGACATACGAAGACCTCAAAACATATGACATTTCTGTCATCGAGCATAAAATCCCATTAAAGGAAGATGTGAAGCCATTCAGGCAGAAGCTGAGACCAATCAATCCCATGCTGCTGCCTATCATGGAGAGGGAAGTGAAGAAGCTGCTTCAAGCTCGGATCATTGTACCACTAAGATATTCAGAGTGGGTAGCCAACTTGGGCCCAGTAAGGAAAAAGAATGGAGAAATCCGACTCTGTGTAGACTTCAGAAACCCGAACAGAAGTTCATGGAAGGATAACTACCCCTTGCCAAAGATGGAACATATACTGCAGAGGGTGACAGGAGCTTCCAGGATGTCTATGGTTGATGGTTTCTCTGGCTACAATCAGGTCTCTGTTCTTCCTGAGGACATGGAAAAGACAACATTCACCACTCCATGGGGCACATTCATGTATGCCAAGATGCCATTCGGACTAATGAATGCAGGGGTGACGTTCCAGCGTGCCATGGACATAGCTTTCGTTGGGGAAAAGGATAAATTTGTGGTCGTTTATCTGGATGACATCACATTGTTTTCAAAATCTGATAAAGAACACCATCACCATCTCAGAAATTTTTTCTTGAAATGTAGAAAGTTTGGCATTTCATTAAACCCCAAGAAATCTCTATTCGCCCTGCAGGAGGGAAAGTTACTAGGTCACATAGTATCAGCAGAAGGAGTCAGGATTGACCCCAGCAGAGTTGAGGCGATACAAGCCTTATCGATCCCGAGGTCCAAGAAGGAGGTCCAATCTTTCCTCGGTAAAATTAATTTTCTGAGGAGATTTGTGCCTAACTTTGTTGAGGAGGTAAAGCTAATAACAACCATGTTAAAGAAAGAGAATGAAGTAAGGTGGACCCCTCAATCTCGACATTCCTTTGAAAAAATCAAGAAGGCCTTGACTGAAGCTCCCGTGCTTATCAGTCCCGACTACCTTATCTTCTCCTTTGCCTCACCTGACACAGTGGTTGTTGTTCTATTACAGACAAATGACAGTGGGCTAGAGCAGCCTATTGCTTATTTCAGCCGAGCATTGAGGGATGCCGAAGTGAGGTATGACACTATGTAGAAGCAGGATTATGCTCTGGTAAAATCTCTCAAAGATTTTAGAACCTATGTCCTGCAGTAAAAAATGATCGCCTATGTCCCCTCGGCTGCTGTTAAAGACATTCTTATTCAGCCTGACATAGACGGGAAAAGGAGTAAATGGATAGCCAAAATCCTGGAATTCGACCTGGAAATAAAGCCAACCAAATTGATCAAAGGGAAAGGTTTAGCCAAGTTGTTGGTTGAAGCAAACTGCCAAGCATTAGGGATAAGTTTCATCAACGAATGCTCAGGTATTCGGCAGCATCGACTGTCATACGTAGACCATCAAAGGGAGCCCCCATTGGCTCGATGTCCTTGGTATAAGGATGTACTATACTTTCTGTAGGAGCTGCGGCCTCCAGACGGCCTACAAAAAAGCAAAGCAAGAGCTTTAAAGCTCAAAGCAGTTAGGTACTGCCTGATCGATCAAGTGTTATATTGGAAAGACCCCCTAGGTGTGATTTTAAAATGCATGAGTCCACCAAAGGCCGAGATGATCGTGGCTGAATTTCACAGCGGCCTGTGTGGAGGGCACCATTTCTGGAGAGCCACAGCCCACAAAATCCTCAGGGTTGGATACTACTGGCCTACCGTGTTCGCTGATGTCTGCAAAAAGGTCAGAGCCTGCATCAAATGTCAAAAATTTGCAGGAAAGCAGTAGCTCAGGTCTCTGTCGTTGAATCTGGTGGTGGTTTCAGGGCCTTTCCAGCAGTGGGGCCTAGATTTCATTGGAGAAATTCACCCTATCTCCAGTGGGCAGCACAGGTGGATCCTGACTGCTACAGAGTTCTTTACCAAGTGGATTGAACCTATCCCCACCAGGAGTGGTTCCCACAAGGTAATCATTGGATTCTTGGAGGACCTCGTCACAAGGTTCGGCTGCCCAAATAAGATTGTCACTGATAATGCAGCTGCTTTCAGGTCTGAACCACTAGCCAAGTTCTGTGAGAAGTTCGGGATCAAATTGATTCACTCCACTCCATATTATCCACAGGGCAACGGTCTAGTGGAATCCTCTAACAAAAGCTTGATAAGGATCATCAAAAGGTTGTTGGAAGACAACAAAAGGGCTTGGAATTCAAAGCTGAAATTCGCCCTATGGGTTGATCAGGTGACTACAAAGAGATCTACAGGTCTCTCCCCTTTCCAGTTAGTCTACGGAGCCGAAGTTGTCTTCCCTTCTCAGCTAGCCCATCCTGTAGCGAAATTCCTCCAGGATTATCAAGAAGAGCCCAACGACATGGTCAGAAGGATTCATCAGCTAGTAGAGGCCCAGGAGGCCAGGGAACAGATAGTGGATAGGATTCAAGACCATCAGGAAAAGGTCAAGCAGGTCTTCGATAGGAAGGCCAAGAAGGAGTGGTTCTAGATAGGAGACCTGGTACTGAAATGGGATGCTCCTAAACAAGATAAGGGCAAACACATCAAATTTGAAGCCCTGTGGATTGGGCCTTTCAGAATCTCCGAGACTTTCTCAAACAACACATATAGGTTGCGAGATTTGGAAGGCAAAGAATTTTTTAGCAGCCCAGTGAATGGGCATTTCCTGAAAAAATGTTTTGTCTGAGCCTTCAGGGGCTCCTTTGTTTGTAAATATTGTCTTTTTGTTTCTTAGTTCGTTTTCATTTTTATTTTTACGGCCTAATAATGACTCCATAGCCCAACAGCAAGGCACTGAAACTGTAAAATGAGTCCTTAGAGCATCATAGGGACGACTCTATCCCCCATGGAGCCTAATGTTAGCAACAATTGTGGTATCGAGGAATACAGGTCTGCAAGATTGCACGATAAGTGCCCAAGCGCAGCACCCAGAAGAAATCTGCTTGGGGCCCGAGTCAAACAAGAGAGCCTGATCATGGACATGAGAAGCAACGAAATCTCCACAGGAGGGCCTCATCGGGAATCAGGATATCAGAGATCCTGAGAGCGATAGTTTTGTACATTTCAGAGTCGCGATACGCGATTTCCCGATCGGTGGGGAACAACTATCAATCGTGGAGAACAGGTGGCAGGCTTTCACGATGAGGAGCGAACTGTTGACAGGTCAATGACCATGAGCCATCGGGGATCGGGGAATCACGAGTCCAGGGGATGCATGCTCGTTGACATTGCAAACCGTGAAACCCCGATGGAGAGTAGGGTCGAGGACATGTGGTAGTGGTCACTTGGACCAGGGTCTAGTCGAAGGGCTAGCACGGCCATGGCGCATCGGCAATCGAAAAATCGTGAGTCCCGTGGTCACAAACACCGTGTCATCGTGATCACCGAAAATCCGACGGGGGTTTGGCTACGGTCGCACGGAGACAGGTCATATGGATCGTGTTCTAGCCGGTAGGGGCTAGCTCCTAGGAGGAGTATCTCATCGCACATCGAGATATCGGAGATCCCGGAAGCAGGGAGTTCGTGCATTTCGAACTCACGAATCCCGAATCCCCGAAACCCCGAAACCTCATCACATACCTATCCCTTGTCGCCACGTCATATCCCCGTGTCATGCCAACCACAGTTTCTTCCCGACCCCTGTGTTCCCTCCACCTGGCTCGTACACTTCGAAACCCACGAATTCTTCCACTTTCATTTGCCTTATCATTCTCCCTCCACCACATCCATCCGT
Organism: Picea sitchensis; assembly: GCA_010110895.2. Lineage (NCBI taxonomy): Eukaryota > Viridiplantae > Streptophyta > Pinopsida > Pinales > Pinaceae > Picea > Picea sitchensis. Next base: position 50,243 of record SNQJ01S0005738.1, read on the forward strand.
ATGGCCTCTCCTTATCCCATCTCCACCCCGAGCATGTCAAGCCACCCCTATCTGATCACCGTCCATTCACCACTTCGTGTCAAGTCCTCCATTCATCACGACGGCCTCCACGTCCACCCGCTAGTCTTACCATGATTTCACCAAACAGATCCAAATGGAAGAATGAAAAGGCTTCCATGTCCTGTAGGTACGGAGTCGACCGGGACCTTTCCCGATCCCGACGAAACAGTTATTGCAGCAGTTGATGGTGGTTGGACATCGTTTCCACCATAAATGGAAAGTCCAAAAAATGACTGTAAGCTTGTCAATTCATTCACAGGTCCTTTTGGAGCACGATTGTGTCTGACTGAAGTTCACGACTGTCCAGAGACTGCAGGCGCAGTAAACATGCAGACGTAATGTCTTCAATGTGATGTCTCGAATTGGCTTCTATGGTTTTGCTCTAAGTATTTAGGGGAGTTTTTCTCACATTTTGTAGGTATCGATGGTTGAGCTGAGCTTCCGGTTGTAAAGTTTTAATGAAGCATTGTTGCTCTGGTTATGTATGAGCTCTTGAGACTTCTTGCCTTATGAATGCCAGTTTCTTTCATGTCTCTGTTTACACTGTGTTAGAGCAGCTTGAAATTGGAGGATCCAGTCGAGCTGTAGCTTTATAGGATGATGTTGTAATGGATCACTGTAATAGTTGCACTGTCTCTAATCAGTTCTTGTGGTTTCCCCAGCGCTGAGTGACTTGGAATTGGAGGATCCAATCAAGTCCCCTTTCGGCTCCTTGAGACCCTGAACCAAGCGAATCTTTCTTTCAGAGTCTTTCTTCTGCAAACTGCCGAAATCCTGTTGCCCAAGTTGTTTGTTCACTCTTCCTACTAAGTATTCCACCTAATCATATTTTAATCAACCCACTGGTTGAAGTTAGGATTCCAGACCTCCTTTGTTCTTTACATACCAGACCCAGTCCCTGAGTTAGAATGATATTTCCTTGAGTCTTACCTCCATTTGATCATCCCTTTAAAACAAATCGTGACATAAACTGATGGGCATTGGGCTCTGATTCTGCAAGAAATCTAGGAGTGACTTCCAGGGCTAACAGTATGGTGTAGCCCGATGGACCAAGAACACTGAAGAGGGAACATTCCTTAGGTCAACCCTGATAAACAAATGGGACGCCCGATGGACTGAGAACAACAAAGGGGTACATTCCTTGGGTTGGGCAGGTTAAGAGGAAGAGAGTTGGTGGAAATTGGGATAGCTATAGGATAATTCCATTGGTTTGTGTATACATTTTGGGGATGGAGAACCTATGTATTAATGATTTTGGGGGAGCTGGAATGCCTATATATTTGTATTTTTTGGGCCAGAGTGCCTATGTATCTATATTTAGGGTGGAATTCCTATTTGATATTAGGTCGGAGAACCTATATGTTGATTAAAGGCTAGAGATCCTAGCATTGTAATTGTATGTAAACCATAGGGTTTTGTGCACTAAGGATAGTGGTAAAATAAGGGGAAGGGGGATGTAACATCCCCAGTTTTAATCCCCACAAATTATAATGTAATTGTATAAATTTGATTTAGGCTAGTGAGTCAATGTTTTGGGGTGAAGATCCTTTATTGGTGTAAAGTGTCCATAGGTTGAATGGTATATTATTCGCATTGAAATAACTAATAAAAATAGTAATTGTTGGTTGCGATACGAGAGGGATGAAAATGATGGTGGGATCTGATTCCACAAGAGAGATAGGGTTCCAAGGGGGGAGTTATTCATGGGTATTAATCCAACCCACATTGATCTGGATTGGATCATTATATTTTTTTTCATCTATCTCGATTCTTTCAGAGTGGAAAAATTTGGAGGAATCAACTTGCAGGGCCATTTTAGTGGCAGGTCCTGGTTTGGAAAATTGGGGTCTGAAATGTTTTGGGGCCATTTTGAGGCATCAAAAATAATTTTTGGGGGTTAAAACTTTTCCAACATAGCTCAGATCCCATGACACTATTCTACACATTGATACCTTTCTAACTGTGCAACAAATCACGTCAATCATAGATTGTATGCAAAAGTTATGCCTCCTACAAGTTGATCTACCGTGTTGACCCCCATGGAATGAGAGGATGTCGCATCATCCCCCGTTACTCATGCATATGGTGCTAGCCACATATGTAATTTCAAGAATATTCTAGAAGGTACAAAACCCTATCACAATTGTAGGTTGAGGAAGTCAAAAACCTATCCCTATATGGCTATCGGGCTATGTTAAATATTGAGCCACTAGGAGGAGAAGGGGATCTATTCTTTTGCATTGTGTCATGTTCCATAGCTAATAAAAACATATGAGAGTGGTACTTTAGCATAATAGAGGAGGAGAGATTCTATAGCATCCCTATAGGCTATAGGTCAAAGGAAACTCCACAAAGAGTGCCTATTTCTTTGTACTTGCGTCATTTCTATACTAGAGAAAAGAGAGCAGAGCAACCTCACCTTCTAGTTGAGTTTTCTCTCATATTGGGTTTCCTAGGTCATATCTTGTGTTTATTTGTAGATGGTGTGATTGTATTTTACTATTCTCTATTTTCCACACTTTATCTATTTCATACATCAGCATAAAATTAATAACTAAATATTCAAGAGATCTAAAGGAAAAATAAACTTAATAGTAAATATTTCAGTATTTTATTAGATCTGTTGTGACAAATTGTTCCATTGGAATATCCATGACAGTTTATAGATCATATTGGTATCAGAGTTAGGTTTTTATTTTGGGTATTTGTGGGAAGTTACAAGATTTAGGAATCGACTTAAAGAGAAGTCGCAGAAACCCTAGCCATGGCAGACGAGTTTTTTTCATAATAACCCTCGTGATCTAGCATAAGAGATATTTGAGCGGTTGGAATCATAAGTCGTTGACATCAGTCGCAATATGAATCTCCTCATGGTGGCTCCAGTAATAAAGCTCGAATCGTTTGGAAATGATGGAGGCTCTAACTCAGAGAACAGATAAGAAGGGAAATTGGAAGATCAACAAGACTCAATAAAGGAATCGTGGAAAGAATCTAAGAAAGAGGATCCAATTTCAAGTGTCATGAATCCTTCACAATCCTCATTCAATATGGAAGTGAAAGTGGAAATAAATCCATACCAACATGAGATTGATGTATTAAAATTGAATCGTTGGTTGCAACAACTAGAAGTTTATTTTAGCGTTCACCATATAGATGAAGAGTAGAATATTTCATTTGCCAGATTGAAGTTAGAGGGCCATGCTTTAACTTGGTGGGAAATCCATACAGAAACACTAAGGTTGGAGGGTGACCCACTAGTACCTAGGTGGGAGGACTTCAAAACCCTCCTCAATTCCCAATTCTACCCTATCGGGTATGTAGAGGACCAATGGATCTGGTGGCACTACTTCAGGTAGATGTAACACCCTGTTCCCCCCAGTCTGTAAATATAACAATATTGGCTAGGGAACTATGGAAAACTCAAAGGTGTGAATGTTTGATTTGATGGACCTTTGTACAAAAGGTCGATGAATGTAAATTGGTTATGAATATGTGTTGCGTGACTGTTGGAAAGGGGATGTGATAAAAGAGACCATGATTTCTAATGAAAAGGTGGTGGAAGGGGCCCAGAGTGGTTGCGTTTACTTCCACTGAGCCAGTAATATGTTGGTTTTAATTGCTCAATATCATAACAACCCTCTGACTCAAAATGAATTACAGTCGGGATGGTAGGTGGGAATACCTCCTCAAGATTTAATGAGGGGATGGGGCAAACCACCCATCTATAAGGATTTTGTACCTGACCACGGACTGGGAATTCGAGCCACACACAATCTTGTTGAGGAAGGAAATAAAGGAAGTGTGGTGTGGGCAGAGAGGACCGACGAAGAATGCAGAGATGAGAGTGGAAACTCTCGGGTCCAAGGAAGGATTGAGAGTGAAAAGTGAGTTGGGATCGTAGAGAAGAGAGACTGATTCAGGAGAAGGAGAGTAGCCTTCGTCCTCATCTATTCCTGTATAGTGAGAAGGAGAGCAACCTTCGTCCCTAACTTCCGTTGAGTTGGAAGTAAGAGATTGAATCTCAAAGCATTGTGTCCTAAGCTCAGGTGTGGCCAGTGATAAATACATTGGGAGTGACTGAGCCTATGGTTGGGTGGAAACGGGCACCCCTCTCAAAAATTGCATCACGCCTTGTGGTTTTGATAAGTGTTTTATACCTTGTATTTTGAATTGAATATCATGGATACATGCTCATGTTTATACGCCCATAAATGGTTTTTGTATGGAATGATTTCCTGGTGTTTTAGATTGGAAATAATGGATGCATGTGTAAACTTTTATTCCATAGTTGATTTCTATATAAAATTATTAAGTCTGAAGCATGAGTCCGTTCCACTGAGAATCGTCCCATCTCCTTGATTCTCGTGATGTTCTAATTTAATTCCTCGAAAGCACCTTCCCCAAGGAATTTCATTATATCTCAGAGTCGGAGTAATCTCCTTGGTATGGCTACCGCTACGGTAAACCCATGAGTTTACCTTGCCCCGGTGTCATAGCTCCTAACTCGATGAGTTAGGAAGGCACTTCATTCAGGTCAGTAGCCTAGGGACTTTGAAACGCATGCGAGCCCTTATCCAGAAACCCGATTAAGAGTAGGGATAATTTGCCCAAGAATCATCTAAAGGTTCAGGTGACCTGGGTCTGGGAACCCTGTGCAAGAAGGAGTTAGTTTTCGAAGGTTTTGGAGCCATGGAAGCTTGAAGCTCTGAGAGGTTGAATTTCATTTCCCAAGTTCATAAATGATAGCGAGTTCAAATAACGAAAGGGAATATCCTTCCGTTTGGGAGACGAATGGACGAGACCCTTCGGGAAGGATTCGAGGTCTGTGGTGACCATTAGATTTGAAGAGGGAGGACAGGAGTTAACACCTCGACTCCTTCAGTCTTCACAAGTAGAAATTAAATCTGGACCGTAGATCCAAGGATCTAACGGGACCCTCCTTGACCATCCATCGTAAGAATACATATGGCGAGAGATCATCATTTCACTGACTCGTTACTGAAAGAAGTCAAAGGGTAGATTTTTGTGAACTCGCGAGACCCGAACTCATGATTTGATCTGAACCATAAGATCACAATAGAGACATGACCGTTGATCTGGGTGAGGGGATATGGGGAGTTAGGGGATTGGGATTTCGAAAGATAGGCATTGGGTTTTGTTCCAACTTCGCCAAATGCGAAGTCTCGATGAGTTTGGAGAATAAGCCCCAAGTTGTGTCGACCGGTCGTATGGGTGGAATATTAAGGGAGGAGCTAATGGAGATCGGGATTTCGGGGAACAGAGAGTCAGAGATGGCTCATGTTCATTATCTTGATACGCGAAATTCTGACACGATCACAACCGTCGATCGAGGGGATAGTGCAGGACCATAGATCTGGCCTTGGAGAGAAACCGAAGGTCGAGGATTTGGGGAAACATGAGTCAAGATTGATTCACATGCAGAAGTCTCGAAGTCCCAAAATGTGAAATGCCATTTTATAGGCGTGTGGTCACAACCTGTGGTTGCATAGGTGAAGCCCGCACCTTGTGCATGTTCATGCTGGTGGGGTTTCAATAGGTCTTGTGGATCAAATAGTAGGATTTCAACAAGAAATCGTAGAGCTAATCCAGCTCGTGATTGAGAAATTTTATTTAGTTCTCGCACAAAGCATGGGGGTGTTACAAATTTGTATCAGATCATGGTTACAGCACTCGGCCTATTAGGGCTCATGGACGAACACATTAAAAGGCGTCATCTTACCTTATTCCCTTCCTAAAAAGGTTGGTTAAGCCCTTATTATAGAAATATTGACAACTTATTGTTGTGTGTGTATGCATTACTATTGTGTGTGTAGGTATTTAAGAAATGTGAATTAGGTGTTGGTTATGAATGAATATAATGTTGGCTAAAAACAATTGTTTTGTCTGCACACAAGCGGACGATCAACCACAGGAAATTGCAAACGTATAGAATGGTGACGTGCCATGAAGTGGGGGATGGCTCCCACAATAGAGACGAAGAGTCTGACGAAAGGAGGGTGGTAGAGACCCCTCAGGATCTAGCTGAGACCGTGAGGAGTCTCGTGGTCAAACTACAAAGCTGGAAGGCCGACAATGAGAGGTTGATAAAAGAGAAAGAGAATAAAACAAAAATTAATGCAGTCTTGCTGCAGAGTTTATCCGACATACAAAGAAAACTGCAACATGGACCTAACATTAGTCACGTGGACCGACGACAGAAAAAGAGGAGTCGAAGTCCACCTGAGATATGGAAATATGGTATTTTAAGTGGCCACACTGGGAAGAGCACCTCAAGAAAGGTCCACCTCAGAGATAGGGGACAAGCATCAGATGATTCCTTTGGAAATGAAACTGGTGACTCGGAGGGATCTTCTAGTAGCATAACTAGTTCACATTCTCGAAGAAAACAGAAGAAACGAAAGCATTCCAAAATTCATAATCTCAAATAATTCAAGAAGGCCAAACCACTCTCTTTCAACGGTGAGATTAAGAAGGGAGAGGAAGCGAAGGAATCGCTGCTTGGACTAAAGAAGTATTTCAAAGTCCATGACTTCTCAGAAAACATAAAGGCCTGAGTAACCACTTTCAACCTGAATGGAAAGGCTTCCATTTGGTGGGAAGACCTTAAGAATGTGAAATGGATTCATGAAGAAGACCTATCTTGGGAACGGTTTGAAAAGTTCTTTAGGAATAAGTATTTGCTGAAAAAGTATTTCAACGAAAAGACTAAAGAATTTTATGAACTCAAGCTGGGGAAACTCACTATAGAGGAATATGTCAGCAGATTCCTTGAGTTGTTGAGGTATGTACCCTACATAAACACAGAAAAGGCCAAGGTGAAATGATTCATCAGTGGGCTACCTAAGGACTATTAGAATAGGATTGAGTTTGACGAGCAAAGAACCCTAGAAGACGCTATCTGAAAGGCAAGATATTGTTATGAATAGGTTGGGCTTCGGCCAGAACCTCGCGAAGGATGGAAGCAGAAGAATAGTTCGGGATTCCAAAAAAAGGGATTTAAATCCCCAATATTTAAAAACTATAAGAAGGATACAAGGATGAGCTTTCCGACCTGAAGTGTAGACCAACATAATTTCCCTTCCCAGAGAAAAAATAGACCTCTTGGATCAACCCCAGGAAAGACTGATAACCAAAAGAAGGAACCCTTGAAATGTTGGGGTTGTGGAGAAGAAAATCTATTGAGGGACTATCCGCATAGACAGGAGAACAATAGGAGAATATACAATGTCCAAGAAGCTACCACCGTCAATGACGTGTCCAGGAGTATGCCACGAATTTATGCAATCATGGATAATAAACAAGCCGACCACCAAGCTTCAGTGGTGGAGATGGAAGGTATGATCTCCAACCATCTAGTGTTTATTTTAATTGACCCTGGTTCAAATTTGAGTTATGTGGCCCCTCAGGTCATTAGTAAGTGTAAATTACAACCACATAAACATGCCAAGCCATGGTTGGTACAGTTAGCCATTGACATGAAAAGAAAGGTAGAGGAGGTCATACCAGCCTGCCAATTCGTTATGGATGGATTTTCCACCCAAGCTACCCTTAACATACTACCCCTAGGATCGTATGACTTATTGATTGGTATGGACTGGCTAGATGCATATAAAACTAAGCTAGACTGTTACCATAAAACCTTAGAATGTGTAAATGAAGAAGGGAGAAAGATAACCCTTCAAGGGATCCATAAACCTATCTTGGTGAGATGAATATCAACTCTTCAAATGAGAAAGTATTGCATAAAGGGATGTCCTCTATATGCGATATAGGTGTTGAAATCGGTTGAGGATGACATACCAAGCCTAGAAGACCACCCCATACTAAGAGATTATAGATATGTGTTTTCGGAAGAGGTATCGGGTCTACCTCTGAGAAGGGACATTGAATTCTCAATAGAACTTGCACTAGGAGCGGTGCCAGTGTCTAGGACACCCTATAGGATGATCACCCCCGAGCTAGTCGAGCTTAAACTACAACTAAAAGAAATGATGGAAAAAGGCTATATCCGGCCCAGCGTGTCTCCATGGGGAGCACCAGTCCTGTTTGTGAAGAAGAAGTATGGTACACTCTGACTGTGCATAGATTATAGACAACTCAATAAGGTAACCATAAAGAACAAGTACCCCTTACCTCGAATTGATGACTTGTTCGATCAATTGGGAGGTGCTTCCATCTTCTCAAAGATTGACTTGAGATCTGGATACCATCAAGTCTGAATCAAGGGTGAAGACATCCACAAAACTACCTTCAGGATGAGATATGGTCACTACAAATTTCTGGTATTACCATCTGGATTAACCAATGCCCCTACCACTTTTATGTTCTTGATGAACAATATACTCAGCAAATTCCTAGAAAAATTTGTACTGGTTTTTATTGACGATATTTTAATCTACTCCAAGAATAGAGAGGAACATGAGGAACATCTTAGACTTGTGATTCAAGTGCTAAGAGAACATCAGCTCTATGCCAAATTGAGCAAGTGTGACTTTTTCCAGAAGAAAATACAGTACTTGGGCCATGTCATATCTGAAGAAGGGGTAGCAATAGACCCTGACAAGATCAAGTATATCATGGAATGGCCTACCCCAAAGGATGTTTCGGATATCAAATCCTTTATGGGCTTAGCAGGATACTATAGGAGATTTATAAAAGGATTCTCCAAGATTGGTTGTCCAATGACTGCCCTCCAGAAGAAGGGGGATAAATTCATTTGGACACCAAAATGTGAAGAAAGGTTTCAGTCCCTAAAATGCCTTCTAACCCATGCTCCCGTGTTGAAGATTGCCAATCCCGAAAATGACTTCCTCGTGTGCACAGATGCCTGCAAGGAAGGACTCATAGGAGTCCTTATGCAAGAAGGAAGTGTAGTTTGCTATGAATCTCAAAAATTGAATGAACACGAAGTCAACTATGTGACCCATGATCTAGAGTTGGTCTCCATAGTGCACGCCTTGAAAATGTGGAGGCATTACCTCCAGGGTAGGAAATTTGTACTTATGACAGACCACTGTGGATTGCGACACCTTTTTGACCAAACAAAACTCAATGCTATACAAGCTAGGTGGATGACCCTCCTTAGCGAGTTTGATTTCGAAATCAAACATATCAAAGGAAAGGAAAATAAGGTGGTCAATGCCCTTAGCAGAAGTATGAAAATAATTCACCTGGCAGCGGTGAGCACTTGTGAGACGAATGTCAAGGAAAGAGTCAGGAATGCACAAGAAACAGACGCATTCTTCCAGATTGTGACCTCGTACCTAGAGAAAGAACTTGCAGGGCTAAAGTATGAAGGCTACCATATGCTAGATGGAGGTATGCTAACTTATAGAAATAGATTGTATATTCCAAACTGTGACAACTTGAAGAGGTTCATAATGGATGAACTACATAAACGACCATATACTAGTCACCCAAGATACCAGAAGATGATCACAGCCACCAGGAAACAATTATATTGGCCTGGACTAAAGAAAAACATAGCTGGGTACTTAGCTAAATGTCTAGAATGCCAGCAGGTTAAATCATAACATTGACACCCAGCAGGGTTATTACAACCTCTACCAATCCCGGAATGGAAATGGGAGACCATCTCCATGGATTTCATCATCGGATTACCATCATCAGCCAGACAGAATGACGCCATCATGGTAGTGGTGTAAAAATTAAGCAAGTCCTCTCACTTTATTCCCGTCAAATCAACTTGCAAGGAAATAGATATTTCCAACATATTCATGAAGGAGATATTCAGACTACACGACATGCCTAAGGAAATCGTGTTTGACAGAGACACGAAATTTACTTCAAACTTTTGGAAATCCTTGATGACTGGTCCGGAGACCAAATTATTGTTTAGCACAACCTATCATCCTCAAACCGAAGGACAGACGGAAAGAGTGAAACAAATATTAGAAGACATGCTAAGGATGCATGTAATGCATCAACCTAAAAAGTGGGAAGATTACCTGCCACTAGTGGAATTTGCCTACAACAACGACTACCAAGAATCACTGAAGATGACTCCTTTCGAAGTCCTCTATGGTAGGTCGTGGAACACTCCAGTCAGTTGGATTAATCCCGTGAACAGAATTACGATTGGCCCGACATGTTGAAATAAATGGAACAACAAGTGATTCAGATAAAGAAAAAACTGAAAATAGCTCAGAATAGACAAAAAAGTTATGCCGACAGAAAGAGAACCCCCAGAGAATTCAAGACGGTAGACCACGTCTATCTCAAAGTTAGGCCCAGGAATATTTCCCTGAGGATGGGAGCCTGTGCCAAGTTGGAACCTTGGTATTGTGGACCATTTGAAGTCTTAGATTGAGTGGGACCAGTAGCCTATAGAATAACACTACCTCCCACAGTAAAGGCAGATAATGTTTTCCATGTTTCCTTATTGAAGAAATATATACATGATGCTAATCATATAATTGACTGGTTTGTGATCCAGGTGGAACTGGAAGGAGAGTTCCTGTCATAACCCCAATGCATACTAGACAGGAAGGAAACCTCACTCAGGAACCAAACCATTGCGCAAGTCAAGGTGCATTGGAAACACTTTGGCCCAGATGAGGCTACATGGGAAATGGAAGATTCCATGAAATAGGCATATCCGATTTTGTTTACTTCTGTAAATATACGTCATGTTGATATATAGAACATCGAGGATGATGTTCCTGTAAGGGGGAGGGAATTGTAACACCTTGTTTCCCCAAGTCTGTAAATATAACTATATTGGCCAGAGAACTATGGCAAACTCAAAGGTGTGAATGTTTGATTTGATGGACCTTTGTATAAAAGTTCTATGAATGTAAATTGGTTATGAATATGTGTTGAATGATTGTTAGGAAGGGGATGTGCTAAAAGAGACCACAATTTCTAATGAAAAGGTGGTGGAAGGGGCCCAGAGCGGTTGTGTTAATTTCCACTGAGCCAGTACTATGCTCTGACCTGAAATGAATTATAGTTAGGCTGGTAGGTGGGAATACCTCCTCAAGAGTTAATGAGGGGATGGGGCAGACCACCCATCTGTAAGGTTTCCAGACCTGACCACAAACTGGGAATTCAAGCCACACGCAATCTTGCTAAGGAAGGCAAGAAAGGAAGTGTGGTGTGGGTAGAGAGAACCGACGAAGAATGCAGAGACGAGAACAGAAACTCTCGGGTCCAAGGAAGGATTGAGAGTGAAAAGTGAGTTGGTATCACAGAGAAGAGAGATTGATTCAGGATAAGGAGAGTAACCTTCGTCCTCGTCTAATCCTGTATAGGGAGAAGGAGAGTAACCTTAGTCCCTAACTTCCGTTGAGCTGGGAGTAAGAGATTGAATCTCAAAGCATCGTGGCCTAAGCTAAGGGGTGGCCAATGATAACTCCATTGGGAGTGACTGAGCCTATGGTTGGGTGGAAACAAGCGCCCCTCTCAGCAGTCACATCACACCTTGTGGTTCTGATAAGTGTTTTATGCCCTGTATTTTGAATTAAATATCATGGATACATGCTCATGTTTATACACCCATAAATGGTTTTTGTATGGAATGATTGCCTGGTGTTTTAGATTGGAAGTAATGGATGCATGTGTATACTTATATGTCATAGTTGGTTTCTATATAAAATGATTAAGTATGGAGCATGAGTCCGTTCCACTGAGAATCGTCCCATCTGCTTAATTCTTGTGTTGTTCTAATTTAATTCCTTGAAAGCACCTTCCCCAGGGAATGGCATCATATCTCAGAGTTAGAGTAAGCTCCTTGGTATGGCTACCGATAAACCCATGAGTTTACCTTACCCCGATGTCATAGCTCTTAACTCAGTGAGTTAGGAAGGCACTTCATTCAGGTCAGTAGCCTAGGGACTTTGAAATGCACGTGAGCCCTTATCCAGAAACCGACTAAGAGTAGGGATAATTTTCCCAAGAATCATCTGAAGGTTTAGGTGACCTGGGTCTGGGAACCCTGTGCAAGGAGTTAGTTTTCAAAGGTTTTAGAGCCACGGAAGCTCGAAGCTCTGAGAGGTTGAATTTTGTTTCTGAAGTTCGGAAAGGATAGCGAGTTCAAATAATGAAAGGGAATATCCTTTCGTTTGGGAGACGAATGGACGAGATCCTTCAGGAAGGATCCAAGGTCTATCACGACCATTAGATTTGAAGATGGAGTGCAAGCGTTAATGCCTCGATTCCTTCAATCTTCGCAAGTAGCGATGAAATCTGGACTGTAGATCCAAGGATCTATCGAGACCCTCCTTGATCTTCCATCGTAAGAAGACACGTGGCGAGAGATCAACATTTCGTTGACTCGCTACTGAAAAAAGTCAAAGGGTAGAGTTTTGTGAACTCGCGAGACTCGAACTCGTGATTTGATCTGAACTGTCAGATCATAGGAGAGTCATGACCGTTGATCTAGGCGAGGGGATATCGGGAGTTCGGGGATCGGGCTTTCGAAAGATAGGCGTTGGGTTGTGTTCCAACTTCTCGAAACGCGAAGTCTCGATGAGTTCGAAGAATAAGCCCCAGGTTGTGGCGACCGGTGGTATGGGTGGAAGATTAAGGGAGGAGATAATGGAGATTGGGATTTTGAGGAACAGAGAGTGAGATTTGGCTCACGTTCATTATCCCGATACGCAAAATCGTGACATGATCACAACCATCGATCGAGGGGATAGCGCAGGACCATAGATCTGGCCTTGGAGAGAAACCGGAGGTCGGGGATTCGGGGAAACAAGAGTCAGGATTGACTCGCATGTAGAAGTCTCGAATTCCCGAAATGTGAAACGCCTTTTTATAGGCGTGCAGTCACAACCTGTGATCGCATAGGTGAAGCCTGGGCCTTGTTCATGTTCACGCTGGTGGGGTTTCAATAGGGCATTTGGATCAAATAGCGCGATTTCAGCAGGAAATCGAAGAGTTAATTCATCTTGTGAACGAGAATTTTTATTTAGTTCTCGCACAAAGCATGGGGGTGTTACAACAGAGGATACATGAGTACACCACTAAGTTTAGAAAGATGGCCATCATGTTGGGTATCTCTCCCAAGAACCCAGATGTACTCCTCAAGTATCTAGGGGGTTTGCATAGTCATATACGAAAGTAGGTGATGCTCTTCAAGCCAAGAATAATGGATGAGGCATGTGTACATGCACAATAACTGGAAAACATAGGCCAAAATAAAGGGAAACCAAGTAGTTCGAAGAAGAAAAATCACTAGGAAGCTTCCAAGGAGGGGAAGAAGAAGTGGAAATTGGGAAAATATTAAAAGACAACAACCGTTACACATCAGAGTAAAGATCCCATCAACCATTGCAATCATTGAAAAATTGGTGGCCACATCGAGGAAAAATGTTGCAAACTACATCTAGAGTTGAACCTGAAGAATCACAAGAAGGACGAAAAGAAAAAGAACCTTCTAGCCAAATATTCAAGCAATCAGGTTGAAAGTAGATCATATGTGGATGAAAATGTTCTCTACACATCTATCTAGAAGGAGGTGAATCTAAGTAGCCTTCATCACCAGGAAGAAAAGGAGATGACCAAGCTCTTCCACATCAAGATTTGGGTCAAGAAGACCAAGATAGATGCTCTTTTTGGATATGGTTCACAGGATAATCTCATAGCAGTGGATTTGGTCAGCAAGCTTGGATTGGAGGTTCATGATCATCCTAGCCCCTATCCATTGGGTTGGGTAAACAAGGATGCAGAGATAAAGGTAACGAAATATTGTCGGATTAAAATTGTTATAAGTGTTGATTTAATTGATGAAGTGGAATTGGACATAGTACCCCTTGATGTATGTAGAGTAGTGTTTGGAAGCCCCTACATGTATATGAGGGATGCAATCTTCATGCAGAGAGCCAACCAGTATTAACTGATCAAGGATGGGAAGTCCTACATCATTAATGCACACAAAGGCAAGTCAAATATCTCACTGGTAAGTACCAACCAAGACAAGAAGTTGATTAGTTCTAGTAAGAAATATGTTTTGTTTTTATTAAGAGAAAAACATTCTAATGATGAGTCAATGAGGGTAAAGGCATCCTTGGAGGGGTGTACTAAAGAACAAAAACATTGGTTGTAGGAGTTGCTTCAGGAATATGAAGGAGTGTTCAAGGAGCCTAAATGTCTACCACCCAAGAGGGATGTGGAGCATGAAATATTATTATTGCCAGTCTCCCCATTGTCGAATATTGGGATATATAGAGAGTTTGTTCTAGAAGTGAATGAAGTGAAGAAGCAGTTTCATGAGTTATTGGAACAGGGTGTGATTCGACCAAGTACCTTATCTTTTGGGTCACCCATCATAATTGTACCCAAGAAAGATGGGACTTGGAGAATGTGTATCGATTACAATGCATTGAACAATATTACACTGAAGAATTAGTACCCTCTTCCAAGGATCGATGATCTATTGGACCAACTGTAGCATGCCAAATACTTCACTAAGATGAATTTGAAATTAGGATATCACCAAGTACAAGTCAAAGAAGAAGATACATGGAATACTTCCTTCAAGACAAGACAAGGCTTTGTATGAGTGGTTGGTTATGTCATTTGGTTTATGCAATGCATCGACTACATTTATGAGACTAATGAATGATGTTTTACGCCCTTATCTAGATTCATTTGTTATTGTTTATTTGGATGATATATTGGTTTATAGTGCTACCTAGGAGGAGCACATATCACATATTATGCAGGTGTTAGAGACTCTCAAGAGGCACCAACTACTAGCCAATCTCAAGAAATGTGAATTTTCTCAACAATCTTTGGTGTATTTGGGGTATGTGATCGGTGGCGGGGAGCTCAAGATGATCCTGCAAATATGGAGGCCATCATGAAATGGCCAATTCCTACAAATGTCGTTGAAGTTAGGAGTTTTTTTTGGGTAGCAGAATACTTGTGAAAGTTCATAGCTTCATTTTCATCGATAGTTTCACCACTCCATGCCATAAAAACTAGTGGTAAAAGTTTCCAATGGGGGGAGAATCAGTAGAAGGCCTTTGATGAGATGAAAAGAAATATCAATCAAGCAACAATGCTTGCACTACCAAACTTGCAAAATCCCTTCAAAGTGGAGACAAATGCAAGTGGGTACGACATGGGAGTAGTACTGATGCAGGGAGGATGGCCCATATGTTATCATTCTAAATTATTTCATGGGGTAGTTCTCAACTACCCTACCTACAACAAGGATCTCTATGCCTTGGTACAAGCTGTCAAAAAGTGGAAGCACTATCTCATGGGAAAGGATACCATCATCCACACAGATCACTAGCCACTACAATATTTGCAGTCCTAGAGTAAGCTACAACAAACTAGTAATTACAAATGGATGGGGGTTTTACAACAATTTTATTTGGTCATAAAGTATACGAAGGGTAGCACAAATAAGCTAGAATACATGCTTTCACGACCACCCATATCCAAGATTATATCTTTGGGAACTCGGATGCACATGGAGCCTTTTACCCATGATGCATACAAAGAGGCATGCATGGAAGATGAGGACTTCAAGGAGGTGCTTCAATAGCTACAAGGCTAAATTTATATAGAAGAAGGTGATGTCAAGGGTAACTATCATTTCTAGAATGGTTTACTCTACAAGCTTTACAATCTTTTTGTTCATAAAGGTGAACAATTGCAGCTTATCAGAAAGGCTCACACCTCCAAGGTTGAAGGACATTGTGGTGTTGGGAAGACAGTTTCCAACTTACAGAGGTATGTGTATTGGCCCAAAATGCAAGAATATGTAGCATGGTATATTAAAGGATGTATACTTTGTTGTACCAACAATCCTAGTAATATGAAGCAAATTCTATACTGTCCCTTACCTATACTCACTCGACCTTGGAAAAGTGTTTACATGGATTTTGTGGGAGGTTTACCAACAACCGGAAAGGGACATGACTATCTATTTGTGGTAGTTGATAGATTCAACAAAATGTGCATTCTAATGCCTTGTAAAAATACCATCAATAGACAAGAAGAAACAAACAAGTTCTTTGAACAGGTATGGGTGCACTTTGGGATATGAAGGAGCATAATCTCAGATAGGGATATCGTATTTCTTAGTGCATTTTGGACTACAATGTGGGAGAAGATGGAAAATAAGTTGAAGAGGTCTACAAAATTCCATCCACAGAAAGATGGGCAGACAAAAGTATTCAACGGAACTTTGGTGCAACTTTTGAGGGGTTACAATCAGAAGCATCCAAAGACCTGGGATGAAAATTTGATCTATATACAACACTCTTATAACAAATAAATCCACACTTTTATTGCTAAGTCACCTTTTGAAACTTGATTTGGGTATTTTCCACCTTCACCCTTAAATGTTGTATATGAACAAAAAGAAGAAGTGAGGGAGGACCTCACAGGAGATGCATTAAAAGTATAAAAAAATGTTGATAAGATTAGGCATATCCAATTGCAAATATAAGAGACATTGAAGAAGTCAAAGGAAAATTACAAGGCTAGGCATGACCAACACATAACAGAGAGAACATTTAGAGTGGGAGATAGAGTATGGTTACAAATGAATAAGGAAAGGCTACAGTGTCCTCATAAGAAGATCAATGATTTGTGTTATGGTCCTTTTGAGGTATTGGAAAAGCTGTGAGATAACTCCTATAAACTCGGTCTACCCCCATACATGCGGATTTACTCAGTAGTGAATGTGGAGAATCTCAATCTCTATGAGCCTTCCATGTTGGATCAGGAGGAGGAGCGGGTCTTACCTTCCATAGAGGACTTAGAACCAAATTCTTAGGAAGAGTTGGAAGAGGACATAGGTTTGCAGAAGCGGTCCAGAACTACAAGACAGGGGCAACATGACCTTTGGTAGATTGGGTTTAAAAGACAACTTTCAGGAAAAGCAAAGGGGTACTGCAGGGAGAAGGTAGAGGAAAAATTTTGTCACCTCATTTAGTAAATATTTTTGGGACCAAAATCCTCCCTAAATGGGGAGTTATGATCTGGATTGGATCATTATATTTTTTGTCATCTATCTCGATCCTTTTAGAGTGGAAAAAATTATAGGAATCAACTTGTAGGGCCATTTTAGTGGCAGGTCCTAGTTTGAAAAATTGGGGTCTGGAACGTTTCGGGGCCATTTTGATGCATCAAATGGAATATTTTGGGGTTTAAATTTTCCCCGCGCAGCTCGGACCCTATGATGTTATTATACACATCGATACCTTTACAAGAGTGCAAAAAATCACATCAGTTAGAGCTTGTATGCAAAAGTTATGCCTCCTGCAAGTTGACCTACCCTATTGACCACCATGGTACGAGAGGATTCCATGTCAATCCCCCTTACTCATGCATATAGGGCTAGCCACATATGTAATTTCAAGAAAACTATAGAAGCTCTAAAACCCTATCACAATTGAGGATTGAGGAAGTAAAAAACCTACCCCTAGAAGGCTATTAGGATATGTTAAATACCAGGCCACTAGGAGGAGAAGGGGTTCCATTATTTTGCATTGTATCTTGTGCCATAGTTGAGAAAAACATCTAAGAGTGGTACTCTACGAGTATAACAGAGGAGGAGAGATTTTGTAGCAGCCATACAGACCACATGTTAAAGGAAACTCCACAGAGAGTACCTCTTTCTTTGTACTTGCATCATTTCTATACCAGAGAAAAGAGAGAAGTGAAACCTCACCTTCTAGTTGGGTTTTCTGTCATATTGGGTTTCCCAAGTCATATCTTGTGTTTATTTGTGGATGGGGTGATTGTATTTTATTGTTCTCCATTTTCCACTTTTTATCTATTTCATGCATAAGCAGAAAATCAATAACTAAATATTCAAGAGATCTAAAGGAAAAATAACCTTAATAGTAAAGATTTCAGTATTTTATTAGATCTATTGTGAAGAACTATTCCAATGGAATATCCACGACAGTTTATAGATCACACATTCCTGAAATTATTATCATTGTGTAAACCTTCTATTTTTTTATTGAGTGTATGAGAATCCATTCATTTAACTCATGTAAGAGAGTGGGTGTGAGAGGTCATGTCCCATAGTTATTGGGGAGCATGGGATGAAGTACAATCATCTTTGGAAAGAGTGAGAGTCAAACAAGAAAGGGAGAAGAAGGGAAATTTGTATGCAGAATGAAGACAATTTTTACATGCATTTTTTGGGCAGCAAAGGAAGAGTTGAATGTTGGGAAGAACACCAACCATGTTTTGCTTGAAGGAAACCATTGTTGGGTTGTATGATATGCTAGAAATGAGGCATGTGTGCATGTAAAACAAATTGTAAGCCTGTAGTGCGTCTCAGCTCGAGGGTGGCTTGTTGTTGAGAGAATATGAACAACAATGCCAAGGGAGGTTCATTGTTCGTATGTAGCCAGTCGAATTACATTTATAAGTAGATAAGTGTTTTTTGTTGTGTTATTGTGATTATTCCACTCTGTAAATGATATATGAATGTTGTGTTATGCTTTTTTGGGTTTGCATGCATTCATAATGTTGTAGATGCAAGGATAAATCAACATGTTGTTTGATGTAGTTTATATGGGCCTACTACCCCTTGGTTTCCTGTTATATCTATGGGGCATTTTTAATTCGTTTTTAGTAGGATAAGTTGTTTTTCGCAGTGATGGGACTTGGCATGGGTGCTAGGTATGTTGCAGGATGACACTCTTTTTATCTCTAGAATAAGAGGGCACCAATGAGTAAGGTAGTCTCCATTACAAATTGTACAAGGGAGCTTAGGCTTGCATCTTGCTTTTCTATATTTCTCAGTAATATCAACACCCCCAAAATGACTTGCATTGGTTGGTTGGTTGCTCCCAACATGACTTGTAGTGGTTGGTTTCTCATCTCTGGTATGACTTGTAGTGATTAGTGACATATCTCCAGCATGACTTTTAATGGCTAATGACTTCTCCCTTTGACTTTGCTTCTTCTTTTTGTTCTTCCTTTGTCTATTCCTTTTAGACTTCTATTTACTAGGGATTTCATTTTTTCCCTTAACAAAAAAAATGTCACTTTAAAATTGTTCTTGAGGAAAAATAAATCTTTCCATCCTCCATTAATCTTTTTTTAAACATTGTAATTCATGTTGATCTTGTGATGAAGGTCAACTCCAATATACTTGTACAAATAAAATTCCTATAATTTTTTCTTGTCCTACACAAAACTAAGGTAACTAGTGCTCTTGGATTTGATGATCACAACCTTTGTCTTATCAATATTTATTGACATCCTAGAGATTGGAAATAAATCTTTGATAATTCTTAGATGCTTGTCAATATCAAAGGGGCACCTTGCAAAAATAATAATATCATGAGTATAAAGAAGAATGATGACTATCCTAGTCAAAGTAGTGTTAACACAACACACTTCTTCCAAGCATACCTCTAATTTGATAATATAAATATTAAAAAGATAAGGGACAAAGGCCAACCTTACTTAATCCTATATTACAATTCATTTCTTATGATCAACTCTCATTATTCTTGAATTTAGCAATTACTTTCTCATACAACTTTATCACAATATCTCTCAATCCAAAAAAAACTTATATATCTTTTAATCTCTTTCATAAATTATTTCTTAACCTTTTTAATCCAAAATTCCTAAAAGCAAATAAAAAGAAGATATCAATTTTATTATTTCAACAATCCTTTCCAATAAGATATCAATTTTATTATTTCAACAATCCTTTCCAATAATCCTAAGAGTATTTAAGTTTTAATACTTATAGTTTAAAATAAAATAAAAAATCCTAAAAGCAAATAAACAAAAGATATCAATTTTATTATTTCAACCATCCTTTCCAATAATCCTAAGAGTATTTAAGTTTTAATACTTATAGTTTAAAAAATGGACTTTAAAAATAAATAATTTTATAATAAATATGCATTTGTAAATTAAAATGTACTTACACACATTGATTTGATACAAAGATATACCTAATTTCACAT
>SNQJ01S0005738.1:77164-90315 GCA_010110895.2 Picea sitchensis
GTGGAGCAATAAAATAAAACAAATGCGGAAACAAAACACAGAAGATACACAATACAATAGAGACACAGATTTACGTGGTTCACCCAGTGTGGGCTACGTCCACCAGAGAAATTGCCAGGTCCTTGCTTTATTATTATCTAGCATATGAAGGGATACAACCTACAACAAACCCGATGCAACTTCCTCTTCTTTCTCTCACAGTCTCCTATCTCAGAATACAATATTCGCCATCAACCATAGTCACAATACATTTCCCTCATAAAAGAGGGTTGCCTTCTAGGGAAAAAACCCTAACATAATTTCTACCGTTAGATATGTGACCTTATAATGAACGGTTCAGATGTATAATGAAATTATAATATACATTTACAAGGCAATTTTTGCTTCGGGGGCTTTGCCCCTGAACCCCCGCTGGGGGTCCACTTGCCCCCAGACCCCCTAGTCGGGGGGATAGCTCCCCTGGACCCCGCAAAGGGGGTACCCCTCTGCACTCCCCCGCATGGAAGAGTGTACATACTTCTGGGGTGTAAATACGTCATGGGGTATAAACACAGCTGAAAGTAAAAGACCTCTGAATCAAGAAGATAATCAGGCTCCACAACCAACAAATTAGAGCTTTGTACCAATTTATCTTATGATATTTTAAGGAAAAAGCATCATGAATGGATTTGCTAGCAATCTTACACTATTTATCATACCAAGGGTTGGCCATTCTATTTTCCTTTTTACACAACACCTCGATAAAGAAATTGTTAATGAAAGTAGAGAGGGTTTTTGTAAAATTAGTACAGAGGTCCTCAATATTGTCCTTGTTTCATATGAGATTTGATTCATTATATAAATCCTTAAAAAAGATCGTCTTTATTTATGTCAAAGATCAAAATTCTCTTAAATGGGGCTTTTGTGCATGACAAAGTTAGAGTGAGGGTTAAAGGTCTATGATCAAAGTCGGGCTCATGGTCATTTAAGATGAAAAAATCTATTATTTGGTACATGGATTTTAGATATCACATAATCTATGACACTATTGCCAAGTCCACAAATACAATTCATTTAGATGGATTTTGACCACTTTATTAGACCAATGCAAATGATTAGATGTTGTGAACTATGGAGCTTGATTAGCTTGGTACAAAACAAATTCTCAACCAAGTCTTAAGAGTTTCTTTTATATCTGCTAGCTAAAACAAGGTCCTCATATAGCCATAGAGGATTAGGGTTGGAATCATTGCTTAAAATAATATATTGTTTAGTTGATGTTCTAGCATTAAAGTCTCCTAGCACGATGATACTACCTTCATTTCTAAGATTATAAATATCAGATTCAAAGCCATTGTAAGGACAATTTTTATCTAAAGTGTTTTTCTTATAGAAAGTAGAATTATAGAAGTGAAATAACATATTTCTGTATAAATTTTCTTACTATTAATTTGTAAAATCTCCATCCACATGAACTAATTGAAAAATTTTGTCATATAAAACTTACTGTAAAGCAAAATGTTATTCTTTTATATAACAAACTATACTTCCAATTTTTAAATTTAACCATATTTATTTATTTGTTATTCTTTTATATAACAAACTATGCTTCCATTTTTCAAATTTAACCATATTTATTTTTTTAAATGAAATAAAACATTAAAATATATAATATTCATAAATTTTTAAATATATTATCGTAACAAAATTATTTTTAAATCTTACAATAATATAAAAAATAATAAACTATTAATTCAACTTATCAAAATACATACATAGTTGATGTATTTAATCTTATTATGTGTATAACTTATGAAATATTACCAAAGACATCAATGCCAATATTTAGGATCGATATCTTATGCCAAGTAATGATTGAGGTATTGCTTATTAATCATAAGTCTGTTTATATATATTATATATATAATTTTAATTAGTGTGTAATATTTATTTTTTATTAATCATGTATAGGGTTAAAGTCTAAATGCTTTTAAGTATTATATGACCTCTCTTTAATAACTTAAGTAATTTCTAGATGGGATATGACTTCTTTTTAATAACTTAAGTAATTTCTGGATGGGATATTAGGTATTTAGTGGATATTAATTATTAGTTGAAATGGTTTTTTGGTCATGAAGTATTACTTTAAAAATTGATTGTGATTGGCTAAGAGTTAATCTTTCTTAAATGTAAGGAAACAAGTTAATGACCCAAGACTTGGATACATTTAACAAGAGTGGAAGTTTATCCCTTACAAACCACCAATGAATAATTTTAAGTGGCCAAATTTTATCTCAACACAACAATATTATTACACATTGAATACTTGAAATTATATCAACAAAAACTAAACCTATAACTTCAAGTATTATAAACTTTTGGTGTTATCTAATTGTTCTACGAAATAGTTTTTTTCGTCTAAATATGACAATATAAATTTGCACGAAATCGCTATTTTTATTGTTTAAAATCCGTTTCTAAATATAAAAACAAATTCACCAAAAAAAAATCATTTCATAAAATGTTTAAACTAAACTTTTTCTTACTTTAAAAATATCTTAAAATCTTTAAACATTAAATATTCAAATACTACAAAAATATACAATAATATTTACTTAAAATTTATATAATTAATAACCACAAACCACTCCAATAAACCTTAAATAACTTTCCCCCTTACTCAAATTAACGTTAAATAACTTACCTACCCTTTATATAAGTTGAGATCCTCCTCATAACTAACTCTTGCTTACTATTAAGACTATTGATATATCAATAACAAAAAATTTCATAACATATTTTTATATTTAATAATTAAATTAATATGAAATGTTATATAGGAGGAAGTTAAACTAAATATGATTGAAAATTTAAAAACTATTTAAAATAAATATTATATATATATAATGGGATTCATTTTAATTTTTGAAATATTTGGATGGAGGATGGCTCAACCACAATGACAAATAGTAACTTAATGAGACTTACTTGGTTAACTTACAATTTGGGATCTCATAGTGAACTCTTACTTGAAATAGTTTGGTCGAATTGATTGAGCTAACCCATTGGGTTGTAGATATAACTCTACAATCATGTAAGCCCATACATTCTTGTAGAATTATATATATATAACCTAGTGGATAAGCTCAATTAATTCAGTCTAATTGTTTCAAGAAGGAATTCAATGTAAACTCTTCAGTTCTAGTCTAGTTAAGGTTTGAGTCACAATAAGTCCAGTTGGGTTACCAACCGCTATTATGGCTAGCGGTTGATCTGACCTCTATCAAAATATTCCAAGGAAGAGAGGGGAATCCCTTAAAGTTTTTGACATAGTCCTACAACATTCACAAGCAAAGACAATGAACCAATATTGAATGTGATTATACAAGAAACAACACACACTTGTAAATCCTAACTTATAAGCAACATCAAAGAAGTATTATATGCTCAAGCACCTTTGAGGCATAATCCTATACTACTTGTTGCTCCTCCTAGATCCGCATCGGATTTTAACATGCATTCAACCCTTAAGACCCCTATAAAGGATATGAAGCCTTTACCTCAACAATCAATGATAATCTTCCAAGAAATAGATGAAACATATTCTATACATCCTTCTTGATGGCATGAGCTTCATAGGTCCTAAAAAAATTGTATACATTGGGAGCTATTTGCATGAGCAATTTCCAAAATAAGAACAAATAAACATTTGACCAATGATCAATAATTATTAATGGAGACCTAGGCCAACTACCACTAATAATGGAAAAACCTTTGTATACATGAAAATATACATGAAGGCCTTTATCGACAACCTTTATGATTTTCATTAATTTAGAAACAATCTTCCTTCAAAAGGGCAATGATGCCACCCAAGTCCACTTTCACCAAATGCTAACAAACATTCAAATTGAAACTCTAGTCATAGAACATCAAAACCTCCTTTAGTCTAGGACTAATAGACTCTTGTCCATAAAAGAATGCAAAAACTTTGCCACATCAATACATTTGTCCACAACAAATATTATTTCCTGCAATTATAACAAGAACATGCTTCGGTCATTGAATATCCTAATTGCACATAGTATTGTTGAATTCCTTAGCCATGGACAAGCACAATAGGAGGATGATCACCATCTAGAAAGCCAAATACTAATATGTGTAGGGCAATGAGTTATGTTTCCCTACAATTTGTGGGTCCAAGAAAGATTGGTAAATGGAACTCTCATAATGGTCAAGTAGATTGCATACACACATCACACACGCATGGAGCAAGGCCTTCAATTTGCTAGCATATATTGTTGTGGCATTTGATACTTACATTGGCCCTCAATAGGACTGAGCCCAACCCAAGAACATACCAATTCTACCCATAAAACAAGGTAATAAGAAACAAGCCTCCCTCAAAATGGCTTTCCCCCTCCAAGTGGCTTTGACATTGATTAATACATCATTTTTGAAGGATTAAAATGAGCAAGGTCAACCATTGGCATTGGAAATATTGAACATCAAGGGTTGACCTCATGACAATGTCACATGCCACATGTATACTATGAATGTGAATGACACCAATGTTTTTATTCAAACATTATGACAAAAAGAAAGATAATGCAAATGTCTCACTCCTAAAAAAAGAAGAAAATCCACTTCTATATCATATGTCACAACTTGCACAAATATTATTTGCATCTTCAACCCCCCACCCCCAAAGTCCTATTGAATTGTAATTTTCTTTTCCAATAAGATAGGGGTTGAGGTTGTAGTTTCTTTTAGTCTAGAAACACACTTCTATGTACACGAAATATTTGATTCATATTTATTGTCAAATGATGTCACTTTTTTGCATCATATTTTTCCAAATTCAAACCATATATTATTTCTATAATCTAACCATCTCAATACTATGCATACCAATGTGTTTGTGCTGAATCACATTGAGATTTCTACCTAATTAAGATCATGACATAAGATTTTGATATTAAATTAATGGATTGAAGTAAAATGCATACATGCAATAAATTACATGGAATTTGCAAACAAAAGTACTATGTATGTATGCATATTGTGAAAAAAAACACCAAAAAGATATCTATCTTCATAACAATGTGTATTTTCATTGTTCATATTGAAATATTTTTTGTGGTAAATTGTTCATAGTGAAACATTTTAACAACATATAAACAATGAACTCAAATTCTAATGATTTCTTAATGGATTTCAAATATCTAGTAAACATATCTTGAAAAATGCAGAATATTATAGTCAAACCCAAATTCTAATAATGAATCAAATGTTAAAAAACAATACAATATACATAATAATACAAAATTGCTTGAATGATGGTAACTTATTTATGAAAATAGTTGTGATATTTACGCTCATTAGCAAAAGGCCCATAACAAGAGGTTGAAACTACATGTTATAATAATGCCAAACAAACCTAAGAAGAAAAAACCCTAAAATGCAAGAACCCTAACTCTAACATACAAACCTAAGAAGAAAAAACCCTAAAATGCAAGAACCCTAACCCTAACATGATTAATGTTGGGCATGACGAATTTGAATTGTCAAGAAAAAAAAAGCCTTGACAATATCATAGATTTTTGTTGAGTGTTATGTTTTGGGTCTTCTTTAGTTTGTTGTAAATAACCTTAGTTGAATGAGTCATGTCCCAAGGCCTTATGCATAACTTCCTACAAAAACTCATTGAAAAACCTTCAAAAATGGGGAAAACAAATGTAACTTGTAAATAATTAGTGTAAGTATTGTTTTTTATATTACCTTAGATGACTATTTGCATTATGTTCATTTAGGCCTCACAACCCCTCTATAAACAAGGGTTGCATGGCAACACAGTCCCTGCCGAGTTAGTTGGGAAATACATGTTGAACAACTAAACTTAATATAACTAAATGCAAAAGTAATGAATATTTTTTTGTCAAAAAATAATAATTGAGGGTTCTTTGTTATTCAAAATGTATAATGAACATTAGCTTAATTTATTTTATTTGGCTTTTTAAAATCTATTTATTTAAAATTTTATTTAAAAAAATAATAATAAGATATCTCTATATTTGAAAGATAATATAATTTAAATAAAAATATAAACTTGTGTGATGTGAATAACTTAAATTAGTTCTATTATTTAAAAAAAATTAAAATAACTTTATGAACTAATTTAAAATAAAATAAAATAACTTTATGAACTAATTTAAAATAAAATAAAATAACTTTCTATTAGTTAAAATTGTGTGATGTGAATAACTTAAATTAGTTGTATTATTTAAAAAAATTAAAAAAAACTTTATATTAGTTTTATTTTTTTATATTAATGATGAAGTATCTTTATGTTCCAAAGATAATAATAGTTTTTTTTGACATTTTCAAAACTATTATATTTCTATCTATCAATCAAGAACCCATTCATCTTTCTTTCTTTCATTTATAAAGATAAATCTTTAACCAAAAGACTAAATTTTAAAGTTAAACAACAAAATACCTATATCATTCCCTAGACACTAAAGTCAAGTATCCTACAAAGTATCCACAAGCCTAATTACTTGTAAACTTTAATATTAAATTAAGAAGAGAGACGTTATTATGACTTACAAGAGATTGGGGGCGGGGCTCATTGCTCATGGAAGTCATGTTGGACCACAAAACTTGTTATTCAATTAATATAAAATTTAGTTATAATTTGTATTAATACTATATTTTTTTTAATTAATAAAATTATTGTTTTTAAGTTAAATTAGCAATATATGAATTTAATTAGCATAAAAATATTTATTCAATTAATATAAAATTGAGTTATAATTTTTTAATTAATAAAATTATTGTTTTTAAATTAAGCTAGTATTATGTGAATTTAACATTTAAAATAATTTTTACTAATTTCAATAGATATGAGTGGTTAAGAACCCTATAAATTTTTCATCAAGTTGAATTTATTTATACATTTCGATTTAAAAGAATTGTTATTTCTTAAAAATAAAAATAAAAATAAACGAATATAAATTCATTAAACATTTAAACTGCTACCTTACAATCACTTAACTACTACATCAAAATTGATTGACTCTACCCTCACTATCTTTACCCCTAAATAATAACACACTCTAAAATATATTACTGGTGGAAAATTAAAATTCATCAAAAAAAAAAAAAAAATGGCCCTTACCAATTCATCAAAAGCAATACAATATTTATCCGAGTAAAAACATACGTGGAATGGAGAACATTTAAAAGCAATACAATATTTATCCGAGTAAAAACATACGTGGAATGGAGAACATTTCCAACCATTCAACTTAAACCATCTCATGTATACGTGGAATGGAGAACATTTCCAACCATTCAGAGTTCTACTTAAACCATCCCATGTACTCTGCCAGATCGTCATCCAATGCCATCTAAGTGTTGGACCACATCTACATCATTATATCCCCCATACCTTTGTCCTCACAAACATCTCCCTGACATCTTCCAAGGATATACAAACATCCATTTCACGCTTTCTGCGATATACTGCCTCCAAATATAATAAAATAAATTTTACTCAAATCTATGTAAACTTACGGAGTTTTCTTTGCCTTTGAGGTTTCACATTCCCCAGCTAGTTTCTATAATTAAAATATGTCATTTCAAAAAAACCTAAATTTATTTTGGAGCTCAGTGTTTCTATCATATGTCTCCATAAACAACTGGTTTTTTGAATAACAATTTTTAGTATATAGTGGAGGTTTTGTGTTCGTAGAGATTGTCCTAACAAGTTTAACCGTATGCCAAATCACGTTTGCCAAAAAAAACGAATGGGAGTGTGTCCCACCAATGCCAGTGCTTGCTGCCACCAGATCCATTGGGTTTCTAACCTAGTAGCTATCAATTAATTTACCAAAAGAATTAAAAATGGTTTCATAACTACACATTTGGAAAAATAAGAAAAGAAAATTAAAAAAAGAGTCTATTTCATAGGTCAATGGTAACTTACCAAAAGAATTAAAAATGGTTTCATAACTACATATTTGGAAAAATAAGAACATAAAATAATAAAAAGAGTCTTATTTCATAGGTCAATGGATTCATTTCATGTGACTTGGTTTATATAGAATTGATGGGTAAAGTGTCTCCATTCAATGTGTTTTGGGAGTTGTGAAAGGGGCTAATTCAATATGAACATATGTATGGTTTTTATTTTATATTTGTTATAAAATTATTTTATCAATAGAGTTGTACCTTATAAGAAAGTGACACTCATATATAGTCATGTCAAAATCAAAATTAATTTCAAACCTTGAATGAAGTGAAGGTTGCAATAACACTATCAATTTATTGATCAATCACAGGTCATAAAAATACTAATTTTGTTATATTGAAAAATAAATTTTTAATTTGTTATGTTCAACATTAAAATGTATACACATTTTTTAAGTCAACATAAAACTAATATGAAAGTCAATGCTAACTCATTGCTATATACTACCTCCGTGCCTCCGGCAGTATAATAAGAGATAAGATTTTTGCAGGGTTTTAATAAATACAAGTAAATAGCATGCTAAAGTGTCAAATCCATTAATTGTGTAATCAATTTTATATATTAAATGACGTGAAGCCTGCAATAACACTTCAAAATTATCAGCCAATTAAATTTTAGAATTTTTTTTTTTTTTATTATTCAAAAAAATACATGTTTAATTTCTTATGTTACACATTGATATAGAACATAAATTCAAAGTCAACAATAAACTAATACATAGTCAAAAAACAACTCGTTGCTATATTCCCACACCTTTGACAGGAACTAATAAATAAAAAATTACACTAAATTTTTCCTTTTGAAGAATGGAAAATTTTCACCATAACTCAAAATTTAAAAAACAATTATACCCCAATCTCTTTTAACTTCCCTTTCCCCAACTTTGAAGGTATACTAATATTATAAGTGATCACATTTGCATGAGCATTATATTTTACTCTTTTACATGAGATGGAAGAAGTCTCTAATGTGGCGTGCTCGCCAATGCAAAGCAAGTGGGGGTGGCCCTTACCAAGGAGAATTCCATACACGAGGAATCCATATTAAAGAGGAATGGAGTCTCTTACCAGGCGTGCTTGCCAATGCAAAGCAAGTGGGGTGAGCCTTTCCAAACATGGAGAGATCTAGACATTAGGAATCCATTTTATTTTCAAATATTTGAAAATGATTTACTTTTCTTGGAATACATTTCACATTACATAAAAAAAAAATTAATGGAGAAGGTGAACAAGTTTTGGACTTGGTCTTTATAGATTAATTAAAATATTTTTTAATGGTTAATTATTTGATTAATTTGTTATTTATTTAAATTTTGGTAATAATCCAAGAGTATATTTAAGAGTATGCAAGCAAGATATATTAAAACCCTGTGATTTAGTAAGAATCTTGTTAAGATGAATTTCTATTTTCTATAGTAATTATAGTGTTTTTGTTGTTTAAAATTCATTTATGAATGTATAAATGGATTCAACACGCTGAAAACCCCTTCACTCTGATTATACATAAATAATCACTCAAATATGAGGATTTAACAATTTCTTGAGCAGAATAAAATAGGCTATAAAAATAGTTTAGTAGAAGGTTTAGACTAAGGCAAATTTTTTTTTTACACAAATCACTATTTTTTGTTGTTCAAAATCCATTTCTGAATATCACTCAAATCTACGAATCTAACAATTTCTCACCGAAATTCAGGAAAACCCCCGAACACTCGTATTATACAAAGATAATCACTCAAATCTACTAATCTAACAATTTCTCACCAAAATTCAGATAAATATCCCCAAAAATATTATCATTTCGTAGAACAACACTTCCGTATAAAAACGCACACGTATATATATTCTTTTGAAGAAAAAGGTAAAGATATTCCCGCAAAGAAAAATGGTAAAGTTATTCGTTACCTTTCGGCGGAACAATCGATAAATTGAGCGTGCCCCGGCATCAGATTGCAGAGCAGGAGTAAAACAGAGGAAACGAAACATGGCTGAAGCTTCTGTTTCGAGGATTGGTATATTAAAGGGGAGAATCGTAGAGTAAGATACATCCGAGGGTCAAATTATGGTCCTAAGGAAACTGCGTAATCAGGGGACCCGAAAAAAATGCAGTTCAAGTGATCTGTTTGGTTAAAAAATCTCAGATTGTGGGCATGGAAGATTGCAATACGACTTGGCTTGAGAGTAGTTTCCGTTGTTGGGATGGGAGGAGTCGGGAAGAATCTCATGGTCGCAACTCTCCAAGAATGTTTCGACCATATCATTTGGCGGGCAATATGGCAGAAATCCGTGGGCGCCTCGAATTGTTGTAGCTACTACAGTTTCTAAACTGAGTGGGGTTGTTCCTACAAACCAAAGAAGCCCATTGGCTGATTCCCACATTATTAAATTTTAGTAGTGATTAAGGGTGCGGGTGCGGCTTCATGCCAAGATCAATTAGGTGTTCTGATGGTCAATGCATTTGATATGTGTCCAATGCCTAATGCATCTCATATGTGACCCACTGCTCTGTTCAATGAGCCCTGCAAAATTAAGAGTTGTCAGGGGTGATATATGGGCAGTGAGTGATCGGTGGAGACGCAAAAGCCATAGCGGGAGATGCAAAACGCAGCAAAAGCCCGCAAGGAGGATGCAATTTTGGTGTCTTGCAAGCAGTTGGGCCAAGAAGAAACAGAGAAGCCTTCTTTGATGGATGACATGATTATAGAGGCCTAGAAAGGATTTCCGATCCGAAACAGCTACGCTTGTCACATAACAAAATGTGCGTTGAATAGTTTCAATAACCTTTAGGGTTTCAAAGAGAAAAACTCATTCTAAGATTGTAAGTGTATGAAAAAATCTCCTCGCCACTCGAGGATGAAGCAATGCTAATGTTAAAGTATTTGCGAATGGATATATTATTTGCCTACTGTGTAGAGAGTTTTGCTTTTTATTATGCATATCTGTTATTGTCCTGTAAATGTAATCTCACTTTAAAACAGTTTTATCTTTTCCTTACTTTTGTGTTAAATCTTCTATTAGATTCATTAACAACAAGTCTATAATATCCCAGGGTTTGTTAGACAAATGAAACTCTTCCATTCCTCAATTATTTTGCCATTTCATTCTCACCTGTACCGTCCCTTTTCCTTGGTGGCAGTCATTGCTTAGTATTGAACTTTGGGCATGGTTTAAACTCAGATATCACAATATTTAAATCATATTCAACCTGCAGAGTGTATTCATTCATACTTTAAACACGTTTATTTTGCATCATAGTCATTTGACAGTTAGATTTAGAAAACAATATTCTTTGTTACAATCTAATTAATATCAATACTTATACCAATAACAAATTTGTTTACAAGCATTCAATATCTTAGTTATTCTGTATACTCGGTACTGTCTGCCTTCTTCGAGTTGATAATGTTCACCATCATGAAGACCAGATATCACTTATCGAGTGATTACAGCCAAGCCTTCAGATAAGATGAGGAACGAATTACTAAGTCTAATTTAAAGATTTTGGTACAGTGAAAGTTAACAATCAAAAGATTGATACAAGCTAAAGGGAATAGACAAACAATGGCATGAGGAGCCTTGAAAAGTGTCATAAGTAATGGATACTCAATATATATATAGATTCGATAGTTTGGCAAACACAAAAGGGGAGAGAGTTGCTGATCATTTTTGCTTCATTGATATTCATCTTTTTTCAAAGTTTTTAATATTCCTGTAACTACATTTAAAAAAAAAAAAAAAAATTAATAGCAAATTTTTATGGATTAAATTTAGGGATAGGCAAAATTTGCAAATGCATGTTTGGTTTTTTTATGGGGTTATTTTCTGTTTAACTTTACCAGAATTTTGTTTAGAAATTGTTGGATCTACATATTTGAGTAGCTAAATCTATATAATCAGAATGTGGTCTGGTGACCTGGATTTTTAGCAGGCTGAATCCATTTATACATTCAAAAATGCAATTTAAATAACAGAAAATTACAATTTTGTCCAAATTTATATACCCCTAAAAAAACCAAAACTTAAAATATTTAAACAACACCTATTAAAATATAATATTGACTATTCACATTTATACTTTAACCAATGCATGTATATTAATTTGTCAATGTATTTCTAAATATTATATTAATACACAGCCATGGATTGTTTCACTGAGCACTGTATTTTCGCTTAACATTGTTGAATGATTAATTCCATGCCTTAGTTTGGCTGTATCTGAGCGAGTGCATGGGTTGTTTTTCCCTAATAGAGTTTCCATGGTTTTTTTTGGCTCATATTACAAAGTTTAATGCTTAATGGCTATTTAGTTTGGTGTGAATTCACTTGACGAAAAGGTTAATTGGTCTGTTGTTTTGCCTTACATCTTGACTAAATTGGTTTGTTCAGTTCAGCTAAGTAAAGAAGTACATGCCCAAACTTTGCTAAGAATAATAGCAGCTAGGGCATAATTATTCAGATACAACTGAGGATATCCTCCATTAACAATGCACAGGCAATGTCTATGTTGTTTAAATGCAATTAGAAAATTGTGTGGGAAATTACTTGATAGATTCACGTATGATAGCCTTTCCTATCTGATTTCAATGCTGACCCTGAACTTGAACTAGAACAGCTTGTAGAATTATTTCTGGTTCGAAATTCATTAGAATTTCACTTTGAGTTAAATTTATATCCACTTGATCATGTTTAATAATGAATCCAAAATATGTATTATTTATGATATCCAATTAGCTAATAATATGTATGATATCAAAGTTGATACAATCATATTTAAAAGTGGCATTTAAGGAGATGAGAAACCTCCAGTGCCCCTCTGATCCTTGAACTGACAAACTCCCTGTGCTCCTCTAATCATTGTAGCTGAGCTTTATGTTCAAAGACATTGTGCTTGTTTTCTCATAACCCTGGAAAATCTATCTATATCATAATTACACTCGTCCTCGGTTTAAGGTGAGGTTTTAAGATTCTCGCAGGGCCTATTTAGAACTTTTCAATCTATAATTCATCAAATGTTGTTTTTGATATAGATAATTACATTCATCCTCGGTTTAAGATGAGGTTTTAAGATTCTCGCAGGGCCTATTTAGAACTTTCAATCTATAAATGATCAAGTGTTGTTTTTGATATATCAAAGAGGT
>SNQJ01S0005738.1:90365-110902 GCA_010110895.2 Picea sitchensis
ACAGTTTATCCAAGATTATTGAACCTATATGCATCTTGTTTTGTTTGAATGAAATTGTAAAATTCAACAATATATATTAAATATAAAGCTTCTAAATAACATAACATAGGCTTCAACTTTGTCAAGCATAGGTTCAATATTATTACCCTGTGCGCTTATAAATAACAAAATATAAGTATCTTGTTTTGTTTGAATGAAATTGTAAAGTTCAACAATATATATTAAATATAAAGCTTCTAAATAACATAACATAGGCTTCATATATTAAATATAAAGCTTCTAAATAACATAACATAGGCTTCAACTTTGTCAAGCATAGGTTTAATATTATTACCCTGTGCTATCAGGAATTATATTTATTTATTGTGTTTCAAGATTTCTAAATATCTCTCATAATTTTTTATAGATTTGAAGATTTGAGATATCAAGATTTCTAATTATTTTTCATAATTTTTATAGGTTAGAAGATTTGAGATACTAATGACTATCGGAGAATTTAGTTTCATTGTTATGATTTTTAGTAATTTTTTTATAATATTTTATCTTTGCAATTTAGAATTTTTTTATGACCCTAAATTTAACAGGGTTGAAAAGGTTTCAATGTATAACCTAACAATTCAGAACATTAATTTTCTCCTTATAAATTACATATTCAATTCCAAAAAAAATAGAACATATATATATAAACAAATCTGTAATTTACAAATATTTGTGCAAGGCTGACCTCTCACTAAGCTAAAAAGTAAGACAAAGAGGCTTTGAATTTTCCTCAATATTTATTAGATAATATACTTCAAAGAGGCAACCACAGAATAAGTTCAGCCAATACAAGTATTATTTATTTATGATGCCTAAGTTCCTAGAATCTAATGTAGTATTGCTAAAATGCTACAGTTTAGAGAACCGTGCAGGTTTATCATAACCTTAAAATTTGGTTTTCTCAATATTATAATAATATTTGGTTTAACATGAAATTTGATCTTGTGAGATTTATTTTAAAACCTTTAACCTATAAATGTGCTAATGTTAACTTTCGGTCATTTTCTAGAAGTTAACAATTTATTAGACAAAGTTCTACAACATCAGGCTTATAAATGCATGTTTATCGGGATTGGACCATTTTGTTTTATTTGAATATAATTGTGATCATAAAATAATATAAATTTATTTTAATTTGGATATATTGAGTGAAACGATAAAAAATAATTTGGATATAAATTTTTTAGTATTTAAAAGATTTAAATTTAAAATAAATTTATATAAATGAGTTTCCTTTTAAGAGGTTATAGGTTTAAATCCAGAGGGGGTTAGGGTATGTATACCTTCGTAGACTTTACTAGTCAAATAGCTAGGCGAGGGAAATCCCTTGTCCTACAAACAAGAAGGTCTCATACACCAATTCAATGTGCTGACTTAGCCGTAACCTTAAAAAATATATTATTATTATTATATAAAATTTAAAATTAAATCAATTTTAAAAATAAATAAATATAATAAACATACAATCTTTTAATATTAAGATTTAAAATACACATTACTTTTCTCAATATAATAATATATAATTGATAAAACTTTTAAAATTATTATAATTAATGAAACTTTTAAAATATACAGTGTCATTATGTAAAATGTGGATTTATCATCATTGTTATTTGCATACACTTCATATTATTCTCTATTGTTTTGAATATCTCTTAATTTTTCCAATTATAATTATAATGGACTTGTAGTGTTGAGATTCCAATGTTGTTTGGATGACATAGCTTTATGTTATTGTACTTTACAAGTTCATGACGCTCTTGGATTTCTAACTTTGTCTAATGGTTTTTAGTTTTTGTATTTTAAGATTTCTAATTTTGTCTAATAGTTTTTAGTTTTTAATAGATTGAGGTCTTAAGATTTCATTGGAAAATATATTTTAGTAGGACATTAATTCATCCAAATACATGTATTCATTATGGTTTGAAGTGTTTAATAAGATGTTTGCAATCTAAATTTGTGGAGTCATACTCAGAAGTGACATTTTAGGTTAAAGACTATTGTCTCACATGGGATTGAGCTCGTGGATTACAAGTAATGAAGCCTTTAAAAAGCTTGGAGATACTTCATTGTGAGCGGTGAAAGCTCACTTGGCTAGGTTTGGTGAAGGGACTAATAGATCTCTTGGCCGATTTTTCTTGGTTCGGTTTTTCCAGGATAAATCGTGTCATGATTTGTGTTGTTGCTATGATTTGAAATGCTATTTTTTCTGTTGCATTTTTTAAAACTATCATTTGGTATCAAAGCAAGATTTTGGTTTCAGGGAGATGCCTTAGTTGCTAAGGGTTTGTCTTGTTTTGGGCCTGTAATAGATATGGTCTAATGTCGGTGTTGTAGAAGATGATGAAGAAAGAAGGAGTGCCTTGTGACACAACCAAGGTTTCAATGGAGGAAAGCACATGCAGAGTAGTGAATGGACGACTCGCCTAGAGATGAAATGGAGGCCAAGTGGGCACACGCAGAAGGTCTCAGTAAGGAGGTGTGGAGTTTTGGGCCTCGTTGTGTGCATTTCAGGATGCACGGGTCTATGCATTATAATCCCTCAGATTTATTGGGATGGATCAAGTCCATGCTTGGGGAGTTAAGTCAAGGTGGAGGCATGGTCGTTTTGTTTATGGACAAGGGATCTCTACGATGGTTGGGAAATGGAGGATATAGTGACGATTGTGGCGACAACAAAGGAAAATCCCTAGATCAATAGCTTGTTTATGGCACCAGTCTTGGAGATGATAGCACCAGTGTTTTTCTTAGGAGGCGTGGAAGTGTGTTTGGATGATGATTCAGAACAACCTAGTGCATGATTGGGGTTTGGATTTTATTTCACTGATGTGTGGGAGGCTAGAGGAATGGAGGATCACTACAAGGTATTAACCAATAGATCGAAATGATAAAGGGTAGATTGTGGCAAGGAAACATGGAGTTTGCGAGATTGGTGAAGTCCCTTGGACCCAAGTGTTTAATGATAATTCATTGATTGTTCAACCATGTACAATACAATCAAGTTTAGGGATTTCAAGGGGGGGATTTTGCTAAGATTTGCCATGTGAAATGAATACGGGTGAGAGTAGTTGCAGGAGCATTGTCTATGACCAAGGATTTTGGCATCACAAAGAGAGCATTGGACATGTGAAGGTGAAAGGATGGCGACATAAGTGCTAAGATAGTAACAATGAAAAAAAAATTATTATAATGGAATTGAAATTTTTTATTGCATGTAAATGGGCATACATTTGTAATCCATGGTTAGGCATGCTTACCCCTAGTAAATTACTGGTAAAGTCTAGAGGTAAACCTAGGTGATGGGGGGACATACCAGATTCTTGGATACCTTGGTTATAAACTTTGAGGGGAGGTAGGGCCTGGAGGTGAGCGATGCAGACTCACTTCTAGGTTTGGCCCAATTTGGTCATGGAAAACCCTAAGTCAAGTTTAAAGGGGGGAATGTTGGGTTAAACTTGACTCGGTGAGAGAGTAAAAGTTGTTAGGTCAACAATAGTGGTTTCATGGTGATCGGTGGATTAAGTGTAATAAAGTCTTTAAAAGGCTTGGAGATACTCCATTGTAAGGTGCAACTAGATGAGCAGTGAAGGCTCACTTGATCGGCTTGGCATGGTTTGGTCAAGGACTAATAGATCTATTGGATGTTTTTTTCCAGTTTTGGTTTTTTCAGGATAAATCACCTATTATAATTTATGTGTTGCCATGATTTGAAATATTATTTTCTCCATCACATTTTTTTAAACTATCACTTATGCCATTTTAGTTGTATCGTAGTTGTTGTAACATTATTAAGGGTTATGTCAATGGTGTCGAGACAAGATAATGTTTTCTCACCGCCAATACCATCGGTGTTTAGCAACACCTGAGTTGCCTTCATGCAGGAGGAACGAATTCGCTCCACCATCTCGTTCCCTGTCATCGAGAAACCCATGTTGGACCGTCATCAAACCGTTGACAAAATTGGAACCATTGGATCATCAACGTTCCTCCAATGAACTACGCTCTTTGCAGGGCCTCAGAACGTGTGAGAAAACCTGAAATAATCTCCACCATTTATTGTTTTGCTGTGAATGGCCCACATCACTTAGCGGTGTTGGAGTTGCCAAAGCTCATTGGGAAAAATGTCGATATGAGAGCCCAACTATCAAATCACCCACCATCTAACATAACATAATGGCGTTGGCTAAACGTTCTACCTTTTGGGTTTTTTGGCAGGAATTGGTCGGAATTCGACGATGTAAATTTGGACAAAATATCTATTTTATGTTGTTTAAATTTCCTTTCTTAATGCATAAATGGATTCAACCTGCTGAAAAACCCCTGGGACACACGGATTATACAAACTTAGCCACTCAAATCTGTAGATCCAACCATTCATCACTCAATTTCGGGCAAAATCAAACAGAAAAAATGGCCAGAAACCCTCAAAAGTTAAAATGTTTAGACTATTACGAACATAATATTTCGGGGTCACTCATAAATGGATTTGTCCATAAAATATCAACCATTGGATCCTCAACTTACTCATCCAACAAATAGCCTTATTTCGAGGTTCCTCCTTCTAGCATAGGGTACCAAAGTTTCTTACTCACAGGATTATTAAATGATGGGTGTATGTAATCTTTGCATGGTTGTTTAATTAATAAAAATAAAGTCTTCTTAATTAATAAAAACAAAAATAATAATAATAAATAAAGTCGGCTTAATTAAAAAACAAAATAATAAAAAATAAAATGAAATAACAAAAAAAATTACATGTTAAGAAATTGGATCTCTCTCTTACAAGTTAAGAAATTGGATTGGGTTTAACATGGATCTATGTTGGTTTAATAATTTAGAATTTTATAAATGGGGTAAGTAGAGTTAAGGGTGTTCAAATGCCAATCTTAATTTCAAATAGGTATATATTCATTCAACCTATTTATGATGAAATGTTGAAAAACAATATTTCAATTGATAAGAATAAACTAGGTACACATTTCAAAAAAAATAAAAATAATGAAATATGGTCTTTCCAATTATTTAAAATGTTAAAATTTAATAATAAGTTGAAA
Organism: Picea sitchensis; assembly: GCA_010110895.2. Taxonomy (NCBI): domain Eukaryota; kingdom Viridiplantae; phylum Streptophyta; class Pinopsida; order Pinales; family Pinaceae; genus Picea; species Picea sitchensis. The sequence continues at coordinate 95,459 of SNQJ01S0005738.1, forward strand.
ATTTCAATATAAAGTGATAAATCATAATAAGCATACTTTGTAATTTCCAATTTAACATTTTGATGGGTTATATATACGTTAATAATAATAATAATTCATAAACATTGAACCATATTTTCTATGGAGGAATTTCAAAGGGTTAAAAAGGACAATATAAAACTTTATACACAATCACGAAATCAAACATTTTTGTGAACACTCATATAAGAGAGAATGTAATGTATGTATCCACATGATGCATGCACAATACATCTTATATTCATATTTTGAGCATACCCCAATCTTGTTTAACAATAGGAGTCATGTTCATTTTAAATCTCATTAGAAAANAAATGAAATAACAAAAAAAATTACATGTTAAGAAATTGGATCTCTCTCTTACAAGTTAAGAAATTGGATTGGGTTTAACATGGATCTATGTTGGTTTAATAATTTAGAATTTTATAAATGGGGTAAGTAGAGTTAAGGGTGTTCAAATGCCAATCTTAATTTCAAATAGGTATATATTCATTCAACCTATTTATGATGAAATGTTGAAAAACAATATTTCAATTGATAAGAATAAACTAGGTACACATTTCAAAAAAAATAAAAATAATGAAATATGGTCTTTCCAATTATTTAAAATGTTAAAATTTAATAATAAGTTGAAAATTTCAATATAAAGTGATAAATCATAATAAGCATACTTTGTAATTTCCAATTTAACATTTTGATGGGTTATATATACGTTAATAATAATAATAATTCATAAACATTGAACCATATTTTCTATGGAGGAATTTCAAAGGGTTAAAAAGGACAATATAAAACTTTATACACAATCACGAAATCAAACATTTTTGTGAACACTCATATAAGAGAGAATGTAATGTATGTATCCACATGATGCATGCACAATACATCTTATATTCATATTTTGAGCATACCCCAATCTTGTTTAACAATAGGAGTCATGTTCATTTTAAATCTCATTAGAAAAGAAGAAATTGTAGTGGATCTTGAGGCCTTTGTTAAAGGGTGATAATTCTATCAAAATACTATAAAAGAAACGAAGAGATCATGCTTGTTTTATAGGTCTCTAGGAACATGATAATCTAGCATGACTACATCCATTGCTTATTATTTAGGCTAATATGTTTATGATTTGGACTTTCCCAAGATCCGTAGAAACATGAAACTAAAGGAAATTATTCATCAAGACCACCAAGTATGTTATTTTTATTAAGGATATTGATTGTTCACTTTATCTCTCAAACCATGCAAAAATGCATGAAAGACTGGGATGTTAGAGCATAATCCATAATGCATAAGTTTGATGATAATACAAATTATGTTAACTTCTCCCTAGCTTTCTTAAGAATCACACCCAACTTCAAAAATGGTGTTCCAAACATTAATGCTACAAAGGATATGTCTAATTGATCTTGAGCTCAATGGGATGAGTTAGGGGGAAGAGAGCTATGGGGTATTCTCAAAATATTTGCAAAGTATTATCACATTGATGTCAATATTTCTAGAAATAAGAAGAAGGAAGTGAAAGAGTGTGATAGATAAAAATGCATAGAATTGGGAAAAGGGGAATGATCATTTTGGAGAACAAAGGAGTGAGGATTTTATCATGCTATAAATTGAATGAATAGAATCAAAATTATCATTGTTGTAATCTCAATTTTAGGTTTTGTGATGTTGACAAGGTTCATTTTGTGCAAGTTTATATCTAAACTTAATCAAGAAAATACAAGTTAGAATATTCACCAAGTTTAATAGAGTTTTTAATCCCAAACATTATCATTAAATAGTTCTATGTGAAATAGATAAAAACTATGCATTATGTTTATGATGAGGTTGACCAAACTTGTACAAGATTGATGGATTGTTCTAAGATTTGCATTCAATTCTTAATTATGTGTTTTGTTCCCATTATCTATTGCAAATTAACGAGTATCCCATGAATTACATACTAAGTGGTTAAGAGGCCCATAAATGTGATGAAATAATAATCATATTAGATACCAAAGCTATAACCATGTCATGAATTTTAAGAGGGAAACACATAGCATTATGAATGCAATAAATAACTATGAATCAACATGTTAGATATTATCACAAAGATGAAATATTTTAACATGAAAAAAGATAGATGACCTAATTTCCCTAAGTTCACTCAATGTTTACTATTTTCTCTGCAAAATTAACATTGAGCAACTCATTTGTAATTAATATTACTAATAGGCTCTCAATGTCATTGCAATTTACATCCATAACCTATGACAAATTGTTTTGTTTTTTTCTAGAGTCAAGAGCAGAGGCAAATATAACAAAGGAAATGACATTATGGTGAGTGCCGGAGGAAAAGACAACAAATCAAATGGCATTAGGGCGAGTGTGAGATTCAGAAACATAAGTATGTAAACTAAATGCGATGTCAATTCTCATATTGACAAGAATTAACAATCCTCATAACACATGAATTCAAGTGAAGATTCACAAAGACAAGGTGTCTAAGCTTCTTTGGGAAGCTTTCATTAAGTGACATATAAAATGGTGCATACACAATACAATGGTAGGATATTTATCTAGGTGTGAGATGTGATGGATTTTATGATGTGGAAGGGTACACCATGGTTCAAGGGTACACAGTATCATGGACTAGATAAGATACAACTATAATAGAGATGATTTTAGTCTTTAGATGTCAAAGACATGTATTGTGTGATGAACCAATGCTCATTAACCAACCAAGCATTGGAAGTGAGGGATTTGATGGATTATTAAAAGTACGATCCTTTTAACATTTTATAATATTTGTTGTCCTTCATAAATGACATGTGGCTTCAAAAATTACAATTTTTTTGAAGGGTGTTTTTTGAATTACCCTTTTAGGATGGGTTTGAACCCCTTGGAAGGGTTGGGAAGGGTTGGGAAGGGTTCAATTTTGATCACTGGAGAGCATTATTAGTATGTCCATTCCTTCACGCCAAGAAGAGCCCTCACTAGAGAATCAACATGGAAGAGAAGAAGGTAAACATAGAAGCAACAAAAGGAAGAGAAAAAGGGAAATGGAGATTGAGGAAAGATGAAGAAGAAGGTGAGGAAGGAGTAGGAGAATAAAGGAACAAACGAGGTTGATGGAGGAGAGGAAAATTGGGAAGAGAGAAGATAGAGGAGAGAAAATAAAGAAGAGGAAAATAGAGATGGAGAAGAGGAAGGGAATGAAGAAGAAGAGCAGATAGAACATAGGAGGGGAAAATAGAGATGGATAAGAGGAAGGGAATGAAGAAGAAGAGTAGATAGAACATAGGAGGAGGAAGGGAAGAGAGGAGAAGAGAAGGCCCTGAGCAACCTAGTAGAGAAGAGAAGGCCCTGAGCAACCTAGTAGAGAAGAGAAAACAAAGGAAATTTTTTTATGGTTTTGTAAATTTCTCATTGTTGTAATGCTTAGTTGAGAATGAGACCAATGAGATCTGAATTTAATTTATTTAATCAGTGAAGCCCATTGAGGCCTAGAGAATGTAGTTTGTGGAATTTATAAATTAGTACAATTATTAGTTCTGCATGATTGAATTCCTTTCATGTTTGTGTTTTATGTGTATTTTGAAATTTTTTGTGTGTTTCTAATTTTTTAATTGTATCCTCTATTGAGTTTAGGTTTTTAGTAACCATGTTGGTGAATTTGATTTTACAGGGGCACTGAGGTCCCCTTTGTCATCACGTCTTCTTAGATATTCTTGGCAGACCTTGCCTAGTTTTTGGCTCTATGGTTTCAAAGGTTCTTTGACCAACCTGTATGGTTCCTCTTGCCTCACAAATATAATTTCCCTTTGGCATTTCTAACATCTATGTTTTCAATAGAATAATTTTTTGAGCCGTCATTGATGCCTAGGATCCTTGTCATGGAAACTACATACTTGCAATTCTAAAGTTTCTAAACTTTTAGGAGTAGTTGTAGTATGAGACTAATGTGTTTTATAGGTTCTCTCGACTAGGATTATCTTGTATGAGACTAATGTGTTTTATAGTATGAGTATGTTTTATTTTGTCCTTGGATGGTTAAGGACTTTATCAGAATCGCTCATTCTGTACCTTTGATAGACCCTCTTGTGTAATGATTTTTGTTAGTTCTAGAGATTGAACTACATCCTCTATGTTGTTTTGCTTGCCTTTGTGAGGGGCTAAAATATGCATTTCAATTGCTTCTTGGCTAGGTGATTTTTGTTCCATATTTGAAGCTTCCATGTGCCAAGGAGTGGTTGCAATGTTGTATGTTTGTATGTCAATGTTGGTTGCATATTCACACCATTGTGCTTCTCTTGATAGATTCGGTTTGTATCTCATTCCGTCATTTTGTTGTTGCAAATATCTTGTGTTCCAATTGAAATATTGAATTTTGAGGAGGTTTTTGGTATTTCATATCCATCTCTTCTTTGAATTGGCCTAGTAGCATAGGCCATGAAAAGGACCTTGCTAAGCACAGGTAAGTTCAGATTGACAATTGTTTCAATTGGTTCCACTAGTTGTGTTTCGTTGTTGGAAATTCCTTACAAATCTTCTTGTTTCAGGGGTTGAAGTACATCTCGGTTGTGATAATTATGTTTTCCTTGGAAATTGACTTTTCTTGTGGTGATGTGAGACCAAAATATGGAATTGAATCTCCTCTAGTGGATTGATCTCCTCACTTGTGTTTGATATTCTTAGTTGTCTTCATGGTTCTTCATCTGGTTAATTTGCACATTGTTCATCAAAGATTGGTTTCATTAAACTCTCTAAAGTTTCCAAACTTTGAGATGATACTATAGCATGGGACAGAATTACCTATATTAGGTTGATGCAGATGGGGTTATAGGATTACAAAATTTCCTCAACACCACATAGAGTCAAAGCTCTGTTACAATACAAGGTTTAAAATCTCTTGTGGGTTTCTTAAACCAAACACACAATATCAAGATCTCTACAGGGTCGAAATCCAAATAGACGTAACATTTAAACTCCGTTCATAACTGTTAGATGTTGGCTAATTCGATGACCAAAACTTCGTGGTGATGGTTTCCAAACAAATCTTTTTCAAAATCTTCATGGGCCAAAATATGTCAAGACCATTCGTGGCGAAACAGATCTACAGTTGAAACTTCATTGCGTTGATTCTGTTGGCCATTTACACCCACAAAGATCTTAACATAGTAGAGAATCAAACAAGACAAACGTGCACAGAAAACAATCACACATGAGACAAGCAATTTACGTGGTAAAACCCTCCTTCTCCACATGAGGGAAACCGAGACAATGGAATAAACATTCTATTAGCAGAAACCATGAGATTACAGCCAACCTTAGGCAACAGGGCAGCCCAGGAGAGGGCTTGAAGCCTCTTCTCATCAAATGCCTCTAAGGCATTGATATTTATAGACCTCCTCCTTCAATTATACAAAACTGAAAACATTTAATACTGCTCCTATATTTGCTGAGTAGTTTCAACAATATCTTGTTGGAGAAACCACCGTGAACCAAGTAGACCAATTTAGGTCAATTAGTTGTCACTTTCCAACAATCTCCACCTTGACAACAATTATCCTGATGTCATGCCATTGTCCATTCATCACCTTCTTGCAAGCTAAAGATAGGTGATACCAGTGCTTTAAGAACCGAAGCACCCATTTCACTGCTCCACCTGGATTTTTCATGTGACCATTGACAACACCAACTGCACGTGAAATATCTCATCCTTTCATCACAATCATCAATTTTTCTACTGTAACACTATACACGAGACATATAACCATTTTCTTCTTCATCACTTGGACACAAACTTGAAGAAAACTTATAATGGAAAGCCAAAAAGGATTTTACCAGTTTCACATCATTCATACCGAATTTCCTGAGTATCATTACCATGTACTCAAGTTGTGATAACCCAAAAACTTACCATCAATATCGTCTATGTGAATTTCTATTCTCAATATTGTTTTGTTGCTCCAAGATCCTTCATGTCGAACATCCAAGTCAACTGAGCCAACCTGTTGATCTTAACCATGCTACTGCTTTCTACAAGCATATCGTCAACAATCTAAACACCAAGATAGTGAGTACCATAAACACAATGGTTACGTTCACTTCTTGTAAATCTCGGCTCACCATGAAGGAATCAACTTCTTGTACCGATTTCCTGGATGCGCTTTCCAGGCCATACAATGAACTCTTGAGCTTGCAAACAAATATTTTGTTGCAATCCTGAACACCTTCAGTGTTTCACCTCGAATATTGCATTCGAATACCTTAGCCCAATCTAGCCATGACTGCCAAATGAGCCTTCATTGCTCATCTCCAGGCCCATTTACAATGGAGTTTCAATGCTCCACCTTGACATGAACATTCCCTTGACCAAAAAACCGGCCAAGGCGGGCAAATAAGCATTCACCGCTCACCTCTAGGCCCATTTATAATGGAGTTACAACTAGCCTTTAAGCAGGCTTGATTACATGCGATCACATGGACATAAAACCATTGGCAACTAACATGACCCGTAACCCACCCCTTACCACCTAAGTCTACGTCTAGACTTAACCAGTGGAATAACAGGGTACGCATGCCTAACAAGATCTTACAACGATATGCCCAACTACATGAAAAATCAAAAAAATTTACAACTCCATTAAAAATAAATGTTCACATGACAACTACCATTATTGATGTTTCCACTTACCAGCACTTCTCTCATCCTCGGCTGCGCCTTTCCATTGCTTGTCTTTTCGAGATGCCATGCTCGCCTTCCATTGCCACCACTACCAACAACATCATCGTATCCAACACCATAGGAAATTCTAGCCACTTCTACACCTGTCTCATACCTGTAGCCAACAGTCTAAGGCCCGGCCAACTATTGGCGGTCCCTAATTCTGCCGACTTTCTTTTATCTAATCTGAAGGGCTCTTTCTCTCTGATATAACAACTTAATGCCCAGGAGAAGCGCCCAGGTAGCACGCAGACCAAAAACACAGTGTTATGCCAACACAATCTGTGATAATTCTGCTACCTCTTCCCAGATGCAATGAGCCTCACAGGAAAATTCGGTGGCTCTCTTCCCACAACATTGCCCTCCGTGTCATATTCTTCCTTGATCCTGAATTGTAATAGCGTGCGCCAATGATTTTTCTATTGCACTTGAAATCCTGTCCTCCAACGCATGCTCCTTTCCACCGAGAAGGAACTGGACCAATCCCGCTCAGTGGCAATAAACAAATCCAATGGCCTGGGCCCTAGGGGCACCGTATTATTAAGTCAATGATCTAGTTAGTTCAGATATCGTGCTCTATGTGTTCAATAACCCTTTTAATTACGCCGAAAGGCGTACACCTATTGACAATTGGCACAATTAATGATCTTTTAATCTTAAATTCTAATCTGATCGCTAAGCATTGAAGATATTGGCATATTCTTAGTCGTCCTCCAAAATCAATGCTTTAGATTTATTGTTCATAACTTCCTTGCATTTATGAAGGCATCCGTTAACATGTTTACTTTTTTACATTTACCTAATCATATTATAAATTTATTATAAAAATACATAATTGCCACGTTCAAATGATTAAGGAGGATTAAAATATACACAGATTCACCTATCCGCTCAATGACGGCTCTTGTTCTGAATGGAACTCTTTCGGCATTCTCCAGCGGCGAGTCGGCTGTGCTAGTTTTACATAATCTAGAAACTATAACGTTGTTGGAATTCTTGCCGTTCAACTCATATCTCATTAAGATAACATGTTTTCTGACCGCTGACAATGGACTTGGAACGACATGTATTTGGCGATATTTTTATCAAGCAAATAAATATATTCATTACTGTACATGATCCAGATTTGCCATGAATTCCAACTTCCACTGCGGAATTGAAAACTTGAGAACCCTAAACATACCTCTGTATTAAATTTCATCAATAGCTTCTTTGACCGCAACGACACGACTGACATAAACGAACATCTCTCCAATTCGTCCAAGACAACAAGGACATCTTGCTAAGACGAGTTCACAGGTGCTGGAGCCATCAGCCATATCTCGCAGGTCATCGTGTCGTCGTTGACGTCCGTTTTTCGACTGGATTGCCGCCGATGCTCACAGCGCTGGAGGTTCTTGACAATCCCATTCGTCTTGCGCTCGAGGTCGCCCACCATTTGGGAGAGAACACCGTCAGGACCATTGCCATGGATGAAGTCGAGGGACTTGTCCGTGGTCAGAAGGTTTTGAACACGAGATCGCCCATCACGATCCTGATTCTCCTTGACAACAATGTGACGATTCCCAACCAAGCTCAAGTTCACCGACATCAAGCCGGCCTGAAAACAATCCTACAAATCCATATTAGTTGTCCAGAAAACTAAACCACAACCTGAGATTGTTTGAGAAAATTCCCCAACTTTTTTGCAAACTATTCCACCATACTCATCATATGAAACAAGGATAAAATCGAGGCTCATGGAATCGAAAATGCCCTTCCAAAGGCCATGCAAAGGACGTGCTAGATTCAGAGACCAATGCACAACCTTGACAAAATGTTCTTCTTCCCATTTCCTCCTTCCATAGCCCGCTGTGCGCTCCTTCTCCTTCCTTCTTTGCTTTCCAATTTGTCCTTCCGCTCAGCCTCCTTATCATCTACAACTTCTTGTCTCCTCTGATGCCATACTCTTTAACCCAACCCTATGATACCACTTGTTGGCCATTTACACCCACAAATATTTTAATATACAAAAGAATCAAACAAGACAAACGTGCACAGAAAACAATCACACAGGAGACAAGCAATTTACGTGGTAAAAACCTCCTCTACATGAGGGAAACCGGGACAATGGCAAAAACATCCTATTAGCAGAAACCATGAGATTACAGCCAGCCTTAGTAACAGGGCAGCCCAAGAGAGGGCTTGAAGCCTCTTCTCATCAAATGCCTCTAAGGCATTGATATTTATAGACCTACTCCTTTAGTTATACAAAACTGAAAACATTTAATACTGCTCCTATATTTGTTGAGTAGTTTCAACAATATTTTGTTGGAGAAACCATGGTGAACCAACTAGACCAATTTAGGTCAATTAGTTGTCACTTTCCAATAGATTCTCCCATGTGGACCTCCACAAAAAAAATCTCATGTGATACAAATCTAGTCGTTCACAAAAAAAAACCAATGGCTGATATCTTATTCGTCTCTCATTGGTCTCACTAGATTAGTCTCTCATTGGTCTCACTAGATTACATACGGTTGGTTGATTGATTGGTGTTGTCTAACTGTTCTACTTTTTGGTCTTTTTCATCAGAATTGTGTGATTTCACTCTGCACGAAATCACAATATTTTGTTGTTTAAATTGCATTTTTAAATGCAGAAATAAATTCAGCCTGCTGAAAAATACCTAAAACACCCTAATTATACAGAAATAACCACTCAAATCTACAGATCAACAATCAAACAAATATCACCTGAAATATATATGATGACTCCAAAATAATTTATGAGTTGGATGCTCTTACATCAAACTCTCTACATAAATCAAAAGCACATCTTCATGTTGAGGACCAAATCTGTCGTTGAATAGTCACATAGTCACTTCGATTATTCATATTTTTTTCATAAATTAGGTACACAAATTAAAACCCTTCTTTTTCTTCCTCCAGTCCACACCTTAAACTCTACAAACCTTCTTTTCATCATCTTCATTTTCACTTTCGTCCTCATCCTAATATTTTTCGGTCTCCTCAAATCTACTGCTAGCATCCATCTATATAACTCTTCTCCATTTACTCACCATCATTCGAATTCACAATGCTCTTCTTTCCTTCGGCTGCTATCTCAATCATCCACAATTTTAACTATTACAATGTAAGCATATCAAGGTCCTACCTGCTACACTTATCATCCTCCAAAGTGGCACTAATATTTCCCATGGTTCCCTTCCATATGAGCAATTGATAACAATATTTGATCTCTTCAAGGCTCCACATTGTAAGAATTTGGCCAACTAATTTTTCTTTTAAATCATTTTGCTCAAAAGAAATATCACAATATGTTCTCAGTTCATCTTCTTCATCATCATGGTCACAATATGTTCTTAGTTTATCTTCTTCATCATCATCACATTCAACACATGACTCATACTATTTCACATATTCAATAATAGGTTCATTTATTTCTTTAATAATTTTTTCTTTAAAATAACTTTCTTTATCTACTTCTTCAATTTTTTAGAATTGTTTATCTTTAACATTTTCAACAATTTTTCCTTTATTTTGTTGTTGCTCTCCAATCTTTGCATTCATTCATGATTCCATTAATATATTTCTTCAATTCCTAGTGTTGCCTTCCACATCAACACCTTCAACATTATCACAATTAGTGTCCTCAACTTTATCCTTGACTCTTGGCATGCATTCAACATCATGTTCTTCATCAACATTTTTAATAGCAATTTCATCTACACAAAATTCATCCTCAAGCTTTTTCATGTCCACTACTTCAAATTTCAAATGAGCTTCATTTTTTTTTCTCTTCATTTTTCTTCTAATGCTTGGTAGCTTCAACACTTCATTAGAGTGCCTTTTCTCCTCAACTTTTGCAACTTCAATAATACTATCAATAAACACTTAGAATGTTACAAAAAATAAGATTTTCTTTCATGTTCTCATCTTCCTCTTCTCTTGCAACTTGTATTGTTGCAAATGCAACTTCAAAAGTTGCCTTCTCTGCATTTGTCTTCTAGTGCAGCTAAAGCAGTCTCATCATCTTTTCCTAAGTCTATTGCTAAGGAAATGTTCATATGCATGTGTTCATGTCCACCATCAATATGGAAATTTTCCTCAACATCATGCTTTTTCTCCTTGGTGTAAGAACCTTCCTTTACACACACACTTGCTATGGAAGCTCCCCTTTGTCTACCTTCACCTTTTATAGTCTTCAAGGCCATTTTTTTTCTTCAGATTCTTCAATTTCCAGTGTAGCCTTCATCACTACTGTAGATTCCTCATCCTCAACTACTACAACAATAACCTCATCATCTACATTGTTTTCTCCATTTAAAAAATAATCAATCAACTTCATTTCTTTACTAACCCTAATCATTTCATTCTCATCATTAAATTCTTCTTAATCAAATTTTATTGCAAATTCAAATAATATATTTTGATCATCCTCTTGCTTGATTTCCTCTCTCACAATGTCCTCATGAGCTATCAATTCTTCTTCAACTTCAATTACAACCTCAAGAATGTTGTTGAAATCTTTAAAGTCTTCATCAAATTCATCATATTTCAATTCAAGGCCAGCAACACTAATTTCATCTTCTTCACTTGCAACATTAAGATAGTTGTTTTCTTCTTCACCTGTAGCATCAACATGGTTTCTTTATTCTTCCTCTGTACCTGCAAATGCACAAACATTAAAGTCATCAAATAGTTTCCATGCCTTCATGGACATGTCCTTCAAGGCTCTTTCTTCACTTTCTACTTCATGTTTGATGGTTTTAGTATGATAATCATCATTTTCTTTACAGTTCACATCAAGCTCTACCACATCGTAACAATACATCAAGGAACTTGAAATTTCCCATGGAATACCATGTAACATTTCTCCCTCTTTTGGTACCCATTCAATAATTCCATCATCATAATCATAATCACCATCTTCACTCCAATGCTTCTCATTGTCCTCAAATTCATTGTATTATTCATCATGTGATTCATCTTCTATAAGGTCTTCATCCATTCTTTGCTTCTCATTATCATGTACATCAAATGCCCTAACATGGAAAGGATTCTTTGTTTGTTCTAAAACTTCCAATCTTTTTTTCATTAATTCACATGTAATAGAAACTTCATCTTCATTCCAAGTCTTTTTCCTTTTCCACTAATTTCCTCAAGGATTTATCTTGACCAAGGGTTTCTTTAATCCCTTGCATTGCTTCCAATACTTCTAATTGAGCCACCATTTTCTTTATATGTTCACATGTTCCATATAAGGCCTCTTTTTCACTAGACCTCCTTATGCTACAAACCCCAACCTTCACTTGTTTGTGAGCCATCTCTACCCCTAGATAATGTGCAACTTCTTCTCAAACTTTATAGTTCTACCAAATTTCACCGTTGGAGTTTTCTTCTTAAATACCTTCTTCTCAACTTCTCCACTTAAATTTTCTACAATAGCTCTACCTAACCTTCTCTTGTTGGAATTGTTGTTTTCTCAACCTCCTAGCAGAATTCAAATCTACCTGCAAATTTCCAAACCTACAATGGGTTTACTCCTCTTCAACTACCCACAATTTCAAAGTTCTTAAACTTTCTCAAACAAGTCTACCCAAAATCAACTATGGACTTGTCCTGATCTTTCTCCTTACAATGTCTATCCAACCAAAATTGGAGTTATTTTCACTATTCCCCTGCAACTCTACCCATAACCTTAATTATGGAGCTGCACTTCTTTTGTAGGATTCCACCTACTCTGTAGGATACTCCTGCTCATAAACTAATTGGCATTGACGGGGTCACAACCCCTTACAGATTACAAAATTTCCTTAAAACAATAGAGAGTCAAAGCTCTATTACCATACAAGATTTACAATCCCCTACAAGTTTCTTAAACCAAACAAACGATACAAAGAGCTCCACGGGTTCAAAATCCACACACAATATTTAGAGATGCAACAATTAAACTTGTGCATTAAAAAACACGCTCAAACATAGAAGTCTTGGATTCAAATTTGAGGCTCAACAAGTTTTCTATTAATTTTAGAAAACTTACAAATATACATTAACAATGCCTCTATGTGCTTCTTCTTCTTAATTTACAATTGGGTGGTCAAACCCTTCAAATTCCTTTAGCAAAACTCTAAGTCTGTTTGTTGCATTACATTGAAATTCCCTAATAATTTTTGAACATATACACTATAACAATTACTGTTGCAGTCATGTGTCAGTCCTCTATATTCTGAATCTCCTCCTCCTCCTCCTCCTTCCCTAGCTCTTCGACCTCTATTCAGTCTTTAGTTTTCTACATATAGGCTCTTCCTTCTATTCTCTATTCTTCTTTGGTTGTGGTGCTCTGACCCTTGCTTTCTTTCATTCTAAAAACTTCGAGCCTCTTTATCGATATTGTATTTATTTATTATGGAACTCTCTTCATAATAAAACAAGAAGGTCCCTACTTATTCTCCTCCTCTCCTATATGTTATGGCTTCATTAATTAAAATAAAGCAACCCTTGAAGCAAAAACATTCTAAGTGTTCTAATTCACATTCTATTGTTAATAAACCCAAGGCAAATTATACAAGAACAATCCCTGCAAAACAACTATTCCATGCCTTAAGATTATGTTTATGTTGTCTTTCCATGATAATAATATATTGTCATAAATAACCTAACCAATAAGTTTATTTTCAACTACTGATTTATGAGATGTTGCCAATTTTTTTTTATGGAACTTGGCATAGCGTGTATAGGTAAAAGTTATGACTTCACTCTTTAACTAGAGTGATGTCAATTTTTAAAAATGTGCTCTTATAATTACTTTTCTTAAAGTAAGTTTGGTTATTATTTTAATAGGGAGATCAAAGTTTTTGACTTCTTGTTATATATATTGTCATAAATAACCTAACCAATAAGTTTATTTCCAATTACTAATTTAAGAGGTGTTGCCATATTTTTATGAAAATTGGCATACTGTGTAGAGGTAAGAGTTATGTATCCAGAGTAATGTCAATTTTTAAAAATGTACTCTTATAATTACTTTTCTTAAAGTAAGTTTCATTATAAATTTACTAGGGAGAGATCAATTTTTTTACTCTATTGTTATATATTGTCATAATAATCTAAAGAATAAGATTATTTTCAACTACTAACTTACAAGATTTTGCCATTTTTTTTAATGGAAATTGGCATAGTGTTTAGAGGTAAGAATTATGTCTCAGAGGGATGTCGATTTTTAAAATTATATTCTTATAATTACTTTTCTTAAAATAAGTTTCATTATTATTTTATAAGAAAGATCAATTTTTTAAAATTATTATTATAATATTTTTAATATGTGATTAATTCAAAAAATTAATATATATAAGTGAAATATGAATTGGTTCTTCTGAAATATTGTTTGGAGTGAATTAGATCTTAGCTTGTGCTTAAAATCCTAAAATCTTCTTTTTGGGTGCATAGTAGCTAGTTGGAAAGATCTAATTGAGAAGTAAATTTTTTATGGCCAACTCTACCCCAAATGGCCAAAAAACATCATTTAAGGCCTTAAAAACACCGTGGAAATTTAAGACTTGGAAAGATCTAATTGAGAAGTAAATTTTTTATGGCCAACTCTACCCCAAATGGCCAAAAAACATCATTTAAGGCCTTAAAAACACCGTGGAAATTTAAGACCTGGAAACTGTAGATAAAAAACTGCCATGGAGAACCATGTTGAGTCACTGGAAGAGGTGGGTGACCACCTATGTCCACCTCGAACATATAGTGTAAAACAAATTCTATCAATCAATCAAATGATGAAAAACACTACAATATACATAACAATATAAATAGCTAGAATGGTGGTAAATGTCTATGCACAACAAGAAGTTAAAACTTTATTTTATAATAATGACAAACAAACCTAAAAACCCTAAATTGTAAGAATTCTAAATATAACTTGATTAGTATTAATATTGATCAAAACAAATTTAATTTGTTTGAGAAAAAAAATAAAACTTATCTAAATCACAATTTTTAGATTGATACTCTATTTTAAGTCTTTTTTAACTAGTTGGAAAAAACCCTACTAAAATAATTCAAATACTATTTTTCCTAAAAAAAACTTATAAAAAACCTCCTAACTTTCAAAGTCAAACTAATTTTTATGTGAATCTAAATAACCACCTATATCACCTCTTTTTAAAAAAACCAAAACTTCACTTAATATTTCGTTGAGTTTCACAAACTCTCACCATATCTGACATATGTGAGTGAAAAAATACACTAATACCCTTTTTAAGAATTGAAAATTACATTACACACCAACAATTTAAAAACCCAACCCCACCTTTCTTTATACAAAATATCCAACGCCATCTTCAAAATTATGCCAATAGACTTATACCTCGAAAGAGGTCCCAATTTTCTTTTATCTCTCCTATACACAGAGAGAGGAATGAGCGTGCTTGTCAATACAAAACAAGTGGAGTGGACCTTATGAAACAAGGAGAAGTCTAAATATCAAGAGTGCATTTTATTTTAGGAGATTTAATAAGATTTTACTTTTTCAGGGAATAGATTTCACTTTGCTGTAGGTTAAATGTTTTAAGTTTTAGTTTTATTTGGAATATTTCCTGGTTATATTTGTTTAAATTGAGTGAATAATTATTGAATCTGTAGATTTGATTTATTATTTCTATATAATATCAATGTTTTGGAGGTTTTTTTTTTTTTTTTTTTTTT
>SNQJ01S0005738.1:112596-128815 GCA_010110895.2 Picea sitchensis
TATTTTAAACAATACAAAATTGTAATTTCATATAGATTTAAAAATCTAATTGTATTTCAAAAAAAACAAAAAACAAAAAACAAAAAAACAATTATACAACGCCTTTCACTTTTAATTTCAGAGATCTGAATAAGATTTCACTGGCCATACATTTCACTTTACAAAAAAGTTAATAGACAAGTTGTCGCTACCTTTTGACAAGGCAAGCTGCACCCTTCCTCGAGTAAAGAAAAAGGTAGGGTTTACCGTTCGCGGAACAACCGATGAGGTGAGGGTTAGCAGCTATGAGAATGGAGCAAAAGCTTTTGTTACGAGGATTGACATATTAAATAAGAGAATCGCATAGCCAGATGCAGCCGTCTGTCAAATATGGCTCTGATGTGATACGGGTGCTTCAAGAGCTCATTGATCATCAGAAAACAAAAAAAAATACAGTTCGAGTGGTCTATTTGGTTAAGGATTTTCAGATTGTGGGCATTGAAGGTGACATTTATGTCATTACCGCATTTGCATGGATATCGCAATACGTCTTCGCTTTCCATAGTAGTTGTCGTTGTTGGGATGGGAGTAGTGGGGAAGAATCTCATGGTCGAAACTCTCCGGGAATGTTTCGACCATTTCATTTTGATGGCAGTGTGGCAGAAATTCGTGGGTGCCTCGCGTTGTTGATACTACTAAGGTGTTTACGCGGAGTGGGTTTGTTCTTACATACCAAAAAAACCCATTCGCTGATTCTCATATTATTAAGGATTAGTAGTGATTCAGAGCGTCGTTTTATGCCAAGATCAATGTTGTGTTCTGCTGTGCAATGCATCTTTTATGTGCCCAATGCCTAATGCATCTGATATGTGATCAAAGACTTTGCTCGATTAACCCTGCAACCCCATAGATTTAAGGGTTTTGATGGGCGATATAGAGACAATTGATCATCGCTGAAGGTGCAAAAAAAAGAGATCTTTAATGATCCCATTGACTTCCAGTGCCATTTTGATGCAAGGAAACTCAAATGCGACATCATGGTATGCGTAATCTGGATTGTGATTGGGATGAATTTATGTAGCTAAATGCATTCCTTTCTTGTGTAGCAAAGAATTAGAAGCCACTTCTTTTATGGCATAACTCTAGTGCTAATTATAGAGGCCTAGAAAGGATTTCTAATCTGAGACAGCTATGCTCGTCGCAGAACAAAATATGTCTTGAAAAGTTTGAAAAACATTTAGTGTTATAGGAAAAACTCATTATAAATTTGCAAATGTAGAGGAAGCAATGCCAATTTTGAAGTATTTGTGGATGCACATATTATTTGCGCTGTGTAGAGAGATTTTATCATGTAGATTTGATATTGCTATGTATATGTGATCATTGAGTGAAAATCTCACTTTTATACAGTTTTATCTTTTCCTTACGTTTCTGCTAAATCTTCTATTACATTCATTAGCAACAAATCTATAATATCCAAGCGTGTTTTTAGGCAAGTGAATCGCGTCGATTCCCCAATTATTTTTCCATTTCATTCCCACCCGTGCCATCCCTTCTCCTTGGTGGCAATCATTGCTTACTATTGAATTTTGGGCATGGTTAGGCTCAGATATCACAACATTTAAATCATATTCAACCTGTACACTGTATTCATTTTTAGCTTAAACACAATTTGCAGTGAATGATCATTCTACAGTTATAGTTAGATAATAACATTCATTATTCTATGTTTTTGATTTTTTGTCAATTGATTTTTTTCAACTATCATCGAAATTTGGTAATTGGTAATGTAATTTATTGGCGAAATCACAATATCGTTTAAAAAACATTTTTAAATGCATAAATTGATTCAGGGCCCTAAAAAAACCCAAAACACCCAAAATATATAATCCTACTTATTCAGTATAATCAATACTCTGTATAATCAGTACTGTATCTGCCTTAAAAGTCGATAACACCAGCATGAAGACTATATATCGAGTGATTAGAACCAAGCCTTAAAATAAGAAGAACAAAGATTGCAAAGTCTACCTCAAAGTTTTTGGTAGAGAGTGTTCGTAGCCTACAATGAAAGGTAGCAATCAAAAAGCTGATGCAAGGTACAAGGGAGTGGACCAAGAACAATATGAAGAAGTTTATCAAAGGTATACTCAATATATGCAGATATTGATTCAATGGTCTAACTAACACAAAGGGGGAGATAACTGCTGATCATTTTGGCTTCATCGATATTTATCTTATCTTTATCCCTCTTCAATGTTTTCAATAATCCTGCACCTAAATTATTTTTAAAGTAGTCCATTACAGAAAATTAACAAACATAATTGGTATATATAGGAATTTTTTATGGGTCAAATTTCGCCATGGGAATAATTTGTAACATTAAAGTGAGCTGAAATTTATTATTCTCCTGTTGTTTATACTTTAACCCAATTTTTTTTAATGCTGGTATGTATATAAATTTGCCAATTTATACACACATTGTTTTGCCATAGTATTGGCTGTATCTGAGTAAGTGCAGGGGTTGTGTTTAGATCATGTTACATAGTTTAATAGTTAAGGGCCATTTAGTTTGGTGTGAATTCAGTGGACCAAAGGGTGTATTGGTATGTTGTTTTGCCATGCCTCTTGAATAAATCGGTTTTTTTCAGTTCATGTAAGTATTGGTACATGCCTGGACTTTTCTAAAAATAATAGCAGACGAGGATATAATGAGATACAAGTGAGGATGTCCTCCATTAACAATGCATAGGCAGTTTCTATGTTGTTTAACTGCGGTTACAAGATTGTGCAGGATTTTACTAGTTAAATTCAAAGGTGTTCGTTCAAGATTGGGACAGACTCTATGTTGTTCAACTGCAGTTAAAAGATAGTGCAGGATTTTACTTGATAGATTCAAAGGAGTTTGTTCAAGATCGGGGCAGATTGGGACCTCTACCACTGTTTTTTGAACCTTGAACATGGGTTTTCCATTGGGGTTTAGATATTCGGTGGTTGGGTATTCAAGTATTGGGTGGTGAAGGCAGAGCAACGATATATAAAGATGAATAATTCTATGTGTTTCAAAATTCCAAATCTAAATATCACTGTAGTAGTTATTTCAGAGTAAGGATATATAAAGATGAATCATTCAATGTGTTCAAAATTTGAAATCTAAATATCACTGTAGTAGTTGTTTTATTATGATCATGATATAAATTCGGATAAAACCGTTCTATGCACAGAAACACTGGAAAGTGAAACCTTGTTTTATTCTCACTGGCTGTTGAAAGCATAGTATCCTCGATTGCAAATCTTTTAAATCATGGATGCTTCCACTTTTTACTTTACATCTTTAATTATATTGCTGTTTACAAGCTCTTCATATTTTTCTTCCGTTGTATTTTGGGATCTCTAAATTTTTCCTTTGGTTCTAATAGACTTGAGGACTTAAGATCTCTAAATTTCTCCTATGGTTCTAATAGATTTGAGGACTTAAGTTCCTATGAGTAATGGTACATAATGGAGTGAGTCTACAGTGAGCTACTCAATCGTTTGGGTATTCCTATCTGATTTAAATCCGGTCCATGAACTAGAGCGATTTATGGAATTATTTCTTATGCATAGAATTTGAGATTCATTAGAATTTCATTGAGTTTAATTTATGTTCCCCTTCTCTGAATCTGGGATTAATTAATCTATTTTTTTTTAACTTTTAATCTATAATTCATCAAATGTTATCTTTGGTATATCCAAGAAGTTCACAAGAACCGCCCCAAAAAAAATCAACATTACATTGACAAGTGCAATTTATGCAAGAGTATTGAACTATATGCATTTTGTATCTTGTTGTGAATTTGAATCGAATTGTGAGTGTCAACCATATGTACTCAATTACATATGCTTGAATTTTGTAAAAAGCATAGGATCAACATTATTAATCTTCGCAAGTATGTATTATATTTATTCATTGCATTTCAACATCTCTAAATTTCTGTAATGATTCTTATAAACTTGAAGATTTGAGATCCCAATGTTCATTGGACAATGTAGCTTCATTGTTATGGCTTTTGACAAGCTCTTCATAATATTCTCTTTGCGTTTTAAGGATCTCTAAATTTTTCCATGGTTTTGATAGACTTGAGGATTTGAGTTCTCAATGTTCATTGGGTAATATACTTCAAAAAAGGCAGCCAGAGGGTTAGTACATCCAAATTCCTAAGTTCCTAGAATCAAAGTTAATATTGCAGTGCTAAAATACTGCGGTCTTGGAAGTCAAGGAAGTCCAAGACTCGTTGGTAAGCCTTATGTTTAAATTTGGAATTTGGTTTTCTAAATAATCCTGGGTATAAGATGAGATATAATGTTGTGAGACTTATTTTAAAACCTCTAGCCTATAAATGTATAAATGTTTACATGTTAAACTTTTGGACAATTAGCTAGAAAGAGGTCTACAATCTGATAAGCTCTGTTACCAGAAACGGAATGGCAACAGATGTTTCTTTCAAAAAACATCTGAAGGCCGTTTCTTACGGCCGTTCCCGTTTCTGAAGGCCTGAAATGGTTTCTTACGAAACGAATGTTGTCTCTTAGGGCCATTTCTGGTTTTTTTAGTACTAGAGGTTTTTGGTTGCCCAGGTTGCTGGGATCGATTCGCCCGGGATGCGGAAGCGAGCTTTCCTTTCATTCATGGCATTTTAGGAGTTCGAACTATAGGACATCGACAGCCGCAGAATTAGGTCTGGAAAAGATCCATCAGATCATGCGATTGACTACCTCGTTGGTTCATTCATAGCAGACCTCGTCGAGGGTCTCCTCCTCTCTGACTCCAATTCCCAAGTGATCCGGAATCACTATTTCAGCAAGAGATTTACTGTAAAGCAATTCACTATTTGCGATTTACAATTTACTGTAAATCATAGACCCCCCACTTCAATTGTGATTTACAGTAAATAGATGTAGCAGCAACAGAATTCGTTATATCTAAGGCCGCGAGGAGGAAGGGGAGGGGGACGGGCATTAGTAGCCTGTGGAGTAATAAGTTGTGGAGGTGATCGATGGATTGTCGATGATGGAGGAGGATGATATCGCCGCTGGGGAAGAGTAGTGATTTGTGTATCACAACAGTGAATTGCATTACAGTAAAAGCCCCCACCTCAATTCTGATTTAAATTTTACAGTTTATTGTGATATACATTAAATAGTGATTTGCGGAATTAGTAAGTTTATTGTGGGCAACTTAAGTTATTTAAGAGAGTTTGTGCTATCTTCCTGCTCTTCTTTACTTTCAGTGTTGTTTTTAATGTATAATTGATGAAGCTTTCAAAGCAGATATGCTTCCATTACCTACAGTGTAGGTTCAACATCTTTACTATTTAAAAACCCTTCATGTTATTCTCTCTCGGGTTGAAGTCTCTCAATTTATTGTAATAGACTTGTGGTCTTGAGATCGCAACGTTGGTTGGACAATATAGAGCTTCAATGTTATCGCCCTTTCCAAGCTCTTGATATTCTTCTCTTTGTATTTCAGGACTTCCAACTTCTTCCAATGGCTTTATACACTGGAGACCTTGAGATCGCATTTAGTTCACTATGCATATAGGTTATTAATTCATCTAAAGATGTATTCATTATGATATTTAGAAGTGTTTAATCTTCTATAATCTTTTTAAAAGTTTATACATGGCTAGCTCCCATATGTGTGAGTAATGGGGCTGAGGTATCATTCACTTGTATTATAGTGGTCAACAAGGTAGGTTAACTTGTGGGTAGCATAATTTTCGCATACAAACTCGGATTGAGGATTGAGGTGTTTTTTGCACCATTGGAAAGGTCTTGGTGTGTACAACAACGTCAAGGGGAAGTGAGCTATGCTCGCAAAGTTTTGATCCCAAAAATGCTATTTGATGCCTTAAAATGGTGTGAGAAGATTCAGGACCTAAATTTCCAAATTGAAACCGGCCACTAAAATGCGACCTGCAGACCTATTCCTTCATTTTTTCTACCCAAAAAGTACAAAGATAGATAACAAATTATATGATAATCTATTCCAAATCAGCCTACTAAGACTGTCTTGGTCAATTCTACGATTTCAAATGTTCTCTGATCAGCCTGTATGGTTCCCTCTTGATAGAATTGCCCTTTGGCACTTGAATACATTTATTTCCAAAAGAATAATTTTATGAGCATTCATTGATGCCTGGAATCCTTGTCAGGATAACTCCATTCTGGTTAGCCATATGATGTTGAGGCATTTATTCTGTACATTGTTGATATTAAGTCCGACATCGTGTCACGTATCTTTGCCGTGGAAACTGCTTACTTGCGATCTCCGAAGTTTCTGGTGGTTATAGTCTGAGACTGTGATGTGTTTTACAGGTTCTGCCCAATGGACTTCTCTGGCTGGATTTGGATTATATCTACTTATATAATTTCTTTCCCTGTTAGGTTATGTTTTGTACCAATCACAAAAGACTAAATTTGAGAGATTGCTATATAGGTCTAAAGAACCATCATTCTCATTATTGAAGTAGCTAAAAATCATATGATCTGCATCATGCCATAATATGGCTCTTCTTGACTAAAATATGTTAAGTATCTTAAAGCCAATTTCGCTGTAATCTTTAATATTCTTTGCAAATCCGCTTGCAGCATAGTTTGGATTAGTTTCCTTGACCCCATTGTTTGAGTTACTCGTGCCTTATCTTGTATTATGAAATTATCTCATAGATTGGATTGCTTCCATAGCATAGTTTGGTCTATTTTTATTGTAGTTTATAAGATTTCTTTAGGGACACGTTAGGTGCTGCGTCTTGGCTTTTTTTTTTTTTAATGATGGTTGTATTTTTACGTTGGCATTGACCTATTTTATTTACGAACATTAATATATTTTCTTTAATTTCTTTGGAAACCCTCTCTCAGATCCTCTGGATGGCGTGTATGCTTCACCGTGGGATTTAACAACTACGTCATAAGTCTATGCTGCGCTTTGATATCTTCTACTCCTATCTTTAATATTTTCTGGTGTTTTAACTTTTGGTTTCAAGTTCTTTCTAATCAGTTGGTTTGGTGAGGTTTGGCTCACATATTGATGTTTTCTTTGATGATCTAATGTCATGAAATACTACAACCTGGTAAGTTTTATTTGGTTATTGGAAGGTTAAGAGCTTTGTCAGAATGGCTGCATTGCCCACCTTTGATATACATTCTTGTGTAACGATTTCGGCTAGTTTCAGAGATTGAACTCCATCCATTTCAATTGCTTCTTGGCTAGGTGATTTCGTTCCATATTTGAAGCTTCTATGTGCCAGACGTGGTTGCAATGTTGTATGTTTGTATGTCAGTACTTGTATCAAACTCATTTAGATTCTCTTGATAGATTTGACTTGTATCTGATTCCGTCATTTTGTTACTGCAAATATCCTGTGTTCCAATTGAAAGCTTTAATTTTGAGGAGCCTCTTGGTATTTCATATCCATCTCTACTCTGAATTGGTCTACTGGAATAGGCCATAGAAAGGACCTCGTCAAACACAGATCAGTTCAGACTGACAATTGCTTCAATTGGGTAGACTAGTGGTGTTTCGTTGTTTGACATTCCTTGCAAATCTTTTTGTTAAACAGGTTGAAGTACTTCTAGGTTGTAATAGTTATGTCTTACTTGGAAATTGACTTTTCATGTGGTGATTGAGACCAAAATATGGAATTGAATCCTCAGGCGGAATGATCTCCTGACTTGCATTTTACAATCTCAGTTGTGTTCATGGTTCTTCATCTGGTTACTTTGCCAAGTGTTTATCAATGGATGGTTTCATTACACTCTCTAAAGTTTCCAAACTTTGAGATGATACTACAATATGGGATGGAAATTCCTGTATTAGGTTCGCCTTGTTGAGATTTTAGTGCTGAGTTTGTTGCCTCTTTTTTGTTTTTCACTCCTTGTAATGTTGGAAGCTTTCTGTGATCATACAATCTAAATTTGAGGAAGAGTCAGGTTTCTCATCTCCATAACCTCTTTCAATCATTAAAGCAGTGGGGGTTATTTCTTCATTGAGAACTATTCTTGTCTCATTCGCTATTGTCTTTCATATTCCTTGGACATTGTTTTTAGTTACTACCCTCCTGCTTTGAAATTCTTTCTAATAAATGAAAATTATGGGTTCACTCCTGAAATTTGTTATCCCCTCTGACACTTCTTCTCTGAAAACTGAAGCAGTATGAGTTGTTCTGTCAGTGCTATGGGAAGTTAAAGCCTCTGTGAAACTCTTGCATCTTGTGCAGATGATATGCCCTGCAGAATTATCACTTTTGCCAGTGCCTGTGGTTGAAATTCCACATCCGTTTGAGTATGCAAGACTTCGCAAGACTTCACAAGTAGCTTCCAGTTTTATTGAAAGGATATCAATCACCTATGAAGTTTTGAAATCCTTAGAACTTTCTACCTTATGAGACTTGGATTTCATGGATAGTTTTCCTTTCTAAGCTTATTTTCTTGGCATTTCAATATCTCTGTTTCTTCATTATGTTTTTCTTTCCTACCATCATCCTCTTGAACTGAAAGCTACATGTCTATTATCGATTCAGGAGGCTCATTTAGAGTCTTCAAGGTATCTTTAGTCTTCTTAACGTGTGCAGCTGCAATGTTGCAAATTGACTGTAAACAATCATTCCTCACAACTTGAGAAACTTCCTCATCAGTCATGGAGACCATCTCAAGTGTTTAGAGTCTAGACTGCTTCTGGGGCTTCAAAAATTAATAATTCGAGCAGTGAGAATGATTTCATCAATTTTGTGTGAGCATGTGGCCTTTGTCTGTGAAGAATCTTTCAAGATTTCTACAATCTACAACTTACTTCCTTGTCCAGTTTACCCTTTTCACATTGATATGTCTCTACACTTTTCATCTCTTTTACTATACAATATTGATCCTTATTCAATCGATTTTTAATGAAGCTTCAACCGTCTCATTCCCTCTATTCCTTTCAAAATGCTTCACAAACAGAGGCCACAATTACTACATCATGTGGAATTATGTAATATACCCGGGGAAGTAATATGGGGTACCTAGGGAGGTACCCAATGAGAATGTAGTTATGTGTTATTAGTGGAAGTCATTTAATATATGAGAATGTGGTCATTCAATGTAAGGTGGACTAGGTCCACTATATTAATAAATGCCCACTATGGTAGTCAAATGTAATAAATGTGAGAAGACTTTTTAAAAGGTTTCTAGGAGATAGGGAGAGCTATATAAACAAGTGTAAGCAATGCAATGAAACATAGTGAATAGTATTGTGATTGTACAAACAATGATTGTTTGAGGAGTTTTATCCTTCCATAAGGTTCTTAGGAGATAGGGAGAGCTATATAAACAAGTGTAAGCAATGCAATGAAACATAGTGAAGAATATTGTGATTGTACAAGCAATGATTGCTTGAGGAGTTTTATCTTTCCATAAGGATTAATATATCGTGTTACCTTATCTCAAGGGTTTTCATGTTATGGTGAATGGTTTATGGTTTATTCTTGGTATTATTGAAGTATATTTGCAAATCTGGTATAGGTACTTAACAGATTACAATTTTCCTCATTCCTTGCATGCAATCATTACAATCTGATGATCTTTCTGTATAATTTTTGTATCCATCCCAAGTGTTGGATTTAGTTTGTAAGGTTCTTGTGAGCTTGAAAGCCTTTGGTGCAATGCTACAATGATTGTATCTTGTACATGTGAGATATTTACTCTGCAAAACATTGGGATTGAACTTCCTTGCTTTGCAAAGCTTCTGAGTTTCCTTTGGAATTGTAACATGATATTCATCTAAAGTTGAAGACTTTGTTTGGATGTTCTTGTGTAGTACATTTGATACAATTGTATCTTCCTCTTCCAGTTGGGTCTCCAAGACTTCAACACCAGTTGTAATTTCCTATTTGACATGAATAAATAGAGTTTTTAAAACTTTTTTTACAACCATCTCCGGTCCATAGTTTGCCTTCCTTTTGGGGATATCCTTTTTGAGCTTCTCTTCTTGGAGTTTATATGCCTCTTGATCCCTTCATCTCTTGTTTTCTATAAGAAAAATAATTTTTAATAAAAAATTGTATTTTTGGTAAAGTTGCATTCCCACTGGTCCTTCCAACTACTATTAGAACTTGTTTCCGCATAATACACACCTCAGGCAACGTCGAAGAAATATTCAATCCACTAGGTGTGTCCTTGGGGGCAAGTTTCGAGTCAAGGTGTTTTCACCTGATCTTTAACTCCCCCGTCTAGGCCAACTCCTAGTGAAGCCAAGGGGGGTAGTCCCTAATAAAATAATCTAAGGCTTGAACTAAAACTAAGCACAATTATTATTGTAGGAGTTTATTGAAATCAAGAGAAAGATAACAACTACTCTAACAACATATATGACAAAATAAAGTTTGCTTATGATAAAAATGAAGTACCTCAACACAAAAGATATAGACTTAAAACAATTGTTGGTACTTAGAAGTAAATGATAAGCAATATCAAATATAGACCAGTGTCGACAATGTAGATAGTGTTGCCGTATGAGAATGTGTTGCAATTCTTTTGAGAGTTTTATTAAAATGCATTATTAAGTGAGTGGATTTATTGTGAAGTGGTTGTTGTGAGTGCAAGACAACTTATGAAAGTAGAATGTGTGCAAGTGATAACAATAAAGAAAATCTAATCTAGATGTGGCCTTTTAGAGGCTATCCCTCAAATTGGATGCAAAGAACTATGTCAGAGGTCCAACGAGGAGAGTATCCTCCTGCAAGTTTAGTACAAATAACAAGTACAAAGAGTAATGTTGGAAGTCCACACGGGGAGAACCAAGATCTCAAGGAGTATCTTGTCTGACTTCACACACAATGCTCTATGTATTGTCCCAATAAGAATAATAACAACTATTAGATTTTCCTAGTTAAATCTAAATCTACACTGACAAGTCCTCATTCTATGTGGAACCTTACTCCAGAGATATGTTGATGATTGCAGCTATGTGAGACATTCTCCAGCTTACAAACCTGAGAGATGTTGATGATTGCAACTATGTGAGATATTATCCAGCTTACAAACCTGAGAGAAATCCCCTGAGAGAGGGGTGTGTGGTTCCTATCCGAGACAGAGTTGGAACATAGGGATGACCTCCTCCTTACAGAGAGTTGAGAAGAACTCTAGATGATTCTCCCGTGTAACGCAGTGAGAAATGATATCTGCTGAGTTGGACGTGCCTGTGGCTGAGCACAAGGTGAACGTGTGAAATGCCAAAGTGTTGGGTGCATCATCATGAGAACATAAATGAAGATGATGTATTAGCCTCTGAGTAGAAGAGTTGACAAGAAACTCTAGATGACTCTCCTGTGCAATGTAGTGGGAAATAAGATTTGTTGAGTGGACATGCCTGTGGACGAACACAGGTGAATGTGATCCTAGTGGTTGAGCACTAGTGAAGAAGTGGTTCTTCTATGTACTGCAGTGAGCCTGTGATATGGACATCCCTATGGATGTGCCCCTACTGGATGAGCATTAGTAGGTGTATATGATCCCTTGCTATATTGTTCAAGAGTCAGACCTGCCTGTAACCCTAATTGTAATGTAAAGGGTACAGGTCGACCCCACCTTAATGTGACTGGTAATTAATGTAAAAGATAATTAATTTGGTTAATATTAATTATATTATGAGCTAGTGAGGTCGGCCCTGTTGTGCCAATATACACTTATGTTGATAGGTTCAATCTAGTATAAGTAAAGGTAAATTTCCCATTGAGGAATCATATCTTTCATGTGAGTTTGGAAATTTTAGCAAGTACACCTTCTGGGGAAAAGTGCGCACCTCTCTTGGGTGCTAGACTTCTAGGGTTTGAACACCCTCTTGTGTGCTAGGTCTTATTGATGTTGAAGGTCTTTCTCTTGAAGAATATAGCAAAGGATTTGGCTGGGTTTTCTTCCCTTGTTGAGAAGGGTTTCCCATGATACTTCTTGTGTTCTTGTGCATGGTGTTTTTTCTTGTGATCTTGGTTGCTGCAACATTATTGTTTATGGTTAAGAAAAATGCTAAAATGGAATGAACTTCATGCTTAATCTAGCTTATTGAAAAATCAACGTGGTATCAGAGCACAGGTCTTGAAGAACCCATTGCACAAACAACTTTCAACCATCCTCTCTCTCTTCTGCAGAAACTATACGACCCTCCTAGGGTTCTCAGAAAATCCATACGACCTGCTCTTTTGGAGGTTTTCAACACTTGACACTTGTACGTTGGGGGTAAAAAGGGCATAGGAGTGTACGACCTCCTTCAGCACACCTCCAACAAGCTTCAAATCAAAATTCTGAGCATTTTGAAATTTTGGCCCTAGGGTTTCGCTAATTTCTGCAGAAATTTCAGTGTTAGGGTTTCTGCAACTCATTGAAGGAGCTCTTTAGCTCACTAGTGTTCTCCTATATTTCAAAGACTTATTGTTGGCAATCATAAGTCCAACAAAACATAAAAGTGATAGCCTAGCCTAGCTGTTAGGTTTTCTAGCCCAGTTGACAAAGGGTTGTGAAGAATCTAAAATTATGATGAACAAAAACTATGATGGAAGATAAGCTTGATGGATCAAGCAAGTTCAAGTTCCTGGAAGACAAGACTTCAAATGAAGACTTATTGTGGGTGATACAAAAAGGTGTCACTATGACATACCTCCTTCATGAAGATGTTAGAGGATAGAGATCAACCATATGCCATTGGTGAAATAATATCAACACCCTCAGGTATGCACTTGTATATATATTATTTGTATCATTGTAATGAGGGTAATTGCAGGACGAAGGAACCTTTTGCTGAAGTGTTGGATCCAGAGGGATCTCAATGCCTTCAAAGGAACAACACACAGTAAGTGAAGACTCCAGGTTTGATTATTATAATTGTCTTTCCTCTAACCTATATTTCATAATTTTGCTACATTACAAGTAGGTGTTGTAGTTGTGACAACAATCCTTAAATTGTTTTGATTCTAGAGATGCACTTATTATTCTCCTTTAGGAGATATCCCTGTTTTTGGTTCCTCTTGTTTTCTTGTTCCAGACAGGTTAAGAACAAAATAAGATGCTTATCCTTCAGAGGGAGTCACTTGAATCAGAGGGAGTCAAAACTATTTGAGAAAAAGGAAGAATAAAACCATCCTTGAGACAATCAATGCAATAATGCATGATCAAAATCCTTCTATGATTCCATGGGCAGAAGCATGCATGACACAGTATATGTTCAGAACAAGAGTCTTCACCAGACATTAAAAAAAAAACATAACTCCCAAAGAATCCTTCACCGGAGTGAAGCCTGAGATTGAACACTTCAGGATATTTGGGTGTCTAGTGTATTTACATGTACCCAAAGAGAAAAAGTCCAAGCCAGACCCTGCAGGGAGAAATGATATGTTTATGGGATAACAATGAATCTTCGAAGAAATTCCAGATCGACATCCCTGGTCAGAGATAGATTGAGACACGCAAAGATGTTATCCTTGAAGAAGAGATAGCTTTTCAAAGATCCAGAGAATCTTAGATGGAGATTGATAGTGAGACAATGCCTTCTCCCCCTTCAGCAGTTTAGAGGGAGACAAACACTATTCCAACTAATCCAGTTGCTCCAGTTGATATGTTCAAAGATATTGTAGTAGGGCATAAAAGGTCTGCCTAGGCTCACTCAAGAGGAGACAGAGAAACATACAAGTCTCTCAAGGCACATCCCGAGAGAACAAAGAGATTTTTCAAGCTACTCTTCAACCATGAGCCACATCATTGATTCTGAGTCTTCTTGTCATAGAGAAGCAATATGAGAACATGTATGGCAAGATGCCATAACAGAAGAATACCAATATATCTTAAAAGAACGATGTATAAGATATTGATCAGAGACCAAAAGGAAAATTTGTGATGATTTCCAAGTGGATCTATAAGATCAAGAATGCAGCTGATAGAAGTGTCGAGAAATACAAAGTGAGATCTACAGCCAGAGGTTTCTTACAAACAGAGGGAGTTGTCTATGATAAGACACTTGATCCAGTAAACCTGATACACTTCCATTCGTATTACCATCAATGAGTTGGAAACTATATCATATGGATGGATTCTTGATGAGTTGGGTTTCAGCAAGAGTGTTGCTGATCCAAACCTATATTATTAGAGTGTTGGTGACGAGAGCCTGATTTTGATGACTTATTTAGAAAGCCTTGTTGTTAGATACAAGCAAGCCTTGAATTTTGATTTCGAGATGAAGGATATTATTATGATTCAACACTTCTTGGGACAAGAAGTATGACAGAGGACCGATGAGATTTTTCCTAAGTCAAGGAAAACATAGAGTAGAAATATTAAAAGAAGTTCACTATGACAGAATGCAAAAACCACCGTGATGAATTTGAAGAAAATGATGATGATTCAGACGAGATTGATCCACAACTGATTGGATCATTGATGTATCTTGTTAACACCAGACCTAATTCATGCTATGCAGTGAATGTGCTTAGTCAATCCATGAGTTAGCCGAGACAGACTCACTAGATAGCAGTAAAGCATGTATTGAGATATATATACAAGGAACAGTTGGATATGGACTGAGATATGCCTTCAGTGTGAACTTGAGTTTGTAGGATATGTCGATACAGATTGAGCAGAGAGTACAGTGGACCGGAAGAGCACATATGGTTGTTGTCTTACCGTGAAGTTTGCCATTATTTCCCGATGCAACAGGAAACAAAACTATGTGGCCTTGAGTACCACAAAAGCAAAGTATATAGCATCGAATGTGAGAAGCCATATCTCTTCACAAGCTTCTGACATATTTACTTGACCATGAGATGGATCCTATGATGATAACCAAGAGCCGTGTGTAAATCAATTTGAGAACCCAGTGTTTCCTGATGGATCGAAACACGATGAGATGAAATATCCTTATATCAGAGATATGATGCAGAGGAAAATAGTACACATGCAACACCTTCCTACACATGAGGAGATTGTAGGCATCTTCGCCAAATTAACTTGGTGAAGAATGCCTCCCTAGTTGAGAGGGAGTGTTGATGACTCCAGCCAAGACAAAGTTCAAAGTACATCCGTGTGAGACTTGGCATGATGAAGAATGCCTCCCTAGATGAGAGGGAGTGTTGATGATTGCAACTATGTAAGACATTCTCCAGCTTACAAACCTAAGAGATGTTGATGATTGCAACTATGTGAGATATTCTCCATCTTA
Organism: Picea sitchensis; assembly: GCA_010110895.2. Taxonomy (NCBI): domain Eukaryota; kingdom Viridiplantae; phylum Streptophyta; class Pinopsida; order Pinales; family Pinaceae; genus Picea; species Picea sitchensis. The sequence goes on from SNQJ01S0005738.1 coordinate 127,793, forward strand.
CAAACCTGAGAGAAAGCCCATAAGAGAGGGGTGTGTGGTTCCTATCTTAGACAGAGCTGGAACGTAGAGATGGCCTCCTCCTTACAGATATTTGAGAAGAACTCCATATGATTCTACTGTGTAACACAGTGAGAAAGGAGATCTGTTGAGTTGGATGTGCCTGTGGCTGAACAAAAGGTGAACGTGTGAAATCCCAAAGTGTTGGGTGCATCATCATGAGAACATAAATGAACATGATGTATTAGCCTCCTCTGAGTAGAAGAGTTGACGAGAAACTCCAGATGACTTGTCTGTGTAATGTAATGGGAAAGAAGATCTGTTGAGTGGACGTGCCTATGGACGAGCACATGTGAATGTGATCCTAGTGGTTGAGCACTAGTGAAGAAATGGTTCTTCTATGTAATGCAGTGAGCCAGTGATATGGACATCCCTATGGATGTGCCCCTAGTGGATGAGCATTAGTGGGTGTATAAGATCCCTTGCTATATTGTTCAAGAGTCAGATCTACCTGTAACCCTAATTGTAATGTAAAGGGTATAGGTCGGCCCCACCTTAATGTGACTGGTAATTAATGTAAGAGATAATTAATCTGGTTAACATTAATTATAGTATGAGCTAGTGAGGTTGGCCATGTTGTGCCAATAGACACTTTTGTTAAAAGGTTCAATCTAGTATAAGTAAAGGTAAATTTCCCATTGAGGAATCATATCATTCATGTGAGTTTGGAAATTTTAACAAGTACACCTTATGGGAAAAAGTGCACACCTCTCTTGGGCGCTAGACTTCTAGGGTTTGAGCACCCTCTTGTGTTCTAGGTCTTATTGATGGTGAAGGTATTTCTCTTGAAGAATATAGCAAATGATTTGGCTGGGTTTTTTTCCCTTGTTGAGAAGGGTTTCCCAGGATACTTCTTGTGTTCTTGTGCATGGTGTTTCTTCTTGTGATCTTGGTTGCTGCAACATTATTGTTTATGGTTAAGACAAATGCTAAAATGGAATGAACTTCATGCTTAACCTAGCTTAT
>SNQJ01S0005738.1:133958-154851 GCA_010110895.2 Picea sitchensis
ACAGTTTATTCAAGATTATTGAACTTATATGCATCTTGTTTTGTTTGAATAAAATTGTATTTTGTTTTGTTTGAATGAAATTGTAAATGTGAACGATATATATTCAAATACAAAGCTTCTAAATAACATAACATAAGCTTCAACTTGATTATTGAAGCTGTATGTATCTTGTTTTAAATAACATAACATAAGCTTCAACTTGATTATTGAAACTGTATGTATCTTGTTTTAAATAACATAACATAAGCTTCAACTTGATTATTGAAGTTGTATGTATCTTGTTTTGTTTGTATGTATCTTGTTTTGTTTGAATGAAACTGTGAAGTTTAACAATATATATTAAATATAAAGCTTCTAAATAACATAACATAGGCTTCAACTTTGTCAAGCATAGGTTCAATATTATTACCCTGTGTTATCAGGAATTATATTTATTCATTGTGTTTCAAGATTTCTAAATATTTCTCATAATTTTTATAGATTTGAAGATTTGAGATACCAAGATTTCTAAATTTCTTTCATAATTTTTATAGGTTTGAAGATTTAAGATACCAATGCTTATTGGACAATTTAGCTTCATTGTTATGATTTTTAGCAATTTCTTTATAATATTTTGTCTTTAACTTCATTGTTATGATTTTTAGCAATTTCTTTATAATATTTTGTCTTTGTATTTTAGAATTTTTTCATGACCCTAAATTTAATAAGGTGAAAGTTTTAATGTATAGTCTAACAGTTCAGAACATTAATTTTCTTCTTATAAATTACATATTCAATTCCAAAAGAAAAATTACATATTCAATTCCAAAAGAAAGTAAAATATATATAAAAACAATCTGTAATTTAAAAATATTTGTGCTCTCACTAAGCTAAAAAGTAAGACAAAGAGGCTTTGAATTTTCCTCAATATTTATTAGATAATATACTTCAAAGAGGCAACCACAGAATAAGTTCAGCCAATACAAGTATTATTTATTTATGATGCCTAAGTTCCTAGAATCTAATGTAGTATTGCTAAAATGCTGCAGTTTAGAAAACCGTGCAGGTTTATCATAACCTTAAAATTTGGTTTTCTCAATATTATAATAATATTTGGTTTAACATGAGATTTGATCTTGTGAGATTTATTTTAGAACCTTTAACCTATAAATGTGCTAATGTTAACTCTCGGTGATTTTCTAGAAGTTAACAATTTATTAGACAAAGTTCTACAACATCAGGCTTATAAATGCATGTTTTATAAATGCATGTTTACGAGATTGGACCATTTTGTTTTATTTGAATATAACTATGATCATAAAATAATATAAATTTATTTTAATTTGGATATATTGAGTGAAATGATAAAAAATAATTAAGATATAAATCTTTCGATATTTAAAAAATTTTAATTTATATAAATGATTTTTATATATACTTTATATAAAATTTAAAATTAAATCAATTTTAGAAATAAATAAATATGATAAATATACAAATTTTTAATATTAAAATTTAAAATACATATTACTTCTCTCAATATAATAATATATAATTGATTGAAACTTTTAAAATATTAATCTCAATATAATAATATATAATTGATGAAACTTTTAAAATACTAATCTCAATAATATTATGAAACTTTTAAAATATGTAAAATGTAGATTTATCATCATTGTTACTTGCATACACTTCATATTATTCTCTATTGTTTTGAATATCTCTTAATTTCTCCAATTATAATTATAATGGACTCTTCATATTATTCTCTATTGTTTTGAATATCTCTTAATTTTTTCAATTATAATTATAATGGACTTGTAGTGTTGAGATCCCAATGTTGTTTGGATAACATAGCTTTATGTTATTGTACTTTACAACTTTATGACGCTCTTGGATTTCTAACTTTGTTTAATGGTTTTTAGTTTTTTGTATTTTAGGATTTCTAACTTTGTCTAATAGTTTTTAGTTTTTAATAGACTGAAGGTCTTAAGATTTCATTGGAAAATATATTTGTGTAGGACATTAATTCATCCAAATACATGTATTCATTATGTTTTGAAGTGTTCAATAAGATGTTTGCAATCGAAATTTGTGGAGTCATACTCAGAAGTGGCATTTTAGGTTAAAGATTATTGTCTCGCATCGGATTGAGCTCGTGGATTACAAGTAATGAAGCTTTTAAAAAGCTTGGAGATACTCCATTGTGAGCGATGAAAGCTCACTTGGCCAAGTTTGGTGAAGGGACTAATAGATCTCTTGGCCGATTTTTCTCGGTTTGGTTTTTCCAGGATAAATCGTGTCATGATTTATGTGTTGTTGCTATGATTTGAAATGCTATTTTTTCTATTGCATTTTTTAAAACTATCATTTGGTATCAAAGCAAGATTTTGGTTTTAGGGGGATGCCTTAGTTGCTAAGGGTTTGTCTTTTTTTTGGCCTGTAATATATATGGTCTAATGTCGGTGTTGTAGAAGATGATGAAGAAAGGAGTGCCTTGTGACACAACCAGGGTTTCAATGGAGGAAAGCCCATGCGGAGTAGTGAATGGACGACTCGCCTAGAGATGAAATGGAGGCCAAGTGGGCAAACACAGAAGGTCGGTGTGGAGTTTTGGGCCTCGTTGTGTGCATTTCAGGATGCACGGGTCTATGCATTATAATCCCTCAGATTTATTGGGATGGATCAAGTCCATGCTTGGGGAGTTAAGTCAGGGTGGAGGCATGGTCGTTTTGATTATGGACAAGGGATCTATATGATGGTTGGGAAATGGAGGATATAGTGACGACTGTGGTGACAACAAAGGAAAAGCCCTATATCAATAACTTGTTTATGGCACCAGTCTTGGAGATGATAGGACCAGTGTTTTTCTCAGGAGGCGTGGAAGTGTGTTTGGATGATGATTTAGAATGACCTAGTGCATGATTGGGGTTTGGATTTTATTTCACTGATGTGTGGGAGGCTAGATGAATGGAGGATCACTACAAGGTATTAACCAATAGATCGAAATGATAAAGGGTAGATTGTAGCAAGGAAACATACAGCTTGTGAGATTGGTGAAGTCCCTTGGACCCAAGTGTTTAATGATAATTCATTGATTGTTCAACCATGTAAAATACAATCAAGTTTAGGGATTTCAAGGGGGGGATTTTGCTAAGATTTACCATGTGAAATGAATACGAGTGAGAGTAGTTGCAGGAGCGTTGTCTATGACCAAGGCTTTCGGCATCACAGAGAGAGCATTGGACATGTGAAGGTGAAAGGATGGCGACATAAGTGCTAAGATAGTAACAATGATTTTTTTATTATTATAATGGAATTGGAAATTTTTATTGCATGTAAATGGGCATACATTTGTAATCCATGGTTAGGCATGCTTACCCCTAGTAAATTACTGGTAAAGTCTGGAGGTAAACCTAGGTGATGGGGGGACATATCAGATTACTGGATACCCTGGTTATAAACTTTGAGGGGAGGTAGGGCCTGGAGGTGAGGATGCAGACTCACTTGTAGGTTTGGCCCGATTTGGTCATGGAAAACCCTAAGTCAAGTTTAAAGGGGGGAATGTTGGGTTAAACTTGACTCAGTGAGAGAGTAAAAGTTGTTAGGTCAACAATAGTGGTTTCGAGCACATGGTATTGGTGACCCATGGATTAAGTGTAATAAAGCCTTTAAAAGGCTTGGAGATACTCCATTGTAAGGTGCAACTAGGTGAGCGGCGAAGGCTCACTTGGTCGGCTTGGCATGGTTTGGTCAAGGGACTAATAGATCTATCGGATGGTTTTTTCCAGTTTTGATTTTTTCACGATAAATCATCTATTATAATTTATGTGTTGTTGCCATGATTTGAAATATTATTTTCTCCATCATATTTTTTTAAACTATCACTTATGCCATTTTTTAAACTATCACTTAGGCCATCTTAGTTGTATCGTAGTTGTTGTAACATTAAGGGTTATGTCATTGGTGTCAAGACAAGATAATGTTTTCTCACCGCCAATACCATCGGTGTTTAGCAACTCCTGAGTTTCCTTCATGCAGGAGGAACGAATTCGCTCCACCATCTCGTTCCTTGTCATCGAGAAACCCATGTTGGACCATCATCAAACCGTCGACAAAAATGGAACCATCGGATCATCAACGTTCCTCCAACGAACTACGCTCTTTGCAGGGGCTTAGAACGTGTGAGAAAACCCGAAATAATCTCCACCATTTATTGTTTCGCTGTGAACAACCCACATCACTTAGCGGTGTTGGAGTTGCCAAAGCTCATTGGGAAAAATGTCGATATGAGAGCCCAACTATCAAATCGCCCACCATCTAACATAACATAATGGTGTTGGTTAAACATTCTATTTTTGGGGGTTTTTTGGCAGGAATTGGCCGGAATCCGGCGATGTAAATTTGGACAAAATCTCTATTTTATATTGTTTAAATTTCCTTTCTTAATGCATAAATGGATTCAGTCAGCTGAAAAACCCCTGGAACGCAAGGATTATACAAGCTTAGCCACTCAAATCTGCAGATCCAACCATTCATCACTGGATTTCAGGCAAAATCAAACGGAAAAAGTAGCCAAAAAACCCTCAAAAGTTAAAATGTTTAGACTATTGCAAACATAATATTTAGGGGTCACTCATAAATGGATTTGTCGATAAAATATCGACCACTAGATCCTCAACTTACTCATCCAACAAATAGCCTTATTTCAAGGTTCCTCTTTCCAAAGTTTCTTACCCATAGGATTATTAAATGATGGGTGTATGTAATCTTTACATGGCTGTTTAATTAATAAAAATAAAGTCTTCTTAATTAAGAAAAACAAAAATAATAATAATAAATAAAGTAGGCTTAATTAAAAAACAAAATAATAAAAAATGAAATGAAATAACAAAAAAAATTACATGTTAAGAAATTGGATCTCTCTCTTACAAGTTAAGAAATTGGATTGGGTTTAACATGGATCTATGTTGGTTTAATAATTTAGAATTTTATAAATGGGGTAAGTAGAGTTAAGGGTGTTCAAATGCCAATCTTAATTTCAAATAGGTATATATTCATTCAACCTATTTATGATGAAATGTTGAAAAACAATATTTCAATTGATAAGAATAAACTAGGTACACATTTCAAAAAAAATAAAAATAATGAAATATGGTCTTTCCAATTATTTAAAATGTTAAAATTTAATAATAAGTTGAAAATTTCAATATAAAGTGATAAATCATAATAAGCATACTTTGTAATTTCCAATTTAACATTTTGATGGGTTATATATACGTTAATAATAATAATAATTCATAAACATTGAACCATATTTTCTATGGAGGAATTTCAAAGGGTTAAAAAGGACAATATAAAACTTTATACACAATCACGAAATCAAACATTTTTGTGAACACTCATATAAGAGAGAATGTAATGTATGTATCCACATGATGCATGCACAATACATCTTATATTCATATTTTGAGCATACCCCAATCTTGTTTAACAATAGGAGTCATGTTCATTTTAAATCTCATTAGAAAANAAATGAAATAACAAAAAAAATTACATGTTAAGAAATTGGATCTCTCTCTTACAAGTTAAGAAATTGGATTGGGTTTAACATGGATCTATGTTGGTTTAATAATTTAGAATTTTATAAATGGGGTAAGTAGAGTTAAGGGTGTTCAAATGCCAATCTTAATTTCAAATAGGTATATATTCATTCAACCTATTTATGATGAAATGTTGAAAAACAATATTTCAATTGATAAGAATAAACTAGGTACACATTTCAAAAAAAATAAAAATAATGAAATATGGTCTTTCCAATTATTTAAAATGTTAAAATTTAATAATAAGTTGAAAATTTCAATATAAAGTGATAAATCATAATAAGCATACTTTGTAATTTCCAATTTAACATTTTGATGGGTTATATATACGTTAATAATAATAATAATTCATAAACATTGAACCATATTTTCTATGGAGGAATTTCAAAGGGTTAAAAAGGACAATATAAAACTTTATACACAATCACGAAATCAAACATTTTTGTGAACACTCATATAAGAGAGAATGTAATGTATGTATCCACATGATGCATGCACAATACATCTTATATTCATATTTTGAGCATACCCCAATCTTGTTTAACAATAGGAGTCATGTTCATTTTAAATCTCATTAGAAAAAAAGAAATTGTAGTGGATCTTGAGGCCTTTGTTAAAGGGTGATAATTCTATCAAAATACTATAAAAGAAACGAAGAGATTGTGCTTGTTTTATAGGTCTCTAGGAACATGATAATCTAGCATGACTACACCCATTGCTTATTATTTAAGCTAATATGTTTATGATTTGGACTTTCCCAAGATCCATAGAAACACAAAACTAAAGGAAATTATTCATCAAGACCACCAAGTATGTTATTTTTATTAAGGATATTGATTGTTCACTTTATCTCTCAAACCATGCAAAAATGCATGAAAGACTGGGATGTTAGAGAATAATCCATAATTCATAAGTTTGATGATAATACAAATTATGTTAACTTCTCCCTAGCTTTCTTAAGAATCACACCCAGCTTAAAAAATGGTGTTCCAAACATTAATGCTACAAATGATATGCCTAATTGATCTTTGGCTCAATGGGATGAGGTAGGGGGGAAGAGAGCTATGGGGTATTCTCAAAATATTTGCAAAGTATTATCACACTGATGTCAATATTTCTAGAAATAAGAAGAAGGAAGTGAAAGAGTGTGATAGATAAAGATGCATAGAATTGGGAAAAGAGGAATGATCATTTTGGAGAACAAAGGAGTGAGGATTTTATCATGCTATAAATTGAATGAATAGAATCACAATTCTCATTGTTGTAATCCCAATTTTAGGTTTTGTGATGTTGACAAGGCTCATTTTGTGCAAGTTTATATCTAAACTTAATCAAGAACATACAAGTTAGAATATTCACCAAGTTTAATAGAGTTTTTAATCCCAAACATTATCATTAAATAGTTCTATGTGAAACAGATAAAAACTATGCATTATGTTTATGATGAGGTTGACCAAACTTGTACAAGATTGATGGATTGTTCTAAGATTTACATTCAATTCTTAATTATGTGTTTTGTTCCCATTATCTATTGCAAATTAATGAGTATCCCATGAATTACATACTAAGTGGTTAAGAGGCCCGCAAATGTGCTGAAATAATAATCATATTAGATACCAAAGCTATAACCATGTCATGAATTTTAAGAGGGAAACACATAGCATTATGAATGCAATAAATAACTATGAATCAACATGTTAGATATTATCACAGAGTTGAAATATTTTAACATGAAAAAAGATAGATGACCTAATTTCCCTAAGTTCACTCAATGTTTACTATTTGCTCTGCAAAATTAACATTGAGCAACTCATTTGTAATTAATATTACTAATAGGCTCTCAATGTCATTGCAATTTACATCCATAACCTATGACAAATTGTTTTGGTTTTTTCTAGAGTCAAGAGCAGAGGCAAATATAACGAAGGAAATGACATTATGGTGAGTGCTCGAGGAAAAGACAACAAATCAAATGGCATTAAGGCGAGTGTGAGATTCAAAAACATAAGTATGTAAACTAAATGCGATGCCAATTCCCATATTGACAAGAATTAGCAATCCTCATAACACATAAATTCAAGTGCAGATTCACAAAGACAAGGTGTCTAAGCTTCTTTGGGAAGCTTTCATTAAGTGACATATAAAATGGTGCATACACAATACAATGGTAGGATATTTAATCTAGGTGTGACATGTGATAGATTTTATGATGTGGAAGGGTAAACAATATCATGGACTAGATAAGAGACAACTAGAATAGAGATGATTTTAGTCTTTAGATGTCAAAGACATGTATTGTGTGATGAACCAACGCTCATTAACCAACCAAGCATTGGAAGTGAGGGATTTGGTGGATTATTAAAAATATGATCCTTTTGACATTTTATAATATCTGTTGTCCTTCATAAATGACATGTGGCTTCAAAAATTACAATTTTTTTGAAGGGTGTTTTTTGAATTAGCCTTTTAGGATGGGTTTGAACCCCTTGGAAGGGTTGGGAAGGGTTCAATTTTGATCACTGGAGAGCATTATTACTATGTCCATTCCTTCACGCCGAGAAGAGCCCTCACTAGAGAATCAACATGGAAGAGAAGAAGGTAAACATAGAAGCAACAAAAGAAAGAGAAAAAGGGAAATGGAGATTGAGGAAAGATGAAGAAGAAGGTGAGGAAGGAGTAGGAGAATAAAGGAACAAACGAGGTTGATGGAGGAGAGGAAAATTGGGAAGAGAGAAGATAGAGGAGAGAAAATAAAGCAGAGGAAAATAGAGATGGAGAAGAGGAAGGGAATGAAGAAGAAGAGCAGATCGAACATAGGAAGAGGAAGGGAAGAGAGGAGAAGAGAAGGCCATGAGCAACCTAGTAGAGAAGAAAAAACAGAGGAAAAACTTTTATGTTTTTGTAAATTTCTCATTGTTGTAATGCTTAGCTGAGAATGAGACCAATGAGATCTGAATTTAATTTATTTAATCAGTGAATCCCATTGAGACCTAGAGAATGTAGTCTGTGGAATTTATAAATTAGTACAATTATTAGTTATGCATGCTTGAATTCCTTTCATGTTTGTGTTTTATGTGTATTTTGAAAATTTATGTGTGTTTCTAATTTTTTAATTGTATCCTCTATTGAGTTTGGGTTTTTAGTAACCATGTTGGTGAATTTCATTTTACAGGGGGACTGAGGTCCCCTTTGTCATCATGTCATCTCAGATATTCTTGGTATACCTTGCCTAGTTTTTGGCACTATGGTTTCAAAGGTTCTTTGACCAGACTGTATGGTTCCTCTTGCCTCACAAATATAATTTCCCTTTGGCATTTCTAACATCTATGTTTTCAATAGAATAATTTTTTGAGCCGTCATTGATGCGTAGGATTCTTGTCATGGAAACTACATACTTGCAATTCTGAAGTTTTTAAACTTTTAGGAGTAGTTGTAGTATGAGACTAATGTGTTTTATAGGTTCTCCCAAGTGGGCTTCTCTTGTATGAGACTAATGTGTTTTATAGTATGAGTATGTTTTATTTTGTCCTTGGATGGTTAAGGACTTTATCAGAATGGCTCATTCTATACCTTTGATAGACCCTCATGTGTAACATTTTTTGTTAGTTCTAGAGATTGAACTACATCCTTTGTGTTGTTTTGCTTGCCTTTGTGAGGGGCTAAAATATGCATTTCAATTGCTTCTTGGCTAGGTGATTTTCGTTCCATATTTGAAGCTTCCATGTGCCAAGGAGTGGTTGCAATGTTGTATGTTTGTATGTCAATGTTGGTTGCAGATTCACACCATTGTGATTCTCTTGATAGATTCGATTTGTATCTCATTCCGTCATTTTGTTGCTGCAAATATCTTGTGTTCCAATTGAAATATTGAATTTTGAGGAGGCTCTTGGTATTTCATATTCATCTCTACTCTAAATTGTCCTAGTAGCATAGGCCATGAAAAGGACCTCACTAAGCACAGGTAAGTTCAGATTGACAATTGTTTCAATTGGTTGCACTAGTTGTGTTTCGTTGTTGGACATTCCTTACAAATCTTCTTGTTTCAGGGGTTGAAGTACTTCTCGGTTGTGATAATTATGTTTTCCTTGGAAATTGACTTTTCTTGTAGTGAAGTGAGACCAAAATATGGAATTGAATCTCCTCTAGTGGATTGATCTCCTCACTTGTGTTTGATATTCTTAGTTGTCTTCATGGTTCTTCATTTGGTTAATTTTCACATTGTTCATCAAAGATTGGTTTCATTAAATTTTCTAAAGTTTCCAAACTTTGAGATGATACTATAGCATGGGACGAAATTACTTGTATTAGGTTGATGCAGATGGGGTTACAGGATTACAAAATTTCCTCAACACCACACAGAGTCAAAGATCTGTTACAATACAAGGTTTAAAATCTCCTGTGGGTTTCTTAAACCAAACACACAATATCAAGAGCTCTACAGGGTCGAAATCCAAACAGACGTAACATTTAAACTCCATTCATAACTGTTAGATGTTGGTTAATTCGATGACCAAAACTTCGTGGCGATGGTTTCCAAACAAATCTTTTTCAAAATCTTCATGGGCCAAAATATGTCAAGACCATTCGCGGCGAAACAGATCTACAGTTGAAACTTCATTGCATTGATTCTGTTGGCCATTTACACCCACAAAGTTCTTAACATAACAGAGAATCAAACAAGATAAACATGCACAGAAAACAGTCACACATGAGACAAACAATTTACGTGGTAAAACCTCCTTCTCCACATGAGGGAAACCGGGACAATGACAAAAACATTCTATTAGCAGAAACCATGAGATTACATCCAGCCTTAGGCAACAGGGCAGCGCAGGAGAGGAATTGAAGCCTCTTCTCATCAAATGCCTCTAAGGCATTGATATTTATAGACCTCCTCCTTCAATTATACAAAACTGAAAACATTTAATACTGCCCCTATATTTGCTGAGTAGTTTCAACAATATCTTGTTGGAGAAACCAATGAACTAAGTAGACCAATTTAGGTCAATTAGTTGTCAGTTTCCAACAATCTCCACCTTGACAACAATTAGCCTGATGTCATGCCATTTTCCATTTATCACCTTCTTGCAAGCTAAAGATAGGTGATACCAGGGCTTTCAGAACTGAAGCACTGATTTCATTGCTCCACCTGGATTTTTCATGTGACCACTCACAACACCAACTGCACGTGAAATATCTCATCCTTTCATCGCAATCATCAATCTTTCTACTAGCACACTATACACGAGACATATAACCCTTTTCTTCTTCATCACTTGGACACAAACTTGAAGAAAACTTATAATGGAAAGCCAAAAAAGATTTTACCAGTTTCACATCATTCATACCTAATTTCCTGAGTATCATTACCATGTACTCAAGTTGTGATAACCCAAAAATTTACCATCAATCTCGTCTCTGTGAATTTCTATGCTCAAGATTGTTTTGCTGCTTCAAGATCCTTCATGTCGAACGTCCAAGTCAACTGAGCCAACCTGTTGATCTTAACCATGCTACTACTTGCTACAAGCATATCGTCAACAATCTAAACACCAAGATAGTGAGTACCATAAAGACAATGGTTACGTTCACTTTTTGTAAATCTTGGCTCACCATGAAGGAATCAACTTCTTGTACCGATTTTCTGGATGCACTTTCTAGGCCATACAATGAACTCTCGAGCTTGCAAACAAATATTTTGTTGCGATACTGAACACCTTCAGTGTTTCACCTCGAATATTGCATTCCAAGACCTTAGCGCAATCTAGCCAAGATTGCCAAATGAGCCTTCATTGCTCATCTCCAGGCCTATTTACAATGGAGTCTCAATGCTCCACCTTGACATGAACATTCCCTTGACCAAAAAACCGGTCAAGGCGGCCAAATAAGCATTCAACACTCACCTCTAGACCCATTTATAATGGAGTTACAACTAGCTTTTAAGCAAGCTTGATTACATGCAATTACACGGACATAAAACCACGGGCAACTAACATGACCCGTAACCCACCCCTTACCACCTAAGTCTATGTCTAGACTTAACCAGTTAAATAACAGGGTACACATGCCTAACAAGGTTTTACAGCCATATGCCCAACTACATGAAAAATTAAAATTTTTTAGAACTCCATTAAAAATAAATGTTCACATGACAACTACCATTATTGATGCTTCCACTTACCAGCACTTCTCTCGTCCTCGGCTGCGCCTTGCCATTGCTTGTATTTTCGAGCTGCCATGCTCGCCTTCCACTACCAACACCATAGGAAATTCTAGCCACTTCTGCACTTGTCTTATACCCGTAGCCAACAATCTAAGGCCCTGCCAACTATTGGCGATACCTAATTCTGCCGACTTTATTTTATCTGATCTGAAGGGCTCTTTCTCTCTAATATAGCAACTTAATGCCCAGGAGAAGCGCCCAGGTAGCACGCAGACCAAAAACACAGTGCTATGCCAACACAATCTGCGATAATTCTGCTACCTCTTCCCAGATGCAACGAGCCTCGCAGGAAAATTCGGCGGCTCTCTTCCCACAACACTGCCCTCCCTGTCGTATTCTTCCTTGATCCTGAACCGTAATAGCGTGCGCCAATGATTTTTCTATTGCACTTGAAATCCTGTCCTCCAGCGCATGCTCCTTTCCACGGAGAAGGAACTGGACCAATCCCGGTCAGTGGCAATAGACAGATCCAGTGACCTGGGCCTGGGGACACCGTATTATTAAGTCAATGATCTAGTTAGTTCAGATATCGTGCTCTATGTGTTTAGTAACCCTTTTAATTTTACATAATCTAGAAACTGTAACGTTGTTGGAATTCTTTTCGTTATCAACTCATATCTCATTAAGATAACATGTTTTCTGACTGCTGACAATGGACTTGGAACGACATGTATTTTGGCGAGATTTTTATCGAGCGAATAAATATATTCATTACTGTACATGATCCAGATTTGCCAGGAATTCCAACTGCCACTGCGGAATTGAAAATTTGAGAACCCCAAACATACCTCTGTATTAAATTTCATCAATAGCTTCTTTGACCACAACGATACGACTGACATAAACGAACATCTCTCCAATTCGTCCAAGACAGCAAGGACATCTTGCTAAGACGAGTTCATAGGTGCTGGAGCCATCGACCATGTCTCGCAGGTCATCGGTGCCGTCGTTGACGTCAGTTTTCCGACTAGATTGCCGCCGATCCTCACAACGCTGGAGGTTCTTGACAATCCCATTCGTCTTGCGCTCGAGGTCGCCCAACATTTGGGAGAGAACACCATCAGGACCATGGATGAAGCCGAGGGACTTGTCTGTGGTCAGAAGGTTTTGAACACGAGATCGCCCATCACGATCCTGATTCTCCTCGACAACAATGTGACAATTCCCAACAAAGCTCAAGTTCACCGACATCAAGCCGGCCTGAACACAATCCTCCAAATCCATATCAGCTGTCCAGAAAACTGAACCACAACCTGAGATTGTTTGAGAAAATTCCCCAACTTTTTTGCAAACTATTCCACCATACTCATCGTATGAAACAAGGATAAAATCGAGGCCCATGGAATCGAAAATGCCCTTCCAAAGGCCCTGCAAAGGACGTGCTGGAGTCAGAGACCAATGCACAACCTTGAAAAAATGTTCTTCTTCCCATTTCCTCCTTCCATAACCCGTTGCGCGCTCCTTCTCCTTCTCCTTCCTTCTTTGCTTTCCAATTTGTCCTTCTCGCTCAGCCTCCTTATCATCTACAACTTCTTCCTTCTTTGCTTTCCAATTTGTCCTTCCGCTCAGCCTCCTTATCATCTACAACTTCTTCCTTCTTTGCTTTCCAATTTGTCCTTCCGCTCAGCCTCCTTATCATCTACAACTTCTTGTCTCCTCTGATGCAATACAGTTTAACCCAACCCTATGATACCACTTGTTAACTTCTTCCTTCTTTGCTTTCCAATTTGTCCTTCCGCTCAGCCTCCTTATCATCTACAACTTCTTGTCTCCTCTGATGCAATACAGTTTAACCCAACCCTATGATACCACTTGTTGGCCATTTACATCCACAAATATCTTAGCATAGCAAAGAATCAAACAAGACAAACGTGCACAGAAAACAATCACACAGGAGACGAGCAATTTACGTGGTAAAAACCTCCTTCTCCACATGAAGGAAACCGGGACAATGGCAGAAACATCCTATTAGCAGAAATTATGAGATTACAGCCAGCCTTAGTCAACAGGGCAGCCCAAGAGAGGACTTTGAAGCTTCTTCTCATCAAATGTCTATAAGGCATTGATATTTATAGACCTCCTCTTTTAATTATACAAAATTGAAAACATTTAATACTGTCTCTATATTTGTTGAGTAGTTTCAACAATATTTTGTTGGAGAAACCACCTTGAACCAACTAGATCAATTTAGGTCAATTAGTTGTCACTTTCCAACAGATTCTCCCATGTAGACCTCCACAAAAAAAATCTCCTGCAATATAAATCCAGTAGTTCACAAAAAAAATAACGAATGGCTGATATCTTATTCTTCTCTCCTTGGTCTCACTAGATTACATAAGGTTGGTAGATTGATTGGTATTGTCTAACTGTTCTACGTTTTGGTCTTTTTCATCAGAATTATGTGATTTCACTCTACAGGAAATCACAATATTTTGTTGTTTAAATTGCATTTTTAAATGTAGAAATGGATTCAGCCTGCTGAAAAATACCTAAGACACCCTAATTATACAAAAATAACCACTCAAATCTGCAGATCAACAATCAAACAAATATCACCTAAAATATATATGATGGCTCCAAAATAATTTATGAGTTGGATGCTCTTACATCAAACTCTCTAAGTAAATCAAAAGCACGTCTTCATGTTGAGGACCAAATCTGTCGTTGAATAGTCACATAGTCACTTCGATTATTCATATTTTTTTCATAAATTAGGTAGAAAAATTAAAACCCTTCTTTTTCTTCCTCCAGTCCACACCTTAAACTCTACAAAACCTTCTTTTCATCATCTTCATTTTCACTTTCGTCCTCATCCTAGTATTTTTCGGGCTTCTCAAATCTACTGCTAGCATCAATCTATATAATTCTTCTCCATTTACTCACCATCATTCGAATTCACAATGCTCTTCTTTCCTTCGGCTGCTATCTCAATCATCCACAATTTTAACTATTACAATGTAAGCATATCAAGGTCCTACCTGCTACACTTATCTTCCTCCAAAGTGGCACTAATATGAGCAATTGATAACAATATTTGATCTCTTCAAGGCTCCACATTGTAAGAATTTGGCCAACTAATTTTTCTTTTAAATCATTTTGCTCAAAGGAAATATCACAATATGTTCTCGGTTCATCATCTTCATCATCATAATCACAATATGTTCTTAGTTTATCTTCATCATCATCGTCACATTCAACACATGACTCCTGCTATTTCACATATTCAATAATAGGTTCATTTATTTCTTTAATATTTTTTTCTTTAAATTAACTTTCTTTATCTACTTCTTCAATTCTTTAGAATTGTTTATCTTTAACATCTTCAACAATTTTTCCTTTATTTTGTTGTTGCTCTCTAATATTTGCATTCATTCATGATTCCATTAATATATTTCTTCAATTCCTAGTGTTGCCTTCCACATCAATACCTTCAACATTATCACAATTAGTGTCCTCAACCTTATCCTCGACTCTTGGCATGCATTCAACATCATGTTCTTCATCAACATTTTCAACAGCAATTTCATCTACACAAAATTCATCCTCAATCTTCTTCATGTCCACTACTTCAAATTTCAAATGACCTTCATTTTTTTTTTCTCTTCATTTTTCTTCCAATGCTTGGTAGCTTCAACACTTCATTAGAGTGCCTTTTCTCCTGAACTTTTGCAACTTCAATAAACACTTAGAATGTTAAACAAAATAAGATTTTCTTTCATGTTCTCATCTTCCTCTTCTCTTGCAGCTTGTATTGTTGCAAATGCAACTTCAAAAGTTGCCTTCTCTGCATATGTCTTCTAGTGCAGCTAAAGCAGTCTCATCATCTTTTCCTAAATCTATTGCTAAGGAAATGTTCATATGCATGTGTTCATGTCCATCATCAATATGGAATTTTTCCTCAACATCATGCTTTTTCTCTTTGGTGTAAGAACCTTCCTTTACACACACACTTGCTATGGAAGCTCCCCTTTGTCTACCTTCACCTTTTATAGTCTTCAAGGCCATTTTTCTTCTTCAGATTCTTCAATTTCCACTGTAGCCTTCATCACTACTGTAGATTCCGTATCCTCAACTACTACAACAACAACCTCATCATCTACATTGTTTTCTCCATTCAAAAAATAATCAATCAACTTCATTTCTTTACTAACCCTAATCATTTCATTCTCATCATTAAATTCTTCTTAATCAATTTTTATTGCAAATTCAAATAATATATTTTGATCATCCTCTTGCTTGATTTCCTCTCTCACGATGTCCTCATGAGCTATCAATTCTTCTTCAACTTCAATTACAACCTCAAGAATGTTGTTGAAATCTTTAAAGTCTTCATCAAATTGATCATATTTCAATTCAAGGCCAGCAACACTAATTTCATCTTCTTCACTTGCAACATTAAGATAGTTGTTTTCTTCTTCACCTGTAGCATCAACATGGTTTCTTTCTTCTTCCTCTGTACCTGCACATGAACAAACATCAAAGTCATTAAATAGTTTCCATGCCTTCATGGACATGTCCTTCAAGGCTCTTTCTTCACTTTCTACTTCATGTTTGATGGTTTTAGTATGATAATCATCATTTTCTTTACAGTTCACATCAAGCTCTACCACATCGTCACAATACATCAAGGAACTTGAAATTTCCCATGGAACACCATGTAACATTTCTCCCTCTTTTGGTACCCATTCAATAATTCCATCATCATAATCATAATCACTATCTTCACTCCAATGTTGCTCATTGTCCTCAAATTCATTGTATTCTTCATCATCTGATTCATCTTCTATAAGGTCTTCATCCATTCTTTGCTTCTCATTATCATGTACATCAAATGCCCTAACATGGAAAGGATTCTTTGTTTGTTCTAAAACTTCCAATCTTTTTTTGATTAATTCACATGGAATAGAAACTTCATCTTCATTCCAAGTCTTTTTCCTTTTCCACTAATTTCCTCAAGGATTTATCTTGACCGAGGGTTTCTTTAATCCCTTGCATTGCTTCCAATACTTCTAATTGAGCCACTATTTTCTTTATATGTTCACATGTTCCATATAAGGCCTCTTTTTCACTAGACCTCCTTATGCTACAAACCCCAACCTTCACTTGTTTGTGAGCCATCTCTACCCCTAGATAATGTGCAACTTCTTCTCAAACTTTATAGCTCTACCAAATTTCACTGTTGGAGTTTTCTTCTTAAATACCTTCTTCTCAACTTCTCCACTTAAATTTTCTACAATAGCTCTACCTAACCTTCTCTTGTTGGAATTGTTGTTTTCTCAACCTTGTAGCAGAATTCAAATCTACCTGCAAATTTCCAAACCCACAATGGGTTTACTCCTCTTCAACTACCCACAATTTCAAAGTTCTTCAACTTTCTCAAACAAGTCTACCCAAAATCAACTATGGACTTGTCCTTATCTTTCTCCTTACAATGTCTATCCAACCAAAATTGGAGTTATTTTCACTATTCCCCTGCAACTCTACCCATAACCTTAATTATGGAGCTGCACTTCTTTTGTAGGATTCCACCTACTCTGTAGGATACTCCTGCTCAGAAACTAATTGGCGTTGACAAGGTCACAACCCCTTACAGATTACAAAATTTCCTTAAAACAATAGAGAGTCAAAGCTCTATTACCATACAAGATTTACAATCCCCTACAAGTTTCTTAAACTAAACAAACGATACAAAGAGCTCCACGGGTTCAAAATCCACACACAATATTTAGAGATGCAACAATTAAACTTGTGCATTAAAAAACACGTTCAAACATAGAAGTCTTGGATTCAAATTCGAGGCTCAACAAGTTTTCTATTAATTTTAGAAAACTTACAAATGTACATTAACAATGCCTTTATGTGCTTCTTCTTCTTAATTTACAATTGGGTGGTCAAACCCTTCAAATTCCTTTAGCAAAACTCTAAGTTTGTTTGTTGCATTACATTGAAATTCCCTAATAATTTTTGAACATATACACTATAACAATTACTGTTACAGTCATGTGTCAGTCCTCTATATTCTGAATCTCCTCCTCCTCCTCCTCCTTCCCTAGCTGTTCGACCTCTATTCAATCTTTAGTTTTCTACATATACGCTCTTCCTTCTATTCTTTATTCTTCTTTGGTTGTGGCGCTCTGACCCTTTCTTTCTTTCATTCTAGAAACTTCGAGCCTCTTTATCGATATTGTATTTATTTATTATGCAACTTCCTTCATAATAAAACAAGAAGGTCCCTACTTATTCTCCTCTGCTATATGTTATGGCTTCATTAATTAAAATAAAGCAACCCTTGAAGCAAAAACATTCTAAGTGTTCCAATTCCCATTCTATTGTTAATAAACCCAAGGCAAATTATACAAGAACAATCCCTGCAAAACAACTATTCCATGCCTTAGGATTATGTTTATGTTGTCTTGCCATGATAATAATATATTGTCATAAATAACCTAACCAATAAGTTTATTTTCAACTACTAATTTATGAGATGTTGCCAATTTTTTTTATGGAAATTGGCATAGCGCATATAGATAAAAGTTATGACTTCACTCTTTAACTAGAGTGATGTCAATTTTTAAAAATGTGCTCTTATAATTACTTTTCTTAAAGTAAGTTTGGTTATTATTTTAATAGGGAGATCAAATTTTTTAACTTCTTGTTATATATTGCCATAAATAGCCTAACCAATAAGTTTATTTTCAATTACTAATTTACGAGGTGTTGACATATTTTTATGAAAATTGGCATTCTGTGTAGAGGTAAGAATTATGTCTCCAGAGTGATATCAATTTTTAAAAATGTACTCTTATAATTACTTTTCTTAAAGTAAGTTTCATTATAAATTTACTAGGGAGAGATCAATTTTTTTAATTTATTGTTATATATTGTTATAAATAACCTAAAGAATAAGATTATTTTCAACTACTAACTTACAAGATTTTGCCAATTTTTTTAATGAAAATTGGCATAGTGTGTACAGGTAAAAATTATGTCTCCGAGAAATGCCAATTTTTAAAATTATGTTCTTATAATTATTTTTCTTAAAATAAGTTTCATTATTATTTTATAAGAGAGATCAATTTTTTAAAACTATTATTATAATATTTTTAATATGTGATTAATTCAAAAAATTACATGTTTAAAAAATATTTAAACATATTTAAATATATAAAAACACTTAAATATATTCCTAAAATCCTAGGCGGATATTCTACTTGGAAATTATTGAGATAGAACCCGTCCTTTTTATCTATACTATTATTGACGTTTGTATGATTGTAGTAAATTGTATCGTTTTGTTCATTGTAAGTTACTCTATTGTTCTTTGTAAGTTTGTTTCCATCCATTTTTGTCAGGGTTTATACATAATGTATATTCTTAGGTTGTGATTTTNTTTTTGTTGGAGTACGACCAATAATATCTAGTCTGTTATGTAGCATTGAATGTTGAATACATTGAATACTGCATAGCAGGTTGGATATTGGTCGTTGTTGGAATACATGCACAACATTCCACTTTTGAAGAGACATCCATGTCTATTTTTAACCATTCCTAAATTTAGGGGGTTGCCTTTTTTAACAGTGTTATTTATAGCAAATCTATTTATAGCTATTTATTATTGATGGAGTCAAACTTATGATTTACCATCATTTACCACTTAGTGACTGGTGGTACTCACCCATGGTATTGATTGGTTAAGAATTGACTAAATCTAATTAGTGCATGCACAAAGAACCCAACCTTACTAGCATTTCTCCCTCACTCTATATATTGTACTCATGTCCAAACATCAATATATAAGTGAAATATGAATTGGTTCTTCTGAAATATTGTTTGGAGTGAACTAGATCTTAGCTTGTGCTTAAAATCCTACAATCTTCTTTTTGGGTGCATAGTAGTTAGTTGGAAATATCTAACTGAGAAGTACATTTTTTTATGGCCAATTCTACCCCAAATGGCCAAAAAACATCATTTAAGGCCTTAAAAACGACCATGGAAATTTAAGACCTGGAAACTGTAGATAAAAAACTGCCATGGAGAACCATGTTGAGTCACTGGAAGAGGTGGGTGACTACCTATGTCCACCTGGAACATATAGTGTAAAACAAATTCTATCAATCAATCAAATGATGAAAAACACTACAATATACATAACAATATAAATAGCTAGAATGGTGGTAAATGTCTATGCACAACAACAAGTTAAAACTGTATTTTATAATAATGACAAACAAACCTAAAAACCCTAAATTGTAAGAATTCTAAATTTAACTTGATTAGTATTAATATTGATCATAAATTTAACTTGATTAGTATTAATATTGATCAAAACAAATTTAATATGTTTGAGAAAAAAAATAAAACTTATCTAAATCACAATTTTTAGATTGATACTCTATTTTAAGTCTTCTTTAACTAGTTGGAAAAAACCCTACTAAAATAATTCAAACACTATTTTTCCAAAAAAACTTATAAAAAACCTCATAACTTTCAAAGTCAAACTAATTTTTATATGAATCTAAATAACCACCTATATCACCTCTTTTTTAAAAAACCAAAACTTCACTTAATGTTTCGTTGAGTTTCACAAACTCTCACCATATCTGACATATGTGAGTGAAAAAATACACTAATACCCTTTTGAAGAATTGAAAATTACATTACACACCAACAATTTAAAAACCCAACCCCACCTTTCTTTATACAAAATATCCAACGCCATCTTCAAAATTATGCCAATAGACTTATACCTCGAAAGAGGTCCCAATTTTCATTTATCTCTCCTATACACAGAGAGAGGAATGAGCGTGCTTGTCAATACAAAACAAGTGGAGTGGACCTTATGAAACAAGGAGAAGTCTAAATATCAAGAGTGCATTTTATTTTAGGAGATTTAATAAGATTTTACTTTTTCAGGGAATAGATTTCACTTTGCTGTAGGTTAAATGTTTTAAGTTTTAGTTTTATTTGGAATATTTCCTGGTTATATTTGTTTAAATTGAGTGAATAATTATTGAATCTGTAGATTTGATTTATTATTTCTATATAATATCAATGTTTTGGAGGTTTTTTTTTTTTTTTTTTTTTT
>SNQJ01S0005738.1:172318-199745 GCA_010110895.2 Picea sitchensis
ATCGCTCACCCCCCCCTCCGAGCTAACCGCTATACCACCTCCCAATACCGCACACGCTCCCATTGACATCTGTCCTCCACTCACACTACCGCACGCCTGTTCCTTTTCCGCAGTTATTTCTCTCCCTCTGACCTCCCGAAATATGTTCCACTTACGCTCCATGTCACCTTCATTGTTATTGTTGTTTACCCCCCTGACCTATCACACAACTCTGCCACCACATCTTTTCCCCTTGCCAAATCACCTTCGTGCCGTTACACCTCATCTCCCGAGTGCTCACACCAAGCACCTTGCCAAATCACCATTATCTTCATCCACATCCGTCTACCATTTTTCTCTGCAAAGGTCCAATAAAAATATAGGTGACAGAAGATCAGAGTGAGGCCATCACGGTTTCAAGGTGCCAAGTTGACTCAAAGAGCCATTGGCAACACCCAACAGTTCCTTAAGTGTCAAGCCCCGTCCTGATCCTGATGAAAGTAGTTAATGAAAACGAGGGTGGTGGTTGAAACATCGTCTCACCCCATAAATAGAAAGCTTGAAAGGATTGGCCATGGAAGCAGACTGCCAACCCAAAGTTCCCCTGTGAACGGATTTTCCTACAAGTCCTGACTAATCCGAGCTCACGTATGATAGAAGACTGCATGCACAGTCTGACAGAGAAGACACAGACGGAAAGCCTTGAATGTAATGACTCAATCGCGCCTCTGGTGGTTGTAGACAGTTTTGGGTATAAATAGGCAGTTTTGATATTTTGTTAAGGTCGAACGGTTGATCTAGGCTCCCTTATTGTAATATTTTAATGAAGCATACTGGCTCTCTGGTCATGTACTCGATTTGAGACTTCTTGATCAATATAAGTCAGCTTTCTTTTTCCATCTTATTTGCCTCTGATACTGAAGTATTCATGATTGAATGATTCACATGGATTGTTGTAGCTATATTATGATGAATGTTTGATTACAATGTTGTTATGATGTTCTTCAGTTCTCTTAAACTTTGAATCCAAGAGGATCTTGTGTTTGAGTTTTTCCTCCTTAGGCTGCTTGAAGACTCGATGTACATAGCAAACCTATACATTTTTCTCACCAAAGTCTTCCTTCTATTCACCTTTACTCCCACTTACTGACTGAAGTTGATCAAGACCCCAATTGCTTGTGCGTGCCAATCCGGTTTCTGAGTTAGGACATTATTATCTTGAGTCTTATCCATTTGACCTC
Organism: Picea sitchensis; assembly: GCA_010110895.2. Lineage (NCBI taxonomy): Eukaryota > Viridiplantae > Streptophyta > Pinopsida > Pinales > Pinaceae > Picea > Picea sitchensis. The sequence continues at coordinate 173,539 of SNQJ01S0005738.1, forward strand.
TTTAAACTCATTCACAATGACATATAACCTGATGGGTACTGGGCTTACCTTCTATGCAATCTGAGGGTGACTCTCAGTGCTAACAGATTGTACCTTCTAGTCTTTAAATTTCTCTTTCAAAACTAGCTAAAAAGATAGATTATGCAAGTTGGATTGATTGAAGAATAAGAATTTGTAAAATGAAATCTAAATCTACTTGCTTATAATATGCAAATAAAATTTTATTTAGATCTTAACTTGAAATACAAATTTGGCCTTGCATGTATGAAGTAACCAAAGAAAGAATAGTTTGGAAAGTTCAAGAAAGAGAGAGAGTGGATTTGCTCAAGACTTTAATCCTTGGGCTATGGGGTCCTTTGAGAAGTGGTTGAGGGATTCTTGCTCCAATGGATATTGAATATGAATGAAGAGTTGAACTCCAAGGCTTCACCTCTCCAAGTTTGAGAACATGTAAGCTAAGACAACTCGTGCCAAAATTTTTGTTAAGCATATAATTTCCCTACAATTGAAAGTTATAAAGCATGCATATTAACTTAAATAAACATAAAATATAAATTTTCAACTCTAAAGGACAAACTAGTTTGAATAAGAAAATATATAAACAAACTAGTTTAAATAAGTCTTACATCCAAAGGATATGCCAAGAAACAAGAAAAACAAGAGAGCTAATCTACAGTTACCTCAAGCACAACATAAACAATGAGCATCCACATTATGAACACCACCCACAATGGACCTCCAAATTTTTTCTTTATTCAATTCTCAAGAGATTACAAAATAGTAGCATTACAATGCAAGTGTACTTTCCCCAAGTTCTAACTCCTTGTGAGGAGGGGGGTCGCCTCTCTTATATAGCTTGAGAGGGAGTGATATTTCTAAATAATGAGGGCGAGTCATCTCGAGTGTGAAAGCGTGATGTTTCTAAAGAATGAGGGCGAGTCATCTCAAGTGTGAAAGCATGATGTTTCTAAAGAATGAGGGCGAGTCATGTTTAGTATGAAAGTGAGATGTTTCTAAAGTATGGGGTGATGTTTCCTTTCCAAAGTGTGAAGGGATATGTTTCATATCATGAAGGGTGACTTATCTCAAGGATGAGGGTGATGTGTCCAAAGGGAAAAAGCGTGACAAATAAGGAAAGTGTGACTTCCCTTCTTGGGATCTCCACTTCATGAGAACTCACTCCAATCAAGTCGCCTTCCACTTGAGACAACTTTCCTTTACTTGAGAAGACTAGAGATACAAGGAAAACATGTCCCAAACATGTTTCCTTCATTTAAGGATCGCTGATTTTTCCTTTTATTTGACATTTTTGAGAGAAAATGACTTTAAGCAATTAAATAATCACTATTTTCCCTAAAAAAAGATAATACATAGGTAAAGTGGGTATTCTGAGTGTGAAAACAAATACCCCCAAGGCATAGGATGCATCTTAGTACCACTTTTTAAACTTATTCATCAATTACAATTAAAAATATTGTGTTTTGTGAGAAATTTTTCATTTGTTGAAAACTTTAAAAACTCCTAAGGGGGACTTAACACAATTTCCATGTGACTCAAAAATGATGACTAGCATGGTAATATACATTAGACACTAGACTTAGAAAACGTACCAAGGCCTTACCATCAGTGCGCACTCCAACTTTGGAGGTAATTGAGTGAAAAAACTTAAAAATTATAACTCACTACCAAGGCCGCAAGATATAATTAGAAAGTAAAAAAAAACACTCTAGAGTTATGTACTCATGATTTAGTCTTAGGGAGATAAGCCTTTTACAAAGTTCATCATGCTAGCTCATCTTATTACAAATTCCCATGGGGTATGGAAATGCGGTATGAAGAAGAAGAAGAAAGGTGGCCATAATGGCTGACCAGACTTTTGAACTCTGCTTTTGAATAATTTATTGCTCAATCTTTGGTGTCTCAATTGCATGTCCATCCTAGTGCAATTTGGTGGGTAGTAGAACCAACATGTTGTCATCAATGGTACACTCTGTTGCATTGACAAAATCTCAAGATTTCTTCTTCTTGCAATTCATTATAAGGTATTTCTAGAATTTGATCTTTATCATTCATTTCATCAATCTCAAATGTTGAGGCTCCTGAAGCTTCAACTTTATCATTTGAAGCCATAAGTAACATTGAATACATGAGTTTTAGATAAATCTTGGAGGCCCTGACACAATGATTGTATCGTGAACATGTGATATACATTCTTTTATGAAATGTTGGATTTGAGCTCCCATAGTTGTAAGATAGAACTGAATAGTAGAAGAAAACTTGATCTGCATACCCGATTTTTCATTCAGGGAGAGTTTAATCACTATTTCTGGAGATCCGATAAGATATGCTGGTTACAACTACAATGGTGCTTGTATAATTTCCTCAAGTAGCTTCTTATGTTGAACTTGATTATCGTTTATCTCAACTTTTTCCATTGCTTGTACTGTAGATATATCATATGCTCCAAGTACCAACTAAAAGGTCAAACTTTGAGGATTTTTCTGGTGCTGCATATCCACCTCTAATCTCAGTTGCTACAACACCATAGGTCATGGAAGTTACATGATGATGAACTGATGAAGTGTTATTGAAATCAACTTCATTTTGTCAGACAAACTACGTTATACGCTTAAACATTGTTTACATTTCACCATCTATTTCCAATTTGGATTACTTCCCTTGGAAGATTGATATCATTTTCACAATTTAGTTTCTATCGAGATTGAATTTCTCTACTTCATGTAGGAATATGATCAATCTGGTCCATTTTAGTTCATAAGAAATTGTTAGTAAAGATGAGATATTGTGAGTTACATATGTCATATCGCATCCTTGCTTCAGCCTCTTGATCAATTTGAAAATTTTCAAAATCATCTGCAATTTGAGTTGCGTGTTGCTGATTTGGAGTTGGTTTATTGGCAATCTCTAGAGTTTCCAAGATTTAAGGTATTATCTGAGATTAGAAAGGCTTTTGTCATCTTTTGGGTGTTGTTTTTTTATCGATATCTACTTCTTTCATCCTTTGTAAGTGTAACACCCAAGTTTTGATCCCCATAATGTAAATGTATGTGTACCTAATGAGTGGCTTAATATTTGAATGATGCGATATGTAAATATTGTAGATTGAAGGATAATAATAAAAATACATCATAGGCTGTAGACGAAGAAGGATGAAAAACATGGGGGGATATGATTCCACAAGAAAGGAAAGAGAGGAAAGAAAGTCAGAATCAATTCAACCAAGTAAGGTATTAAAAATGCCATTAAATTCCCTAACAGTTTCGTCATTTTGTTTGCAAATTTTGAGATATTGGGAATAAAGGGATGCCATATCTTCCATCATACCCCATGTTTGCAGGAAAACTTGTTCTAAATCTTCACAGGTTGCGAGGCTTTTTCTTGGGAGGTTAGTGCTCCATTTTCTAACATCTCCAATAAGTGAGGCAAAGAAAATTTTCATGAATGTGTCAGGATGTTCTACACCAGACTGATGGAAGTCATAGCTCTCACAAAATTTGGTCCAATGTGTGTTACCAGAAGCCCCAACCTCTCCAAAAAACTTGGGTATTCATGAATCGTCATCTTTAGGGAGATCATTTAATCCCCCTTTGATATTGGCCAAGTCCAAAGGGTCAAAGAGTTATTCGGGATCCCATTTAGTAGGATCCATGGGGACAATAGGAACCACAAGATAATAAGGTGTGTATTGACGTCTTCTATGGGTTGTCGTTAGTGGAGTATCCAAACAATCTCCTTAAAATTATCAAAGGGATGAGGGGATCACCCTCAGTGGATTCACTAGGTAATATATGTGAATGAATGCTTTGGATAAAGTCTTACCGAAAAAAAATTCATTTGAGGAAGATCGACTTGATGTTCCCCAAAAATGACACCAAAAATGTTATCACACAATCTATACTTGCCCAAGCCAAAAAAAAAAGTAGGCCTAGATTGACATAACACATAGGTAACCCTATCACTGTCACCTTAATAGGGTACCTCTTTCTCTTTAAGAGGAGGAAAATCTCACTCCAAGGGAGACATCCCAGGACCTAGTTGGTTGATGGAGGAGGATAAGATAAGATAATACCACCCCTCTCTCTAGGTCACTCAAATGAATGAAGTCACTTGGAATGGTTAAGTCAAGGGTTGTAAGGGGAAATAAGGTGAATAATACCTACCCTTCACCAAAGAAACAACAAACGTTAACCAATGATATCAATGCATTCATTCAGTGACTTCGATCTAAAAGTCTGCTACCAAGCAATTTTATGCAATAAAGATATATGTGTAGCAACAATAATACATCAAAAAATTGTAAATTATAAAGACAATAAAGTATAAAGACCTTGCAATGATAATACTTTTTCCACTTACAATTTCTAAATTAATATAAGACAAGTAATGACTTTACAAGGGCTGTCAAAGTACTCATAACAACAACAAATTAACAATTATGACATCAATAAACAACTTTAGAAAAGTATCTTGCTAAGGCAATTTAGTGGATACTTTAGAATTTAATGATTGTGGCTTGCCTAGTACAAATTCTGGGTGGCTTATCAATCAACAAATGAATCTAAGAGGATGTCAAAAGTGACTATAACAACAAGAAAATAAGAGTGATGACAACTGCAAGAAACCCTTGAAAATGCACTTTGTGAAAAGAAATTTAGGCACACTTTAACTCCAACTAATAGTACTTTTCTTCATGCAATTTTCTAGGTTGGTTTAGTTAACTTATAAGCTAAATGAATTGATATATAGTGGCTATAGTGTTGGAAGGTTTACAGTTGGGAGTAAGCTTGTCATTAATGGCAAGAACAACGATGGCAAAGATCAACATGATCAACAGTGCAATGATAATGGAAGAGTAAACTCCATTTTAGAATTTCAGATACCGGGAGTTGAAGTGTCGAAACACTTCACCACAGAAGTGGCGAAATCGCGAAGTGGGGAAATCGGGAAGTGGAGTTGAAGTGTCGAAACACTTCACCACAGAAGTGGCGAAATCACGAAGTGGCGAAATCATGAAATGCTGAAATCGTGAAGTGCAGAAATGACAAAATGCGAAATGGAGAAATGATCCTAGCCATTGGATCAAGGTGTGATCTGGGCCGTCAGTTCCAGGAGGTTAATGTGACAGACCACGCTAGCAAGGACAGGTGGCGGCCTACGACAGAAAGGACACGTGGCACAATCATACAAGAACAAGTGTCAAGTTGATTCGACATCTTTGACCACTGGAAATCTCAAATATGAGGGACACGTGGCAGTCACTCGGCTCATGACACGTCATTAAGTGACGCAAGAATGACGTCACTCGGGAAGTTTGACTTCGGGATTTTTAGCCTCACCACTCCCCCAAAATCTTGAAGGCCAAAGTCCCGGGGAGCAGGCAAGGAAGAACAACAATGATCGAATGACAAGATCAACAGTGTAAGCTCAGAAGGAGGAAAACAATCAAAGCACGACAAAGGTTTTCGGAGTTTCGCAGATCGGGAAATCCAAAGGAACGAGACTCAAACTAGCGATATGCGAGATCACGAAAAGATCTGGACTGTCAATTCACTAGGATTCTAGACCATCGATTTGAGCTCCAACTCGGAGCTTCGCTTATCGTGACTTGGAGTGACGAGAACCTCCATTTAAGAAACAGCGAGATGCGAGATCGCGAAAAGATCAGGAACGTCAGATCACCAATAACCTGGACCATTGATTCGACTCCATTTCGGAGTTTCGCGAATCGCAACTTGGAGAGGCAAGAAACATAACCACAGGAGTCCCGAAATGACGAAACGTGAAATTGTGAAATACTTTAGGCTTGTGGTCTCAGCCAGTGGTCACACCATCGAAGAGATGAAGAGAAGAGTACGTGCAGACAGGCTCCTTTTCGACATTTCGGGGATCTCGACTTGGAAAGTCGAGAAACTTCACAACAGAATTAACGAAAAGGCGAAATGCGAAATTGTGAACAACACGTTATGAACAAGCACTTGGTCATGTCCCTTGGTCATATTGGTGAGAGATGGAGGAAAGAGCTAGAGAAACCAAGCTCCTTTTCGGGGATCGTGACTGGGAGTGTCGAGACATTGGTCACACGAATGCCGAAATGAATGCAAGATCCCATGGAGCCATTCCAATGGTGCAGGTGAATTTGAGCATAATTGGAGGGCTAATATCGCTCCTCGCAGTGTAACTTCTAGAAACCATTGATGGTATCTGCCAGAGAATTCAAAGAGACCTCTATGTGATCGCCAGAGGTGATGAAGAGTCTCCAAGCTTCGTCCAGTGAAGGAAGACGATTCTTAGAGGGATTAACAGGTGGATGAGCATTGAAGTCTGTAGCTGAAAATAGAAAGGATAAGCTTGTCAAAGACAGAGAAGATGAAGAGCCTCAACTGCCAGAGAAGCTGAGAAATCTAGACAGAACACCCAGTGATGCTGAACGCGTGGGCAAACTGCCAGCGAAGCTGAAGGGTTACCATGATGAACATACAGAGCACTTGAGATGTGGAGGAGATGAACGCGGTGTGAGCAGGCAGAGGCATGGGGAATATTGCATGCATAAGGAGCACAAAGACTATAAGAATGTGGAACAAAGAAGAGATTGTTGTTGTCGCTGTCGAGGAGAATTCAGGTGTGTGCAAGGAGGCAAAGCGCAGGAGCATAAATGCACACTAGAGGAATTGTGCATTGAAGGGATATGGTGCATAGAGCATAAAAGGCAGAAGAACAAAAAGTGCAACGGGTGTGCAGAAGAAACTGATGCAGACAGGGCATAGCAGTGTAACATAACAGTGACAAGGCTGGTAAGCCATTGAATAACTTTATATCGCTGTAATAAGTTTTGGTAACAAAGAATTGATATTTCTGGGTGGTAGGGAGGTGCTAGGGAGGACTAGTGTCCTCAGAGGTTCAAGTGGGTGCTTGAACATAGGGAGTTGGTGCTTCCTTCTAGTTGGTGCTAGAGAAACTAGGGAGTTGGTGCTAGAGAAACCAGGGAGTTGGTGCTTCGTTCTAGTGGGTGCTAGAGAAAACAGAGAGTTGGTGCTCTCAGCAAGTTGCAGCTTGCAAAACTAAGGTTGCAACCTCATTATGAGTTTGTGCTCGTATGTATGATAATGTAAAGGATGTAACTATTACTTATCATATAAAGAAAAAGAGGTTTTCACCCTGTATGGGTTTCCTCGGGAAATATTTGTCTTTGTGTTTCTCATATATGTGACTGATGCTGAATGTGCCATTGTTTATTTCCCTGCATTATTGTGATCATCATTGAGTGCCTTGTAAATATTTTAAAAGAAGCATAATTGTTTAAGCACGATAACAACTAATTCACCCCTCCCCCCTCTCAGTTGTCCAACATATAGTAGTGTTAACAACAACAAAAAAGTTAGTACCTTAAAATTAGGTTAGTAGGTTATGTTAAGTTGGTAGAGATAGCAAGTGAAGTTGAATGTAAGTCTTGTCAAGGAACATGAGAAGAGGACTAGTGCCTTCAAGGGTAATGGAGTCAAGGTGGATGGATTCTTCTAAGGCTGCAAATCAATTGATGATGATGCACAAAATTATAAGAGGGAAAATGCATAGGAGGAGTAGTAACTTAAGGCCCCCTATGCATTGACCTCAAGAGACAAGATGCTAGGGTCTAGGAAATTCTAGGCCCTAGTGCCTTGCTTTCATTAGGCTTCTTATGGAGTAAACTTTATGCAACAATAACTAAATCAAAATCCTTACTGTGCTAGGGATTTAGGGCTCCGGGGTTTCACTAGTTATTAGATCAATTCAATGAAAAGCTTGGAAAAATAAAAAGTAAGAAAGTAGCCATTTAAGTCTCTTACTTCAAGCAAATTTAAGTACACCGTGCAATTTCATAATCTTGTATGAGTAAATAAAACCATACAAAAAACCATTCAATATATGACAAAAATGCATATTTTACTTACTTGCACCAAGAATAATCATGAGAATACCATGCAAGATCACCACAAAACTTCCAAGATTGATCCAAGTTGCAAAAATAACCTTATACAAGAATGACACCTCCCAATTTCAGCAAATAACCCTCACTAGGGTGCAAATTTCGGACCTCTTGTCTTAGATGACAAGTTGTGATCCTGAAAAATGAGAGTACTTTATGTTTATATATACAAAACTTTGAACTTTAATTAATTTTAGGTAAAAAATAAGGTCGACCTGGCCAATTTACAATAAAATTTAATTTTGACATAATAAAAATTAATTAGCATCTAAAGACACCTCCAAGGGTGACATCATGCCCTTCTAGGGTGACATTGAGGCTCATAAGTGAAATTTCGATCTAGAAAAGTGGGGTGCTTGGTCTCCAGAGACCCCATATGATTCCCACACGTGCCACTAGGATGATAAATGCCTCCAAAATGCAAACCCCAACTCTGGATGACATTTGGGGCTATGATGGTGACGTCTAGGGCCCTTAAGGGCTAATGTCCATGTGGAAGAGCAAGGTCCCCCTGGGTCTAGGTCTGCCAGGGTGTGTCCAAAGGCAACATCCTTCTTTTTCCCAATGCAAGTATTCAATTTCCTCTTACCCCTAGCTGGGGTTGCAACATCCATCTGTGGGATTTAAGCCCCCATGAAGGTCCAAGCTAATCATTCCCTCATGTGTACCTGTCCACCGAGCAAGGTCCTGCAACAAAAATAAGTACACCCTCCAGGAGTTCATAAGTCACAGGGATCATAGCATGTAAATTACATCCAATAATTAAATTACCCAAACATATGCATCAAACCCTCCGTAACCAAGACAAATTCTCAAAGACGTTATGCAATTTGATAAGTTAGGTTTGGAGAAGGTCTCAAGGTGTCCTATTGGGCTAACCTCTCTTAAGTTTGGGGTGTTTCCAAGGTGGGATCTAATCCAAGTCATGTAAGTGTATGAGGTGGCATGGGGTGCATGTAATAATAAGGAAATGTAAAGTCTTACCTATGGGTGCCTTTGTAGAGGGTGAGTTGCACCTTGTTTCCTAGCCCATTCATCGCCTATTATTCTTATCTTTATTTCTTTTTACCTTTTTTCTCTTGTGCTTCAAGGGATTATTTGAGGGCCATTATCCTGGCTTGATGACCATAGGTGACAGTGTTATCCCCAAACATTTCATGGAAATGATAAGGCTGGCTCGTGATGAGATCCTCTTTCTCTTGGCTATGTCACCAAGAGCCACTACCCCGGTTTGGTGACCATATAGGTGGTAGTGTCATACTGCTACATGTCCATGGTCATAATAGGCTAGCTCGTGATGAGACCTCCTATCCATCAACTAGTACCTTGAGTGTTTATGTATCTAATGGGTCCCCTTTTCTTACTGAGAATATTTTCGTTGATTTCTCAGGGATCCTCGGTTGAATCATCTCAAAGGTTTCAACATTGGCTTTTAAATCTTGCCACTTGATTTTACTCTCTAGGCCTTTAGCCCCTTCTTCCCACGAGGTAAGGTACAACCCTTCCTAGTGTAGCCAATCCCAATGCCCAAACAAGGGTAGGGGAGATAAGAGGAATACATATGGAAAGTGGTAAGTATGGAGGGAACGAATGATGAATTTTCACAGACCCACCCAGTGGAAACCCATCCTAAAGGGAAATCAACTTACTAGGGCACCATGTCACCCTTCCAGGTATGAACGAGGCAAAGAGCATAATTTACAAGAAAATGTCATGAAATGAAGAAGGATTAAATACAACATATTCAAATGCTTCAAAAATCATAGTGATACATACCATGATGCCCAAACTCATTACCTCATGGAGAAATACTCACCACTACTTCACGACCAGGCAGGTGGGATGGATACTACTGCTGGTGATAAGTGGACTGCACTGAAGAAAAGAGGGGCCCTTCGGGGCCATGCTCAAGTCGTCTGGCTCTCTATGCTCCATGTCTAGAAATTGTGGGCCTCGAGATGTGATATCCTTAGTTATCCCTAGGCTAGGGGATAACAAACCTAATTCCTTAACTAGAATTGGAAAACCATCGACAAAAACCATGTGCCAAAAAACTGCCAAAAACTGACGCAAAAAACCACCAAAATAATCGCCAATTTTTTTCCATAGGCCCCACCACCCACCCTCTACCCCTCGAGTCTCCCATACGAATGTATAATACATGGGACCATTCTTGCAAAAAATATAACAATACCCAACAAGGTTTTCCACCTCTTTCCAAATCTCCAATGCGTCTAGTAAGGAAATCACAATGTTGAAAAATCTAAGGATTCTCAATTGTGGACACTTCTGTCGAAATTGCCATTATTCTCATGCCCATGGGAATCCCTCCCTTTCTGGAATAATCAATAATTAATTGTATCCATCCAACCATGGCTTCTTACCTTCAACAATTTGTTTTCCTTTCCCCATGCATAACCAATAATGAGTAGAAGAGTGAATTATAGAGGAACAAATCCAAAAATGAACTTTGGATAAGAATGAATGGTCAACCCCCAAGACAATCAAGAGAAAGGTTTAAATATCAAAAGCATAATCTGGCTTGAGTCCCCCCAAGAAGCTCACATAACCCCCTCTTTCTCTCCAACATTCAAAGGTGGGTAAAATGAAAATAATTTAAAAATGTAAAGGCTTAGCCCCTTATATTTATCCCTCTCTTGGAACAATACCCCCCTATAACTCTTGTCCTTGTCTGTCTCACAACCAACGATGTATTTTATTATTAACAATGATCAAAGTATTACATTTCCTAAGAACTCCATCCACTTTCAGTTGTTCAGGCACTCCGACCCATTTAAATTGTTTAGGCACTCAGGCCCCTTTCAATTGTTCAGGCACTTCGTCCTTTCATCGAATAAAAAATACATTATTAATTTGGGGACTCAAAACCAGGGTATTACATTCCCTTCCCGGCCCTTATTTTGGCACTGTCCTTAGTGCATACACAAACCATAAATCAAAATTTCAAAATTCTTCAAAAAGTCATGGGTACTTTGCCTACATGGCATCTTCATGCTCCCAAGTAGAATCTTTAGGACTGTAGCAAGTCCATTAAAATTTTACCAGTTCTATGACTCAATTCCATAGCACTTTGACCTTTCTGTCCAATATGCGCACCGACTGGAACTGAAAGTCCCCTTCTAGCTCCACTTGAATCAAATTCCAATCAATAACATGGTTAGGATCATGCACATACTTTTTCAACAAAGAGACATGAAATACATTATACACATTCATGGAAGTAGATAATGCAAAAATTTATGCAACTGGCCCTATTATGTCCAATATCTCAAATGGACCACAAAATATGGTTGTTAGCTTTGTACAACTTCCCAACTTTAATGAACTCTTCATGGGCTTCACTTTCAAAAGCACATGTTCTCCCTCTTTAAATTCTCTAGCTGTCATGTTCTTATCTGCATAAATCTTATTTCTATCTTGTGATTCCTTCAAATTTCGCTTAATTTTAGCCATCTAGTCTTCCATATCCTTGAGAAATTCTAGACCAAATACTACTCTATCTGCTAGGTTGTCCCAACTCACTGGATTATTGCATTTTCTACCATACAAATCTTATATTATTATAGGAAAACTCAACCAAATGTAAGTAATCTTCCCACTTAGATGGTTTGTCCATCACATACATTCTTAACATGTCTTAAATTACTTGGTTGACTCTCTTTGTTTTCCCATTTGACTATGGATGGTATGTTGTGATAAATTTTAGATGTGTACCAAATCCTTTAAATAATCCCCTCCAAAAATTTGAAGTAAACTTTGCATCTCTTTCTGAGACAATTTCCTTAAGTATACCATGCAACCTAGCAATCTCCCTCATGTAAATTTTTGTAATATTAGCTATTGTATGAGCCATTTTTATAGGGATAAAATGAGTAGCTTTTGTCAATTTATCAACATCTACCATTATTGAATCATGTTGCCTTGTTGTCATAGGAAACTCACTGATAAAATCAATGGTTACCACTTCTCATTTTTTCTATGGAATTGCCAATGACTGTATCAAACCCGCTGGGTGTCTATGCTCAAATTTCACTCTCTGACATTCCATGCATCTGGAAATGTAATTCACAACATCATTCTTCATCCCAGACCAAAAGAATTGTCTTCTTATTGATGCAATTATTTTTTGGTAACTTGGATGTTCGACATATGGAATATTATGCATTTATTTTAACACCAAGTTCCTAAGTTATCTGGAACTAGGAACATATATTATATTTTTATCAATAAGTAATCCATCTTCCTTCATCTTATAATCTTTAATATTGTGTTGTACATTTTCCTATTGTAAACCTTCCTTTACATGTAGGTAATGCTGGTCTATAACAACAACATTTAAAATTTTGCTCTTTAAATCTGATCGATGCATACTAATGGCTATAGCATGCATGGGATGTACTCTTTTGCTGAGTGCATCAACAAATTTATTTTGTTTTCCTTTGATATGCTTGATGTCAAAGTCATACTCACTTAAAATTTCATCCATCTTATCTTCCTGACATTTAAAGTTGGTTGTTTAAAATATATTTCAGACCACTATGGTCTGTCCTTAATTCAATTCTCTTTCCCATGAGATAATGTCTCCACATTTTCAATGTGTGAACTATGGTAACAAGCTCCAAATCATGTGTAGTGACGACTCCACCCAGTCCTTCGTTACAAGCATCTGTACATACCACAAAATTCTCAATTGGGTCAACAATCTTTAAAATAGGTGCACTAGTAAGTAATTCCTTCAATAAATTAAAATTCTCTTCACACTTTGTTTTCCATTCAAATTTAATTCCCTTCTTTTGTAAAGAAGTGATGGGATTAGAAATATTAGAGAACCATTATATAAACCTCTTGTAGTATCTGAATAATCTTGTAAACGATCTGACTTCTGAAACATTCCTTGGTGCTGACCATCCTCCAATGGATTCAATCTTCTCTAGATCCATCTCGATACCTTCTTCTGAAATAATGTGCCCCAAATAATGGATCTGCTCTTGGTAAAAAGAGCACTTACTAAGCTTGGCATAAAGATGATTTTCCCATAGTACTTGTAGTACCAACCTCAAGTGATTCTCATGTTCTTTTTCGGACTTAGACTATATAAGTATGTCATCTAAGAATATAATGACAAACTTATCTAGATAATTTTTGAATATGCTATTCATTAAGCACATAAAGACAACTAGTGCATTGCTTAGTCCAAATGACACCACTACAAATTCATAATGTCCATACCTGGTTATAAAGGTTGTCTTATTGATGTCTTCTTCCTTGATTCTTACCTGATGGTACCCTGATCTCAAGTCTATTTTTTAAAATATATTTTCTCCTCTTAGATGATCAAAGAGATGATCAATTCTAGGTAGAGGGTATTTATTCTTCACAATGGATTTATTTAGTTGTCTGAAGTCAATACAAAGCCTCAATGTTCCTTCCTTCTTTTTAACAAAGTGTATTGGTGCTCCCCAAGGTGAAACACTTGTGCATATGTGCCCTTTCTTAAAAAAATTCTCTAGCTACATTGGTAATTCTTTTAATTCTAGTATACTCATTCTATAAGGATTCTTTGATATTGGGTCAGCTTCTGGTACTAAATCAATAGAGAAACCTATTTCCCTCTTTGGTGGTAATCCCATTATTTCTTGGAATACATCATCTCTTGAAATACTAAAAATTCTTCAAGGCTTGACCCTTTGGTATTTTCTGGCTCCTTCACATGAGCTACATACAATTGACAACCCTTCCTAAAACATCTTTTTGGTGTAAGGCTGAAATCTCCCTTATAGAAATGGGTCTTGGAATTCCTTTCACAATGATTTGCTTTCCTTCTTCATCAAGATATGTAAATGTTTTTTCATGACAATCTAGGACAACATGATTCTTTTCCATCCAATCCATCCCAATTAGGAAATCATAAGATCCTAATGGTATGAGATCCATATCAACAACTGAATTTACTCCATTCATATTTATTGGATAGTCTCTGATTGTCTCATTGATCCTTCTTTTGGTTCTGGTGGCTAGATGAACCAAACTTGATTTTTCGAGCTTACTTTTCTCCAAATGTAATATTTACACTACTTTAGGATCAATGTAACAATGAATTTCATTCGAGTCAAGTAAAATAACAACATTTTGTTTAATAATATTGCCTTCTACTTCAATCATATGGGATTGATATTCTGCTTGTCGATCTTCTAAGGTTGCATATCTTCTTGTAATACTTCTTCCCATGTCTTCTATTGTAGTATCCTCTTGGATGTTGTGCATGGTATTCATTTTGTCTTCTTTGTGAGGGAAATCCTTGTACATGTGATCCTCTTTGCACCCCCAACATTTGAATTGTGGTATTCCCCTTTTTCCCAAGGAGTATTCCCTCTTGGATTCATTCTTAGAAAATTAATCTTAATTGTTTGTATTAGGGTTGTTTCTGTTGAAAGGGGGTTTGAATCCTTTCTTTCTCCAATCATATTTGTCCTTCTTATTATCCCTCCAAGACTTATGCAAATATTATCTGCCCTTGCCTTGCTCATATAGGTACTTGGCCTTTCTAATGGTCTCTGCCAAAGTTCTAGGCTCATCATATTGAATCTTCTCTTTATAAAAATATGGAAGTCCAATAAAAAAATATTTGTATTTTCACCTTATCATCCCTGATGAACCCTACATACTTAAGAAATCCCAAAATTTTATTTTCATATTCTTCCATGGTCATGCTCTCCAACCTAAGTTCAAAGAACTCTTGCATTTTATTTTCATAGAAGTTCTTTGAAAGATAATCCTTCTGAGAGTATCTCTTGAACTTCTTCCAAGTGATCCTACTCTCATTAATGCACTCAACTTGATTCAACGGATCCCACCACATAACATCTTTTCCATGCAAATGGTATGTGGAAATTCTGGCTTCTAGATTAGATGAGTATTTGTGCAACTGAAAATACTTCCTAATTCTAAGAAACCAAGCTTCAAAATCATCTTCCCATTCTCTTTCACCATCAAAGGATGATGGCTTAAGCTATCTCAAATATTATTGCAAACCTTCCCACTCATTTCTTCTTCTTTGATGTATGGCAAGAGATACTTTTGGACTGCTCCATGAATCCTTAGATGCATAGGACTTCCTACCTGAGTAAGGAGGCGAGTGATGTCTATGAGTTCCACTATCCCTTATTGAATTATTGGCTCTTCTGTAGTCATCTCTTATTTCATGTTGTCTTCCTTCTTCCTCTTGTCTTGAGCATGATCCATTCTTTGCTTTCCTCTGCAACTAATTTAGGCTTTGCATAATTTGAGAATTTATTTGATTATGTTCTTTCATATTCTTCTCATTGTCTACTTTGTAACTCTACATTTCTATTTTCAAGATTCTCACAGTCTCTATTGATTTTTCTGGTTCCACTCTGCTCCTGTGACCATTAGATTTTGTCTCTGCATTTTCAACACTAATATTCTGACCTTTGGCTTCTATTTCACGAATGAAGTCTCCCTCTCCTTTCTCCATTTCCCAAATCTGAATTCTTAGCTTGAATTGATGTGTTTATACCCTTAATTATGAAATAAAGTGTGCATGCAACATAATTATAAAAAAAGAACATATAAACACATTTCTAGAAAAATGACTATAAAAATTTACATACTAGTCATTTTCTTCCCAGTTGAGTATAATCTATACTACTCAAATCAATTTTCTGGGTGCATAATTGGATTCCTTTCTTCAATATCTTTCCAACGACTATTTGTTTTCTTAATTATGAGCTAGGAGCAAAAAGTTATACCCTTATGAAGTTTCTGGGCATTTTCCTTTCTGCAGAGGTCTTTCAAGTTGACGTGACCTCCATGTGGACCCCTTCCCCGTGTGATGGATGACATGGAAAATGATGTGATTGTTGATATGGCCATTTTACCACCGACCCATCGAGCTCAACTCCCATACTTCATGTTCTCAACTCCGGTCTGGTTTGACCACCGGGATCAAATTCTAACCAACAACCCTCAATATGCTCTAGTTTGGTACAACCCATCGGGGCACTGACCCACTAGGGTACCGAGATGTCAACAAGGAAGATGGGATTGGAAACTTTTGGGGGGTCTGATATCATCCCACTGGAGTACTGGGCCACCAGGGCACCGACCCACCGGGCGCTCCTTGCAGGCTTTTATACCATGCTTCCTAACACAGAGTTCTGCTCATGGGGCACCAACTACTGTGTAAAATATATCCAACAAAGGAGATCTATATCTGGTCCGGTCTACCAGCCCACCAGGGCATTAGGGAACTAGCCCATCTAGTTCAAATTCCACCTAAATCATGTCCACAAGGGTGATCCTGTGTCGTTCTGATCCACCAAACATTGGTTCCCTAGCCAAAAATTTACATTGAGTGTGGGATCCACAGGGTTCTGTGCCTCTCTTTTCACACAAAAATAAGTAAGATTCACCCTTTTCTTATAAACCATTCAAACAAGCCTTTCCCAATGCATGTGGGATAAGTATTTAACACCAACCATAGATCAATGGTGGAGAGCCCTCGTGGAGGTTTGGTTGAAAGTGGCTAAGTGTCGGTTTTCCTTGAGAGAATATATGTCAATTCAATTATATAATTTTCAAATGAAAGAGATTTTTGGGATTCTGGGGCTGTGGAGGATCACTGGAACATGGTTTCCATGGCTATAATGACAATGTTAAACCACCAAAATCTCCCTCGACCTACATTATACATAACCATTAATTTATTTCAAAAGAAGGATCCGCTTCCAACAACTTCTGTCCTAGCATGTAGCAACCCCCTTCAAAGGATCGATGCTATAAATCAATAACTTTGATACCAATCTGTGACGTACCCAACCACCAATGTTGGCCACACTACTTCCAAAACCTCTTGTTGAACGAAAATAATTATGCAAGCAGAGAAACATATGACATAGAGCAATTATCTTTGATTAAACCAATCACCAATTGGTTGCATACCAAGGACATTCCACCCAAGCTTAGACACTATTTTTCCAAGTCTCAACAACAGGTCACCCCTGATCCAGGACTATGAATCCACAAGGATGGGTTCCAAAGTGACAATCAACTTCTCAAACCAGTCAACAATCAATCTCTCAAAGGTTTCTCAAACACACAACAAATGCAATTTACTATCTCTCTCCCCCTTCAACCTGCACCACCCAAAGAGAATGAACCACCTTTAGTGCCATGCAGTCCCTTAGGTTGTCCACCTCTTTCTAGTGCTCCAGTGCTTCATGTAAGGAAATATCAATGCTGGAAACTCCAAGGATTCTTAGTTGTGGACAATTCTTTCTAAATTGTCAGTATTCTCATGCCCACGAGCATACCTCTCTTTCTAGAATAATTAGTAATTAATTACAACCAACCAACCATGGATTCTTTCCTTCAACAATTCATTTTTCTTTCCCCATGCATAATCAAGAATGAGTGGAAGAGTGAATTAGATACGAACAACTCCAAAAATGAACTTTGAGTAAGAATGAATGGCCAACCCCCAAGACAATCAAGAATAGGGTTTAAATATCAAAAGCATAACGTGGCCTTCCCCCAAGGAGCTCATGTAACCCCCTATTTCTCTCAAAAATCCCAAGTTGGGTAAAATAAAAATAATTTTAAAATGTAACGGCTTAGCCCCTCAACTTTCCTCTTCTCTCGTGGAATCATATCCCTCTATAACTCTTACCCTTGTTCGTCTTGAAACTAGTGATGTATTTTATCATTAATAATGATGAAAGTATTACATTTCCTAGGCACTCCGACCCCTTTTAATTATTCAAACACTTCGACCTTTCATCTAATAAAAAAAATACATTATTAATTAGGGGACTCAAAACTAGGGTATTACAAGAAGGCTACCATTCATATGTGTTGAGACAGACATTAGTAGGATGAAACATTGGTATGCTAAATGTGGTGACACTGATATTGCACTGAACTGGAGATATGTTGCTGCCAATTTCTTGTTTCATGCCCGTAAGAGGAAAACCATGGTTGTGTGTGTAATAGCTATATTTGATATTTTTTGTCTTCCATCATTGGAAATTTTCTTAGCTAGCCTACATTGGATCACTAGAGGGAAGTGAGATAACCTAAGGGTGTTGAAATTTGGTATGCTCATTTTACCATAGAAAATGTTACACCATTGTCACCCAACCATAGGAACATACACATACCACCCTCGAGCACAATAACCTTTTCTTAGATAGATTTCGTACACAAACCAAGTCCTCTCAGATAAACCTTAACTAGAAATACCAACATAGATGCAACAACAACACAATACCAAGAGAGTGTACCTTTACCAAGAGAAGTGCGTAAGAGAGAGATACCAGAAAGACTGAGCAAGGAGATACTTCACCACTGCAGCTACTGTGTCACCTTCCTCAGAATTGCGCCTCCTTCTTCCCTTCATTGAACTGTTGCAACTGCTATACTTGCACCTTGATTGTAGAGTGAGTGAGTGTGTGTCAAATGAGCTAGCGCTTCCTTTATTTATACTAGTATGTCCAAGTGACTTTTTCATGTGGGGCCGACTTCTATTTTTGAAGCCTTCTAATTCTTTATTATTATTCTCCTTGGGCCGACTTATCTTCTAGGGTATTTCCACATATGTTTAATGGTTCTCTTGCTTCTAGACTCTTATTCTCTAAGCACAAAGGTTGTCCTGGAGGTTAATACCTCCCGCAACTACTAAAACATCAACACTCCCTCTTAGTTAGGGAGGTATTAATCATGATGTTCTTTATCTAGTAGTCTCAATCACATCCATACATGGCATGTACAATACTACTACCAATCACATGGTCCTATAGACCAATCTACAGGTATCATCACCATAGAAAAACATGCTATCCCATGATCTCACATATCATGTCACAAATATCATAATCATAGCCACGCATGCTATCTGATGAGTCTATACATCACTGTCATGCATTTGGGGCCTCGTCAACATGTGTAGCATCTCTCTAATGGGCACAACATCATTGTCCTTTCAGACCTTATGTCATTACAAGACTTCATCTAGCTCACACTGAACTAGGCATCTAGCTCACACAAAATCAGGCAACTATCACATCTTTCCAGCTCACACAGAATCTGAACAACTAACCTTGAAGCTATCCCTTCTGGTTGGCACACCAGGCATCTTCAGTCAATAGTGAATAGGCATCTAACCACAAGGATTGGGTGATATAATTCACACACACTACCCATCTATCCCATGGCTATGAAACACCTCCAACCACACTCATGGATAGTTTCCTCCGAGCTTGAAAAGTTGGAGGCATCATCCACTGAAGGCTCGGCCTGCTTCGACCACAGTAAGTCATGATGACAGATTGCCATAGTCGATGGCACTACATGAATGACCACCCAGCTGCTACCTGACTGGTGCCATAGTCAGTAACGCACCCATGAATGACCACCCGCTGCTACCACACTCTACATAATACTACCCCTGGAATCACATCTATAACTCATCACTTCCTCTTACGAGGGAACTCCTTCTAGACCATGCCAAGCTTGTCCCTGAAATAATCAAACTTTATCTTCAACAGAGGCTTGGTCAACACATCAAATATCTTCTCATTTGTAGAAAAATACTGGAGCTTCATTGCTCCCTTTTGTACCATGCCTCAGATATAATGGTACTTGATCTCGATGTGCTTTGACTTGTCATGAAAAACTATTTTCTCTGACAACTTTATGCAACTTTAGTTTTCACAGAAGATATAAGTCACCTCCAAATCGAGATAAAATAGCCCTGCAAGTAAATTTTGAAGCTGCAAAAATTCACAACTAGATGAACATGCTGCTGCATATTCTGCCTCAACCGTATTGAATTCCACACTAGTTTGTTTCCTGCTAATCCATAAGATCATAGTTGATCCCAAAATAAAGCAACATCCTGAAGTACTCTTTCGATCTGCAACACTGCCGACCCAATCTGAATCAGCATAGCCTTATAGTCTTATTCGATGATCCAAAACATAACTGATTCCATAGTCAATTGTACCTTTCAGGTACCTCAATACATTTTTTACCTCCATCAAGTGAACATGTCTTGATTCAACCATATACTGACTCAATATGTTCATCGCAAAACATGTATTTGGCCTTGTGTTCGTCAAATACATCAATGAACCGATCATTTGTCTATACATGGTGGCATCCACTGTCTCTGAAGATATATCACTCAATAACTTCAGGTTTTTCACCATCGGTGTAGGCATGGATTTACAATCCATCATTCTAAATCTCTTCAGGATTTCTACAATATATTTTCCTTGGTTAAGGAAAATCTCATCCAGTTTTTGCCATACCTCTATATAAAGCTTCATCTTATTCTCAGCGATGAGCTTCTCGTATCCTGTTAGAAACATGTCACCCACATACAATAGTAATATCACTAATCCACCATCCACAACCTTGTAGTAAATGTTGGAATCTTCTTTACTCTTGGTAAAGCCCAATCTCATCAGAAAAATATAAATTCTACCGTACCATGCCCTGGGTTCTTTCTTCAATCCATACAAGGATTTCTTCAACCTACACACATGTGTCTTCCTGTCATGTATCTCGAAACCTTGTGGCTGCTCCATGTACACTTCCTCTTTGACTACACCATTCAGAAAAGTTGTCTTCACGTCGATCTGGTGTACCTTCCATTTCATTACTGTATCTATCGCAAGTATAGCTCTAATCAAAGTGTATATTTCCACAAGAGAAAATGTCTCATAATTTATTCCTTCTTTCTGGGAAAAACCACAGGCCACAAACCTTGCCTTATATTTCTCGATACTTCCATTAGCTGAATGATTATCTTGTAGATCCATTTTGAACTCACCACTATCTTCTCTTTTGGTCTCAGAACCATATCCCAAACATCATTCTTCATAATAGATTGGTACTCCTCAATCATGGAATCCTTCCATACTTTCTTTTCTACATCCTCTTCATAACATGTAGGCTTTGCATTATTGATATCACTTAGCAATTCCATGTAACTAGAGTATGGTCACGGTTTATTACTTTCTCTAAAAGTTTTGTTTGGAGCACCATACTTCTCTACATCCTAAATAATCTCCTGAACCCAAGCTGGTCTTCTCTTATTTATAATCATCTCTCGGGTGGATCTGCAGGTCTCTGTGGTTCTCTCATATCATGATCTTCTGGAACATACTCTTTTGGTGCAACTTCATTACCTGTATCTGTATCTACAACTCTAGGAGATTCAAGCTCCTCATCATGGACCTCATCTGCATGATTCTACCTTGATCTACTGCATGATGCATCCTCATCGAACGTAACATCTCTGCTAGTCTTAAGATTCCTATGACCATGGATGTAGAATCTATATTCCTTCGATGTCTCACTATATTCAACAAATATACCCTTCTTTCTTGAAGGATCCAACTTCAATCTCTTATCCTTGGGAACATGCACATATACTGGAAAACAAAATATCTTTAGGTGGTTGACCTCTATGTTTTATCCTGTAAACATTTCTTCTGGTGTCATGTTCCCAAGTATACGGTGAGGGATTCTATTCTACACATATACAACAATCCTGGATGATTCTTCCCATAGATGCATCAGTAAATCTTGATCATGAATCATAACCTTTATTGCTTCCATTATTGTATGATTCTTTCATTTTTCCAAACCATTCTGATGAGGATTGTAGGGAGTAGAGAGATCCCTCTTAATCCCAACTTCTCTGCAGAATTCTTTGAAGTCATCCGATGTGAACTCTCCTCTATTAAGTGACCTCAATATCTTTATCTTCTTTTCTGAAATATTTTCTACAAGGGATTTGAATTCCTTGAACTTGTTGAATACTTCACTTTTTGTTTTCAAGAAATAAATCCAAGCTTTACGTGAGAAATCATCAATAAATGAAACATAATATAAATACCCGCTAAGTGAAGTGGTTGTCATTGGTCCACACACATATGAGTGCACGATGTCCAAAAATATTTTGTCTTTGTTGTCACTTCTTGGAAACAAACTCTTCACGTTCTTTCCTTGTGCACATCATTTGCATATACCATCATGATTCACTTGAGTCTCTGGAAAACCTATCACCATCTTACTCACGATCGGTAATTCTTTGTAATGTATGTGAGCAAGTCTTCTATACCATAGCTCACTCGGATTTATTGTACTATGAACTAATGTTGAATCTAAGTGTCCCTTTAATTTATATAGACCTCATTCTTGAACACCAATCATAATAGCATCATCATTATACTTTCCTCTTGGTCACATAAGAACTTCACCATCAATGAAGGAAACTCTAAATCCTTTCTCATCCAATGATGAGATAGAAAGGAGATTCTTCTTCTAACCATGTACATACAAAATATCTTTCATCTTCATAGGATTTCCGGAATCCAAAGTGTAGGAGGCTTCTCCTACACCTTTAATGGGATATTAATATTCATCAACGAGCTTCACCTTATGAGGTGAATCCTTCTAAACTAGTTTTGAAAGAGAATCCTTGTAATTGATCATGTGCTTAGAAGAACCTCTATCAATAAGCCATGTGTCACTTACATGAGTGAATGTCCCTGTAAGAGTTGATATCAATACATATTATTCACTTGAATCATCTACTTTTTCTTTCTTCTGAATAGGTTCATTGTCTTTTGTGGCATGAGCATGATGTATTTTATACTTTCCTTTTCTGATTTGATCTTTTGCCCAAGGACAATATATAGCAATGTGTCACATCTTCTGGAAAATGTAGCATTTGTAACTTGAATAATCCTTTTGAGTCTTTTGTGTCTTTTGAAACTTCTTGTGAGGATGATCCTCTTTTCTACTCTTTCCTTTTCTTGTATGCGCTACTAGATCTTGATTTTCATCATTACCCAACTTTTCTTCTCTTGCTGCCAATCTAGTTTCTTCTTGAGTGCAATCTTTCCATAGTCCGTTGAACTTTGCTAGCTTTCTTCTTGAATAGATTCCCTGAATAAATGATTCCAAAGACTTTGGGAGATCATTCAATGTAGTCATTACTATCTCAGCTTCTTCAACTATGTCTCCAATGGCTTCAAGTTGTTCTTTGATTTGAGATACCTTCGTGAAGTAGGATTGAATGGTTTCTGAAATCCGCATCTTCACAGTCTTTAGTTGTGTCCTCATTGTCATCTTCTGGTTGATATTATTTCCTTCATATAATCGGGATAAAGAATAACACATCTTCTTTGGTGTCTTTAATGATGAGATATGAGGGATCGATTGATCCTTGATAGAATCTGCAATAATCCTCTTTTTTTTTATTAGGTTCTTCTTGTACTTTGCTTTAGCCTCATCTCCCTCTGTCTCTTGAAATTATTCTTCAATGAACCCTTCTAGGTCATTCTTTTATAGAATGAGCATCACTCTATATTTCCATGCTCGAAATTTATCAACATCCTCAAGCTTCTCATCAAGCTTAGTGTTGGAAGTCATTCTTCCCTGGGATCTAGAGATATGACAAAAATTGAGACTTTACAGGAATGAGTTTTGGACTTACCAGAGAGTGAACTATGCCAAGGAGACCTCCTTTATTCAAGGATCTGCACCAACTTTATCCTTTAAATGCCAAGGTGACTTGACCTAGGGTTTTATGTGGAAACCCTAATTTTTCAACTTTTGAATTTTGGAGATCTGATCCAGGGGAAAGATGTGCCCTCCTTAGACGACCTTCTTGGTGTATTTGTAATTGCTCAATGAGCTTGAAAATAGGTTAAACTGACGATATTTCTTCCAACGATTAGACTGTTCTGAAGGAAACCAACTCTGATTCCATGTTAAAAATTTTGTATGCTCGTTTTACCATAGACAATGTTACACCATTTCCACCCAACCATAGGAACTTACACATACCACCCCAGAGCATAATAACCTTTTCTTAGATAGTTTTCATACATGAAGCAAGTCCTCTCAAATAAACCCTAACAAGAAATACCAACACAATACCAAGAGAGTGTACCTTTCATAAGATAAGCACACAAGAGAGAGATACTAGAAAGACTAACCAAGGAGAGACTTCACCACTGCAGCTGATGTGTCACCTTCCTCAGACTTGCGCCTCATTGTTCCTTTTGTTGAACTGATGCAACTATTGCAATTGATAGAATTGTGCCTTGATTGCAGAGTGATTGAGTGTGTGTCAAATGAGATAGTGTCTGCCTTTATTTATACTAGTCTGTTCAAGAGACTTTTTCATGTGGGGTCGACTTCTATTTTTGAAGCCTTCTAATTCTTTAATATTATTCTCCTTGGGCTCACTTATCTTCTAGGGTTTTTCCACATCTATTTAATGGTTCTCTTGCTTCCATAATCTTCTCTAAGCACAAAAGTTGTCCTAGAGGTTAATACCTCCCGCAACTACCAAAACATCAACAGAGGGACTGTTTAGCAATGAAGGGAATCCCATTCCTTATGTCAATTAGGGTTGAGTGGGAAAGAGAGAGTGGTGAGTGGGATTTCTATAGGAACAATAGGTTGAAAGGTAATTTCCCTATCTGTAAATGTTATTGTAAACCTAGGTTGAGAGGTAAAATCCATATCTTAATTAATTAATTGGGATGAGTGAGGAAACCTTATCCTTAACCAGTAAATTCCCCTTTGTTTATTCATTGCCTATCATGGGGGTGGATCCTATTTGATTTGGTGCCTAGGTGGAAAAATGATTCCATGGAGCTACTTCCCCAAGTGTAGTTGATGATAGTTAAACTATTGATTTGTATTGTTTATATTCTAGATATTAATGCTCATGGTGAGTGTTGTCTTGATGATCATGTTCTCACTATGAAAGCTACAAGTTTGGGAGTGGACATTAGGGATCAGGAATGCATGATGAGTAGCATGATAGTAATTCATATACATAATTAGGAGGCTGTCATAGACACATATTTTAATGTAGAGGGTTTAATTGTACCTTTGTCTTGTATATTAGTTTCTAGCCATGTCAAATAATTGTAAATGGCCTTGTGGGATTCCTAGAATGGGGCATAATTATGAGGAGAATGTAACTGTATGTATTTGAAATGACTATATAAGAAAGGTATTGTGAATGTATAAGAATGTTGTTGCAATTTCCCAAGTATTAGCTATATTTATTTAGTGTATGAGCATAACTGTGTTTTATGTGTTGTGATGGCTTATTCTATTCATGGGAGTGGGTTAATTGGTCACGGTCAATGTTACTCTACTACTAAACTATAATTGTCCATGAATTACGTGTAAGAATGTTGGTTAAAACTTAATTATGCGATTATGTACATTGTGTTGTGGTATCATAGTAGGAAGTTGGTGTGAATTTGGTGGTTTGAAGAAGTACCCCATATCCTCAACAGAGCATAGAGGGTATTGGGTATGTTACATCACATCATGTAATTTAAGAATGATAAATGATATACTATGTTGAAATTAGAGAATGATATATCTCACAATGGTCATCCATAGATCCAAAAAACAATATTCACCATATTGATTTTCAAGTCATAAAACTAAACGAAGGCAAGTTTGAAGTTATCATATTATATTAAATCACATCATCCAATGAAATAATGACAAAAATTATAGACTTCACTAAAATTAGAGAATTATATATCTCACCATGGTCAACCATAGATCTAAAAATCAATTACCAGTTACAATACAAGATTGTGAATCAAGCAAGAATTTTTGCACTCTTTACAAAATGCATATGGAGCGATTTGGGACAAAAAGATATAAATTACCCAGATTGCAATAGATGAGATGATTTGCTAATATATTATTTTGATCAAACATGAAATTTGTTTTTCTTTGAAGTCCCTTCAAACACTCAAAATTTCCATTGGTCCCACGATTGCACACCTATTGTAGGCATCAAGGCCAATAGGCCATAGAAATATAACATTGTTTACACAATTATTATACTGGTATTATTTCATCTCTCCCTACCCTAAAGAAAGGAAAGGGCCCATGCTACAAACACTGGGTTCAAACAAATTGAAAATTAAATTGTAAAATTGACTTTTTTTCCCAGAACAACAATTTTTTTTTTAACCTTTTTCCATTACTAAAGATAAAAATTATACATTATGTAATAAATGGAATTAGTATGGTAGATACAAAGAGGATTGCAATAGACTATATGTTCAAATATAAACCTAAAATCTCCTAAGATACTAAATATCTTATATTTGAGGAAAAA
>SNQJ01S0005738.1:209481-232840 GCA_010110895.2 Picea sitchensis
ACACACACACACACACACACACACACACACACACACACACACACACACACAATAAATGAATAATAGAGATATGATCAAGATACTAACCTCCTCCATGAAACTTTCATGTCCAATGGCTTACGTTGGCCCATAACAAGTTTTCCTGCAACTGAAGCATTTGTGAGGGTCACATGAATTAGGATGGGAATGCCTAGTGTGTATATATAATCAAGGAATAATAGATATATGATCAAGATACTAACCTCCTCCATGAAACGTTCATGTCCAGTGGCTTACATTGGCCCATAACAAGTTTGCCCACAACTCAAGCATTTATGAGGGTCACATGAATTAGGATGGGAATTCCTAGTGTGTTGGCCTCTCCTAGACATACTTTTATGTAGGGCCTAAAGGTCCAACCCATCCCACAACATCACTGAAAGGTCCCTCCTACATGGATAATGATATGAATGTTCTATGTTGCAATAAGATACAGGTCAAGGTGAAAATGGATGACTAGGTATGGATAATTTTTTTTAATATGAGATTATGTTGGGTAGGAGGGTTAGGCCTCTACCTAGGAGGACGAGGACCTATAAATAGTTCACACCTAGCATTTTTCCGATCCTGTGTGGACCCATGAACCACCCCTTGGAATTCACCAATGTCAAAGTAGTTGACAAGGTGACCTAAAATAAACTCATCCCATAATTTCATAAGGAAATACAAAGGCACATCCCTATTATTGTAGGTATATTTGTCAAAAACCATGAACCACCTATCCATCCAATTGTTTACAAATGGTTGGTAGGCACACCAGTCTATGCAAATGTGTTTCTTTGTGACTATAGGTCATGTTCTAGTTTTAAGGTCAATAAACAATGACATCAAATCTTGTTTCAAAATGTTGAGGTCTATGACCTAGTTTTTATCTAGACCCATCCTATAATAGTCAAACATTTTGGTCGTGTAATAAAAAATGTGTGTTAACTAGCCTTAGGCATCTGCAATCGAAGTAACAAAGGAATCTAGTGACGTGGCTAGTGAAATTTGTGAGGGCTCTCTAGTATTTCTCAAGTCTTGTATAAGGGTTCTTAATGACCTCAACCCTGCATCAATTTCAAAGTTTACATTTCCTAGTTATGGGTTGGGTTTTGGTCTATCTTCATGTGATGATGTTAGGTTTTGGGTTTTCTCTAGGTGTAGCCTCCATGCTATTTAAGTATGCTACATTTTGGGGAACAATTAAGTTTTTATTTCTTTTTATAATTTAAAAAAAATACGAAATACAAAAAAAATAAGGTTTAGAAACTTATGAACCAATCAGATACCACATCAACATAGTCCTACAATGCTTCCTCAATCTCTCGTCAAATCTCACTCCTCAATTCGCTTAAGAAATGACAAAACACTTGGCATGGTTTTGTTGGTAACACTGGGATGACTGTGGTCCTTTTTCCCATTTTACATTAGAAGAATACACATGCAATCTAGGATTGCATGTGTGTTCCTTGAATGTGCACATATTCTTAGGAATTCACACCCATTCTTAGGAATGTGTATGAATTCTTGAAAATGTCTAATTGGATCTGTGTTGGTATCCTGTGTGGTAGTTTAAGGAACACCGAGGTTGTAGGCTCATAAATGCTTGTGTGTTTCTATGAACGTGAGTGTGCTAGTGTGTGTGTG
The DNA here is from genome assembly GCA_010110895.2 of Picea sitchensis. Classification (NCBI taxonomy): domain Eukaryota; kingdom Viridiplantae; phylum Streptophyta; class Pinopsida; order Pinales; family Pinaceae; genus Picea; species Picea sitchensis. Next base: position 211,150 of record SNQJ01S0005738.1, read on the forward strand.
TGTTCTTGGGTACCCCATTACATCATTAAATGCCAATTTTCAACTACATGTTAAGCACCGAAGGAATTATACATCTCCCTCGTGGGAAGTATAAATCACCTATCAACATAATAATAATATTTTTTTTACTTTCAATTACTTTTTTTTCCAAGAAAAAAATGTATTTATATTCAAGGAGAAAATAAATACAATCATCAGGTGCATATGCATGATCAAAATAGTTCCTCCATGTGGTTTTGGTCATCACGAATTTTCAATCCCCCAACCTCATACGTTCACGAGAGAATTTCTCTAGATACCATTAATTGTATTACAATCCATAACAAATAGGTACTATGAAAAGAAAAGGCCTAAACAAAATTAAACAAAATTAGAGGTCATGGATCATGAGATATCTACATAACAGTTCCCACCCTTCATCAAATTCTTGTAGAATGATCAGATTTTGAGGTAACAAAGTACATTCTTTAGAGATCTTAGCCACTTTCTGATTCAATTATTTGTATATATGAGTGAAATCAATCGGAGAAAATAAAACATAGATTTACTAAAGATGATCAATGAGTAGCCTTAAGTTGATATTATGTAATTAAATAGAACTAGATAGGTAATTAATGACTAGACCGGAGTGTCCAAAAACCTGTAGAGAAGCAAACCCTTGGGGTAGAGAAAACTTAAAGAGTAGAAATAAAACCATATTAAATTCAATGAAATTATTTATTCCTCTCCCGACATGTTTTTTGAAATGAAAATATTTGAGATCAGTCAGACGTAAGAAAAACCCACACCTGCAAATGGAATCACTGCAAGTTCCATTGAAAAAACACCAATCCCTAGACTTTCCACCCTATATTCACCCACAGACTTGGGTTTCTTATAATTTGGACTATTCGTATAATAAGAGAGCAAGCTCAGACACTAAGTAGATGTTTTTAAGGATAGAACAAAATTGTCTTCAAACACAGAGTTTCGTGCCAAACAAATGCCCCAAAGTACCAAGTAAGGAAGGGCTCTAACATATTTCAAATATTTGTTGGAAAAACAACCATAAAAACATCCAACAATAGTATCCCTATCCCACAAGTTTGAGAGACTCAATTGACCTTTAATCTCCCACCAAATTTGTTGTGAGTAAGTACAAGTAAGAAAAATATGAATAATTGTTTCTACACTACTCCTACATAAAGAAAAATACACGACCCTTCTCTATTCCTTTTCATTAACACCTCCCAATTCAAAACCTTGTTATTAAAGTCAAGACACATAAACAAAATAGACTTTGGAAGATATTTTGTCTTCCAAAGTTTCTTCCACCACTAGACCTCATCATTTTTCGCCGTCCCGAATAGAGCATCATAACTTAGCTTAGTTGAACAATTTCCTCCAGCCACATTTCTCTCCCAAATAAGTTCATCCTCACTAGGAATAAGTCTAGCATGAGCAATTTGTAGTGAATAAGTGAAGTTGTTCCATTCAATGGCCCAATAACATACTATATTTAATTAATTATCATTCAACCAACCTTGTGCCCAAATGGTATTAATAACTAGATTTGACATTGAGTTTAATGTAGATTTCATGATCATTTGAAAATAGTGAATCAAATCTCCAGAAAAAAATATTCTTCTTTCACAACCCATAATAGCATCAAAACCAACTCTAACTTGTGACCCATTACCAAACTTCCAGGCTAGAAAGGAGCCTATCACAAGGAAATCCAATGTCGGGACTTTCCATTGATTTGATAGATTTTGGGTAATTTTCCTTTCCTTCCTTATCGAGTCCAATATTTTGCTAGGGGCAATGCAATTTTGTATTAAGATCCTCCTCCATAGACTATGTTTGGTGATCATATTCCATGGTGATTTAGAAATGAGTGAATGCTTTAAAATATGTATATCCTTCAATCGTCATCCTTCCAAAGACTTTGGAGCTGTAATTTTTCTCTAATTAATCTAATGAGTCCCCTTATATTCACTATTTCCCTGCCACAAAAAATTGAAACAAAAATTCTAGATATTTTCCAGAATGCCTTTTGGGATATGGGACAACGCATGACAATACACATGAATAGCCTATGAAATAGACTTTATCAAAACTAAATGATCTCCTCCTTCCAAACACCTATTTCACCATAGTGAAATTCTTTTTTCGACCTTCCCAGTCAACCAAAACCAATTTTCTTTCACATAATTGTTTGGTTTCAACTTGGAACCTAGATATTTAATATTTATATTTATGTCTAAGGACTAAAAGGGTGGATGTATTTCAAAAACTAAATCAATACCATCAGGGTGATAGTTGTTGGATCATGTTGTCATTGATGCCAATGGTTTGATTGATTCATTTCAAGTGATTGATTGATTTCAAAGGATTGATTGATTTCAAAGGATTGATTGATTGATGATTTATATAATATAATATGTATTGTCCTTGATGAGAATGCATAGATGAAGATGGATCAATGAGTTTTCATTGATAGATGATGAAGATGGATCGATGTGGTTCCATTGGTATATGATGCATTGTTGGAAAAATGTGTAGATGTCTCATTATNTGAGGGTCTGGTAGTAGTGGGCGTAAGATGGCATCTTTGGGAAGAATCCTTCCAGATATTTATGTGTTGTCTTCTCTGTAACCTCAGCCTAGCTTAGGAGTCCTTGCCTTGGGGTGGAGCTCGGTCCCATCTCGGGGGTGACCCACTGTTGAGCTGATGAATAGTGTGGTCTACGACTGGGAGGTTCGTGGAAGGCCTGCACTTGGTTGGTGATTTCTACAGTTGTTAAAAGATAAGTATCTGAATTATGCTTTGATCATGTTTTGCATGAATGAGCTATTTATGTATCATGTTTTCTGCTGTGTATATGAATTAAATGATAAGGCTAAATTCTTGTTGAATATAGCAGTAATTCATATGTTTACTCTGAGTTAAATGTATTATTTTGCTTGAATGCATGTGGTTATATAATTCCAGTATGAGTTATGTAAAAGTCCGTGTACAGACTGGTTAGGAGAGGTTTGAAAGCTTCAGTAGTGAAAAGGGTACACTACAATCTGCCTCGGGTTGAGGACCTCCTTAATCCCTTCACAATTGATTGTCACCAAAAGAGATCCCACCCATCTATTGTAAAATTGCTTAGAGAATATATTTGTGGTTTAATTCTATTCCTTGTAGATAAGTTGACATGAAAGGGACCAAAATTTCAACATCAACTCTTGAGCCCTCTATGGAACTCCATGAAGCTCCAAGGTCATCAATTTCATTGATATGCTTTACCATGATATGGAGAGATTTAAGTCCCCAAAAGATGAATCTCAAATAATCTTTTCTCTAGAGAAATCGACAACAAAATGCATGGCACCTTTACTTCTATGATTTTATTGGTCCGATTTCCTAAGCCACATGGAAAAGACATCCAATGTGTATATAATATATACAAGATGCCCCTTGCACCACTTTCATTTGGGTTAGTATGATTTGCACCATTATATAACATGTATGGTTTGGACTTGTATATATCCATCTCACCTATTCTCCTATACGTTTTTGAATTGATGATTTTTCCATAGCTCTTATAAGATCCTTTTATTTTATATAAGGTCATTGTTGGAGTAAATAAATTGTCTTGGAATAGAGTGGAATTCCGAGAAAACCAAATGGTTCGTGATACGATTATAGGAAATGAGTGATGCTCTAGTTTTTTCTTGTTGTTATCTAATCAATTATGGAGAGCCTCCTAAATCAACATGCCTTCCCATTTCTCATTTCCTCCAGTGAAACCATGTATACTTAACCAAACATCATTTACAAAGGGACTTAAAAAAAATTATTGTGTCACATTCTCCTCTTGTTCCCTACAAAAGATACAATAATTAGAGCCTTGTTAGGATATTCTTTGCAAATTATCTAAAGTAAGTAATCTATTGATCAATGTGAGCCATTATAGTATCATGAATTTTAAGGGGGATTAAAATTCCTTAATATGTACCATTTTCACTCATCTAAAACCTCCCCTCACTAAGATAGGGATGCTTTGTAACCCAAGCTAAATTAGTAAAGACCCCATGTCTTGTTAGCTTCATCCGTACAAAAACAATCATGTTGCTCACAAATATTATGGATTCCATTACTAACACACTTTTGAATTGCTTCCATTCTTTTTCCCATTCATTCCTCATCTCTAGTTGCTCTACACTTTTCCATCTTGTGGACCACAATTTGTTCTCATCCTTATTTTATACAGATTGGACAAAAAAAATGCCTTGAGTGGAAAAACTCAATCAAGTTGTGTGACAATATTTGAACACCACTACCTTGAACCCATGGATATGTCTGTAGCCTAACCCATTGTTAATTCAGTATAATCCAAGAAAGGAAATCACTTGTGATAGGTTAATCCCCAACCATTTCTCTTTCATTGATCAATCCTCTTGTGGATTTATTATTAGGATTTATTGTTCATTATATCATACTAACATATTTAAATAAATTTTTCTTTCATCAAAGTTTACTAGGAATTTAGTGGAAAACATTCTCCATGCCCATTTGGTGGTTGGGAAACTTGAAAAGATGTTGAGATCCTTGAAATCCCATCCTCCCACTCTCTTTGTTTTTGAATTTTTTTTCTATTTCACTAGAGGGATAAAGTATGTATTCTTGTTTATTGACCATAGATATTTTTTAAAAACTTCCTAATCTTGTTCAAAATGATTTTGGGAATGTTTTCAAGCATCATCCAATATAATAGAATATATTCAAGTAAGTGTTTCACCAAGGTAAACCTTCATCCCGTAAAAAAATGATCAGTAACATTATAAGTTTATGCTTTTGTCTACAAAACCATATCCAATCTCTTGTAGCATAGTCATTTCCCCTTAGTTTGTATCCCTAATATTTCATACTCTCCTAAAAACCTTTTATTTGCAATGAAATAGTTATTTTTATCATATTTATATGTTCTCTTGAGTCCTCTTGTTTGTGGCACACAAGAGTAGAATTTTGAAAGTTAATTTGCATCCATGTTGTAATACAATAGAATTGCAATTCCCTATCTAGTACCCTTGCTTCCTTAATGGTCCCATTATGATGTTTTAGAAGGGTGTAAGCTTCAATTTTGGTCATGGTCAAATATATTTTGTGTTATTTATTATATTTAGGTTTGGTTAAGGATGACCTAATCAGTGTAGGCTCATGATACATCTTAGGAAAGCACCCTACCCCTTGAGTTGTGTATATATACACCAAATATTATTTGTAGCAAGAAGATTATTTTATATCATTAATAAAGTGTTATGCATAAGGGAAGCATTAAAGTGTTTCATTGCCTTGTTCTTGGTTTACGTATCTCTCTAGTGCAATTATGCTTGGTTTGGTTCGCTCTCTAGTGAACTTATGCCTAGGTTTATTCTCTCTCTACGATTATTTTTCTCTGGAGCTACTTTATTCACTTTATTGTAGAATTAGGGTTTTGTTGGTTGGTTCCATTTGATCCTCTCTTTCTCCCATGAATCTCAACATGGTATTAGAGTGTGCATGAACCTCACTTACTCAATTCAGTGGTTGATGTAAAATAATTTTTTCGATGGCATCGCCTAAGGGATGTAGAACTAGGGTTTTTGGATCATCTCATTTTAGAGATTTTACTAAGGCTTTTCCTAGGGTTTAAACTATCCTTTAAGAGATAAATTTAGTATTTGAACTGAATATTTTTTTTCTAGTGGCATCACTTAAGGTTTCTTTGTGACTACATAATTAGTGTTTTTGGGTCATCTTTTTTTTTTTCTTAGATTCTAAACCCTTCTTCAATATTGACGCACTATATATTTTTTCTAAAGAAGATAATACCTCTCCTTCTCTTGGTTCTATTAAGGAAAAACTTCTAGAGACTTTATCGAGGATTTTTTTTTGTTTTTGTTGAACCTATGGAGTCATAGAGAATGTTTTCCCAATTAAATGGGTCCAATTATGATATTTGGGTAGATCAAATTGCTTCACTTTTTTGGAGCAAGGTTTTGTGGTGTAGAGATTTCAAAAATTTGCATAATTTGAAATTCCCACCTCACTTCTATGAGGCTACATATCCACTTCATATGATTTTCAATATTCAATTTCTTCAATAGCCTTGCAAGAATCTTCAAATATTCTTAACATTGTTTCTAGGCAAGCTTGAGAATGTAGACATTGTAAATACTTGAAGCATAGATCATATCAACAACCCTCCGGGAAAGATCTATCTCAATGCATATATTTGAAAATTAATTCARTTATAGTGGAAATATAAAAGGAACAAATCATATATGAAAGTTTCATTAAKCATGCTAAACCAACACAATATTACCTTGATGTCCTAATAAATCAACATACTAAAAATAATGATRAAACTTGCTCAATCCATGAGAAAAATCAAATCTACAAATGAGATATGAAATCACAAATTTAAGATTGTAATGGTACACTTCATATTATCATAGTAATGAAAATGAATTACATTACCTAATCTCATCCCAATATGGTACAAAAATTACTTTCCAATTATCCCTAGAAAGGACACTTCAATGCATCCCAAACCCTCTCTAGGGCATCCATAATCACTACAAATCCTAACTAGCCACACAAAGACCAAGCAAGGCATCTCACCAATCTCTACAAGCCAATCTTGGGAGATTTCAAACAAGTCGGGATCACACTAACTATCAAACCCCAAGATATACTACTTGCATCACACAAGCTATTAAGGATATTCACAAACTTGCATCCCACAAGCTACAATGCTCAACATTACATATCACAAGCCAAGAAACCATAGTGCTAGAATACCACAAGCACTAATCCTTTTTACAAGAGTAATATATGATCTTCCAATATTATTCAAATAGATAGCACCACACCAACTGTAACATACCCAATACCCTCTATGCACTTTGAGGATATGGATTACTTCTCTTAACCACCCAAATTCATGAAAATTTACTAAGGAATTGAACTCCACTGTTCTATTATCAACTATTTACTTTCAACATGTATGACACTACAACTTTATGCAACCTAAATGTAGCCATTCTATTATTCATGAAACCATAAATTATAAGTGTAGGCTAACACAAGTAATTAGAAGAGAAAACTTGAAATTAATTCAACCATGCAATAGGTACATTTTTTAATCTTGGTGTTTGGTGTAGATCGAAGAATTTCTCCATCTAGAATATCAATGTTATATGATATTTACCATGAAACATCCTCATATTGATATTTGGAATGAATTATTTCCTTGGTGTTGACTTGAAGCGTTGATGATGTGGATCTTGGAGTAATGACTAATCATGATTCTAGGACTCAATATTTATTTCCTCTACATTTTCATGATTGCCATGCATTTTGATATCTCTACATTTTACATGATGATAGATATATGATGAAAAATGTAATTTGTAACCAAAAATTGAATATTAATAAAAAGTACATCATAGACTGCAGAAAATAAGGAGAAAAGAAGAGGGGTTATGACACATTGCTCATTGACTTCTTATTAGCAGATTAACTCTTAACTATGACACATTTCTCTAAGAATTTGACCTAGAGTAGCACCCTAGGCCTATTTTCATCATTGATAGGTTACCTTGTGCTCAACAGATGAAACTTCATCAATAATCGCTAATTGAGTAATTTCCCATGTGTTCAATGTCAATACCTCTATTCACACTTTGGGATTTGTGTAGTACCTTGGGTTACATTTTCCTCATTGGTGGAATTCCTCACCTCTGTCAATGGTTTTCATTATTGGTCATTGCTCAAAGGGTCTCTTCTATGCACTATTCCATCTGGTCCATGCGAGAGACGTAGCTGATGGTGTGTTTGTCTAATATTTCATCCAAGTCCTTCAAAATATTTATCCATTTTATTTCCTTGTGTTGGATGATGGGGGATGCTTTAATGCCCTCCTTCCAACATATATCTTCCCATCGAATCCAACTTGTTTTTTCTAGGATCGAGATCTAGCGTACTTATATTACCTTGGGGATTATAGTTATCAGTGGAAGGTTCCCTCACTATTGATAGTGGGAATACATAAATATCCCATGATCGATAGATTCTACAAGTGTTTGATGTCAACTCATTCATTCACACTTGTTAGAATGTACTAGGTACCTTGACTCCCATTATCATTATAGGTGTGTTGTATCGCATTTGTTAACGGTATACATCAATGATTGGTAATAAAAGGGTGTCTCCCAAGTTAGACTTCATATCATTTATTCACATGTTGTGGCCTCATACCTTCAATAGTTTGTTTTGAATACCTCGGGTTTGTAGTAACATCACCTCTTTTAGGTTTCCGACCGAATTGCATTTGATAGTACCACTCCCTTACATGACATTGGTACTTGTGGAGGATCTTTTTGTTCATATTATTGATTCTAGTTATCTTCTTATGATTCTGAGGCATAGATCCACTATGTATCTGTTCGTGGCTATGCTCTCTTTTGACATGGATCCATTGTGTATTCATTTTTCATGACCATGATAACTACTTATATATGCTTCATGGATTTGTAGTGTACTTTATTTGGTAGCCATGATTTAATCTCTCATGAGAATGGGTATGTATGCCTCGAGAAGAGAGATATATCATACTTGATTTCTTCTGCATCTATTGTTTTGGTCCATTGTTTGATGAACTTTTCTTGGGTCCATTGCACAATTTCCTCCTGGATTTATAATGTGTTTTGGCCATCAGATTCCCTTCTGACCTCACATATTAGGGGGCATTTTTTATAGTATATTTTTCCACTCCATATACATAGGCACACTTATTGGCCATAATTCCAAATTCACCTTCAATTGTAGATCAAAATTCCTCCTCAAACTATTAAAAAAACACTCTTTGGCAAGCCATACACTACTAATGATATGAAAAATAACACATACAACTTCATATATGCTTGTTTCCCCTTAGAAACTCACATATGCACTTATAATGCACAAAAAAAAAAAAATATGCACAAAATGCACCTTTTTGGGCAAAGTTCATGAGTTTCCCAGGTTAATTACCTTCTATTGTCCATGCCTAACTACTCCAACCAACTTTCCATGGTTCAAATAGAGCCATTGGGTGGAGGATAAAGGGAAGCACCATTTTGTTATCCAAATTATGCCTAAGTCTGCAAGTCGTTTATCCCAATTTTTTAAGACCATACCCCCATTCCTGGAAGCCTTTATCTCCAACACCTTACCCTCTTTATCCCATTGTGAGGAAGAGACCCATTCTCTTTCTGTCACTTGCTTGGAGCAAGAAGTTAAGAGGTGAAGTTGTCTTCAGTGTGTTAAGACCTAGAAAAAGCCCTATGTTATGTGTAAAACCCCTTATTAATCCATAGATATTGAAATATTACATTTATAGTGTTATAATTGTATGTCAGCTAGAACTCTTCATTGTACCCTTTCATTATAATTGTACCTGTTGTCTCCTATATATATACCAAGGAGACCTAGTCTTAGGATCATCTTATCTCATACCATATTGTATTTGGAATTGGATATATTGTAAAAATATGTTTCCCTCTAGAAGTGAATTGTATTCATTGACTTTTTATCATTTTTAAGGCACTGGATCATAACATTTGGTATCAGAGCATTAATCCTAGGGTTTTTTCTTCTCCAAGCGAGTCATCGTATAATTTTCTCTATAAAAAAATTTATGGGATGATTCAGACAATGAAACTTGGAGGTTGCTTAGAAAACATATCAAGGTACCTATGATAAAAATTTCATCTTCTGGTTCATTGTACTTTTGGAAATATATCCTCTAGAAGATAAGGTTTTTGACTCATCCTAAATTTCGTTTTAAACTAGTCGTCTTTGGATTTTTTCTATAAATTTTTTATGGGAGGTTTCAGATAGGGAAAATTTGTTGAGACTAAGAATACATCTCCTAGTACAAGTGGTCCAAATTTCAGAATCGAGTATTAAATATCAGACACATGGAATTTTGTACAAGTTTTCTCTCCAGAAAAATCCAAAAATTAGCAAGGTTTGGGAAAGTTACCATAGCTTTCACTTGGAACATAAAATTGGCCAGACATGTGACATTACAAAGATGACATATCATAGTACTACAAGCCAAAATTTCAAACTCAAAAGGGCCAAAATGTTAGAAATACATCAGATGGAAGGGCGATCAGGAGGAAAGACTCCAAATTAAGGGTTTGAAAGGTACATAACTTACAATTGGCATAACCTTTTATTGGAATCTACATTTTTGGTGATTCAAAATTTTTGATAAAGATGAAAACGAAGAGAATTATTGTTTTCTTACATGGCTCCAAAGGTTCCTCCAAAATTTACTTCACCCACTAAACCTCCAAAGAGATTAACCATGACTCAAGATGAAATCCAAGAAATTTATCACTAGATGGAAAATAAGATTACTGAAAATAGGGAACAAATGGAAAATAAGATAATTGAAAATAAGGAAGATATGAAAATAAGTATGGAACAAATGGAACATAAGATGGTTGAAAGTATGAAAATAAATATGGATGAAATGGAAAATAAGATGGATAAAAAGATGGACGAAAATAATAGTTAAATGAAAAAGAAGATGGATAAAAATAAAGAAATACAAAAATCCATGAAAGAATTGCAAAATTTCATGTCTTACATGATCTTTCATTCCCTATATGAGAGACTCCCTAAAGAAGATATCAAAATACAAGGAACTCATGAAAATAAAGGTAGTATTCATGTTGAACAACCTATTGATAATAAGAATTTCTCAAGTGGATTTAACTCTAATAGTGGAGTTAATTATGGTGGGGGTCCTAAATTCAACTTTCCCAAGAATCAGTTAAATAATTTTTATGGAACAAAGGTCTTTACCTAAGTGAACCAAATAGAAAAATATTTTGAAATGCATAATATTATGGATGATAAGAAAAGGATTCACATAACAACTTTGAACTTTGAGATAAAACTGTATCAATGGTATCAATGGGTAGTTAAAAGGAAGCCCCCTTTTTATCATTATACTTGGGGTTTATTTACAAGAGATTTAGAAGCACAATATGGGAAAGTTTAGGAACATAACTACATTCAATTGACAAGCATCACACACTTAGGTTATATTGAAGATTATAATTCATGATTTCAGGTATTGGCCACAAGGGGGGATGACATAAGTGATGAAAATTTGTTGGAATCCTAAATGGGTGGATTAAAAGAAGACATTAAACATGAGATTTTATTAAGACATCCTACAAATATTACGGAAGCTATGCAATTTTCTCGACATATTCAATCCAAGAATAATGCTACATAGAAGTCTACCATTGGAGCACACACATGCAACAATGATCACTTTTGGGGTTCATAAGACAACTGTGCCTCAACCGATAAGGTAAATAAATCAACAAATGGATGAAAGAAGAGAAAAGGGACTATGTTTCAATTATGACAAGAAGTATAGTAAGGGGCATAAATATGGTGAGAATAAATTATTCCACATAGACTATGAAGAGAAAGAAGACCAGGAATTGGAACCACCACAAGATCTGAATTTAGAAGAGACTACTCCAAAAATATCTTGTCATGCATTGGTTGACATCAATACTTCACAAACCCTCAAGATACAAGGATACATCAAAAAGAAAAAGGTACTTAAGAATATTGATTGATTCTGGTATTACCCATAATTTCATCAATTACAAATGAGAAAAAGATCTTAATTGCTTTGTATACTCTGCACCAGAGTTTCAGTAATGGTTGCATATGGAGGTACTATAAATTGTTCAAGGAAATTCCATAGTATTAAACTCAACACCGGGGAGTATTTTTTGGATACCCCCATGATTGCAATACAAATGGGTGGTGTTGGTGTTGTATTAGAGGTCTAATGGTTACAATAATTGGGAACAATGGCCCTTAATTTTTAAGATATTTTCATGAGATTTTCCTCAGATGGAAATGAAATTGAGCTTAGAGGTATCCAATAAAAACTCTATAAAGTGATAAGCTCTAATAGCATGAAAACATTACTAAAAAAGGGAAACCATGGTGTAATTTCACAATTGGGCTCACTTGATGTTCAAACATTTATATCCTTTGCTCCATTAGATCTCCAAATAGTTATCAACAATCATTCCAAGGTATTTGGTGAAATTTCTAAGGGTCTTTAACTTGCTTGAGATCATGACCATGCTATTCATTTGCAACCAGGAAGTGTACCACCTAACATTAGGCCTTACAAGTATCCATATGCATAGAAGAGTGAGATTGAGTGTATGATCCAAGAAATGTTAGAGGCCGATATCATTCAACCTAGCCAAAGTTATTTCTCTTCACCAATGGTGATGGTTAAAAAGAGGGATGGTTCATGGAGTATGTGTTTAGATTATAGACAACTCAACAAAATGACCATCAAAGATAAGTTTCATATTCCTGCCATTGATGAATTATTAGATGAATTGTTTGGAGAAAAAAACTTTACTAAGCTGGATCTTTGTTTGGGATATCACCAAATCATAATGAGGTAGGAAGACATTCCCAAAATAGATTTTAGAACTCATGAAGGTCATTATGAGTTTTTGGTTATGCCATTTGGACTTACTAATGCACCTTCAACATTTCAAATCTTGATGAATTCTATCTTCAAACCCTTCCTTAGAAAATTTGTGTTAGTATTTTTTGATGACATACTAATCTACAATAAATCTTGGGAAGAACATGTACAACATGTTGGCACAGTAGTACAACTATTGGAAGTGAAACAACATTACGAAAATCTTGCCAAGTGTGTCTTTTGGGTTCAAGAAGTGGAATATTTGGGCCATATTGTATCTCATGAAGTTGTAAAAGTGGACCCTAAAAAAATTAAATCTATGAGAGCATGGAAAATTCCCAAAACCTTGAAGAAACTTAGAGGATTCTTAGGATTGACAGGATATTAATGAAAGTTTTTCAAGAACTATGGTCAAATAGAAACACCTCTAACAACATTATTAAAGAAGGAAACCTTTTCTTGGATTGAATCAACAACCAAATATTTTGAAAAACTTAAGGAGGCTATGTGTACAACTCCCATCCTGGCCACACTTGACTTTACAAAAACATTTATTGTGGAGTGTGTTGCCTCAAGCCATGGAATTGGTGTAGTTTTAATGCAAGAAGGAAGGTCCCTTGCCTTTAAAAGCATCCAACTTAAAGGCAACAACTTACTCAAACCCATTTATGAGAAACAAATGTTGGACATACTAAATGTAGTTTAGAATTGGCACCATTACCTAATAGGAAGACACTTCAATGTAAAAACATATTATGATAGTTTGAAGTACTTCTTGGAACAACGATTATCTTCAGAATAACAACAAAAATGGGTTACAAAGATGCTAGGTTATTACATTCAAATTATCTACAAAAAATAAAAACACAATGTTGTGGCACATGCTCTTTCAAGAAAAGAAGAAGAAATAGAAGGTTCACTATGTGTTATTTCTATTCTTCAATCTAATTGGGTGGAAGAAGCAAGAATATAATGGAAGAAAGATCAAGAGGTATGCAAGATAATTCAACAACTACAAGAGAAGCCCAATTTATTAGATAATTTTGTATGGAATAATGATTTTCTATGGTATCATGATCACTTATATTTATGTAAGAATTCCCAACTCAAATAGAAGGTCCTTATGGGAATGCACACTTCTCCTATAGGAGGACATTCAAGATTCTTGAAAATGTACCAGATGATCAAGATGGAGTTTTTATGGGAATCGCTTAAAATTGACGTTGAAAAGCTTGTGTCTAAATGTTTGGCCTGATAATAGAATAAGAGAGAGATAATCAAGACGCTAGGTATCCTACAACCATTAGTTATACCAATTCAACATTGGGAAGAAGTTTCAATGGATTTTATTACAGGTTTACCCAAATTCGAAGGAAATACTATCATCATGGTAGTAGTGGATCGACTGAAAATTATGCCCATTTTTTCTCTCATTCTCATCCTTTCAAAGAAAATACAGTAGTTTCAACATTCATGGAAACAATTCAAAAGCTACATGGAGTGGCAAATATTATTGTAAGTGATAGAGATCCAATTTTCATTGGAAATTTTTGGATTGAATTAAGTTTTTGTTTGGGTACTCAATTGGCTCACATCTCATCTTATCACTCTCAATCCGATGGGAAAACTAAGGTTGTAAATAAATGTCTAGAAGGATATCTTTGTTTCTTTGCATTTGATAAGCAAACATAATGGGTCAAGCGGTTTCCCTTGGTGGAATGGTGATCCAGATTATTTTCGGCACGAAATGAGAGCGAAGATATAATAAAGAAATGTACAAAGATATCTCATATATCCAATAATATAACAGAAATGTATCATAGATGCAACCATAAACACAAAGATACAATAATACACAATTTTCTTTTCATGAGCAAAAATGTACGAACACTGTAAAAATACAGAGTGAAAGACTAGCTAGAATGGTGGCAACTTATCATTGAGAAGAGATGTGTCCGCTACTCACATTCACAAGAAAATGATTTTACAATGAGGCTCCAAAGGCCTTTTTATCATAAATAAAATATAAATTCCTAACCCCGGACGATGAAAATCCAACAGTTTTGTGGACCCCAACGTTTTGGGTAGTTTGGTGTATCAACTTCTCGAGGGCGTAACTTTGGCACACGATCTCCATTTGGGGTGCACAAGAACTCGTTGGAAAGGTATCGTCGCGGAGATTCATTTAGGGGGATCAATTATAGCCTTCAACTATAATTGAGAAGCTCGGTCTCAAAAAACCTTCATTTAGGCCCTCAAAATGGCCCTGAAAGATAAAAACTGCTAAAAATAGTAAATTACCAAAATTTCCAGAAAATTGTTTTGAGCCAATTGCAAAAGGTGGGTGGCCATCGATATCCACCTAGATCAAATGGTGGTACACCACATCCTTCCATGCTTCATAAAAAATGTCCCCATTTCTGGCACTTTATAGATATCATCCTCCATCCATTACATCACCCTTGAAAGGGAATACAAAGGTTCAAGCAGTGGAGGAACACATACATAACCCAAGAGATTCTTAAACTGTTGAAGGACAACTTGGTTATGGCACAAAATATGATGAAACAACAAGCAGATCAACATCACGGTGAAAAGGAATTTGAAGTGGGGGATTGGTTATTTATGAGGCTACAACCATATAAACAAATATTGTCCCTCAAGAAACAAAAGAGGTACAATAAATTAGTACCCAAATATTATGGCCCCTATAAGGTTTTGCAAAGGATCGGAATTATGGATTACAAATTGGAGATTCCTCCATATTCACGTGCACATCCAGTCTTCCATGTTTCTTGCTTAAAGAAGGTAATCAAAAACAAGATCCTAGTTCAAAATATTTTACCAAAGATTAATGAAGAAGGGAAAATCATACTAGAACCATAAACAATCCTTGAAACACAAGTTAAGCAGCTGATAAATTGAGCAATTATGGAGTACCTCGTCAAATGGAAGAACCCACCAATGGAAGAGGCAACATGGGAAGATGACTTCTTCATGTAGAAACACCCACGTTTAGTCAAGTGACAAGGACAACGCTTGTTTGAAGGGGAGGGGCATGTTAAGACCTAGAAAAATCCCCATGTTATGTGTAAAACACCTTATTAAGCTCTAGATATTGAATTATTACATTTATAGTGTTATGATTGTATGTCGGCAAGAACCCTTCATTGTACCCCTTCATTATAATTGTACCCTTTGTCTCCTATATATATACCAAGGAGACATAGTCTTATGATCATATTATCTCATCTCATATTGTATTCTGAATTGGATATATTGTAAAAGGATATTTCCCCCTCGAAGTGGACTGTATTCATTGATTTTTTTACCATTTTTAAGACGTTGGATCATAATACAGTGGCTCCCGATAGTGGCGCAGCTTGGATTAGGTAACATCACTCTATATTATTTTCTATTGAAATTAATGATAACTCTCTTCTTTCCCATCCCAATCATCTGTTGTTAATACATTTTCGTTATAACTGAATGCATATAATTGGTAAATAAATAATTAATTGAACCAAGTTAGAATAGGTAGTTAAAATTTATTTACTTTAACTTCTTTGATTGGAGTGCTGTTTCTCTTTGTGTGCAAGAAAACAAGAAGAAAAATGGAGTGAGAGATTGGAGCAAGGATTTAAAAGAAGAGTCTAATCCAAACTTCGGTGTCCAGGTGAGTGGTCCTTAACCACCAATAGTTAGTTAGTTATACATTTTAATTGATTTCTAAGTTTGAGTCAATTCTCTAGGTTCCTGCTTTGTTGTGACCTTTAACCCAAGTCATAGGGGATAAATATTTATAAAAATTGGGAAGATAATCGTTGGTGACTTCATCCAGAGCTTCACCCAAAAAATCATACTACCTATAGAAGAGTGTGGAGAGTGAAGATAGATGAAGTTGAAGAGCTACCTAAATCTCCAATCCAAATAGAAGAAACTAGCCAAGGAGTTATACCAATAGAGGAGGTCAATGACACCAACAAGATGAAAAATAGGTTGATGCCAAGGTTACCCCAAATCCAGTTGTTGTTTCTAATATTGCATCCAAATAACCCCTTCTTGGAGTTGTGCCAAAGATTGGTGCACGAAGGTCAATAACCTTGGGGGAGTTCTGGAGAACTCCATGACGTGCTTGTAAGCATGTACAAGCATGAGATAGTTTTTTCCATGTCGAGAAGCAACTAATCCTAGTAGGAGAATGAAAACCAAATCTCCCTTGTGGAATTGTTACATGATGGAATAGCATGTTGGGTTCACATTGAACAAAGACTAGCATTCAACTTGGCTCCATTGATTTCTAAGATGGACCATATCCAAGACTGAGAGAGATGGGAATGAATGTTAATTGTAGAGTTCAGATCTGGATATTGCTCAAAGAAGAGAGGTAGCCAGAAGAATTCTATATTGTGGGAACAAGCAAGCCAATAACTAGAGTGTTGATGGGTCAAAATGGCCTGTCAAGCAGGTTAGGGAGAACGCCTGATGGAAGGTCTGAATTAGACCTACTCTCATTTGATGTAGAGTTTTCGACGAGTATGTGGGCTTGGTTGCCACTAAGAATTAAAAGAATAAAATGGGGAAAGGTAGCAGACTATCCCCCAAATAGTTCTAATAAATTCTAGATCTAGTCTAACTAAAAGAAAACTAATCTAACCTATCTCATGGGAGAAAAAACAAATAGATGAGCACAACTTAGAATGATATTTTGACAACAAAAATAGTTCATATCAGTCAAGAATATGTTAAAACAATGATATCTCAGATATCATCTCAAATAATTGAAGAAGACACCTGTAACCTCATCCCTGTACTCATTAGAAATCACAAAGGTGTGAGAATCCTAAATACTAAGTACATAAATAGTCCATATGATTAGCACTTAGAAACTCAAATGAAAAATACATGTGTAGAGTAGTCCCACAAGAATTTGAAAACAATTATGGCTTCAAAATGGATTTTTCTCTTCATACATAAAGAAATAAGAGTATTATTTATCTATACAATGGGAAAACGTCCCTCATTACATCCAATGAGTCTTATTTTATAAAACAGGAGAGAATCTTCAACTTTAGTGACTGTTAACTTTGTTTTCCCTTTGTTTTGTCATTTTACATTTCAAATTTATTTTACATTTTCAAAAATGAATATGCAGGAGTTACAAATAGAAGCTGAAGAGACTCCTGGGTGGTTATTTTCTCCCTAAGGCAGTTTACAAATGACATTCATTAAAAAAATGCTATTAACTCTGTTCCTCGTGTTTTTTTTTATTATCATTAAGATCATTCTATCTTCTCCTTTGTCTTAGCTTTCCATCTAGCTATTGCAGGCTCAATTCTGACTCCTGTAGCTTCATATATGACTTCTTGAGCACTGCACAACCCATTCTTCAATTAAATTCCGACCTCTTTTGTGTTCTAAATTTTTAGAGAATTTATTCTCTCGATCTGCCAACATTTTCTAGGCCATCCTATTCGTCTTTCATCTAGATTTCTGATAAGATATCTTGGGCCTAATTTTGTTTCTTGTAGCCCCAGATATGGCTACTTGAAGTTTTCTCAGTCGATTTCCCCCCCAAATTTGTGGTACACTATTTTCTACGTTTTTTGACATTCTCAATCACTTGTCTTGCCTGCAGACCTCTCCTTCTGCATTCTGCAGTTCAATAGTTTTCCAACGAGGCATCATGGACTCAATTCTGACACCTACTGCCCAAGATATGCCTGTTTGAAAAACGATGCTCAACAACCCTTGATCATGTCTGTGGGTGAATCTGGGTCGTTGGTCCTTAACCTACAAATCAAAAATCCCACATGCATAAGAGAATTCAATATTGAGTGGTTTAAATGGTTTTATCCCATTTAGCTAATTTGAATAAGAATGTGGGGAAGGCATATGACCTAGGGCTTATAATGTAATTTTAGATAATTTTTTTCCTAAAAATTAGGAAAATAAAATACAAGTAAAATAAGAAATTTAATTAAATTAACCTATTTAAAATATAGTTAACAAATAAAATTATCCTTAACCCTATGTGAAAATAAAAAAATTACAAAACTACATTAAAAATAATCTAAAAATAATAAAATACCCCCCATCACCCATGTGAAAACATATATATATATATATATATATATATATATATATATATATATATATATATACCCCCTCTCCCCATAATGAAACATAGCTCAAAGTCTTTGTCAAATATGAAATTCCCCAAAGTCTTCGACTCAATGTCTTCCTCATCGAGGGGTTGGTGCATCCCCACCTCACTGGACTCACCTCTCCCATGGAATCTTCCGATGACGGTAACTTTCTTATGGACATGCTCACTCCAATGTACAAGCTTCCTACGACACTCCAACTCATGCTCACTCCCAATGACACATTCCGATGGATTGAGAAGATATTAAAATAATATAATGCCTTGGTCTAAGATATAATTCCAATAGGTACACGTTTTCCAAAAATAACTATTAAAATAATCAACCAAAAATAATATTAAAATAATGCATGCATGATCTGTAAGGTTGGTCGTGGTAATTCTCCAATGGTAACTTCTCCAACGACGGTAACTTCCAATGGGAGATGAAGAATATTAATATAATAATATTTCCCAATAATTCACACTCTCCCAACAATTTTATTAAAATAATTCTCCATTACAATATTGCATGGTCGTTAGGATGGCTGGTTGTCAGAATGGATGGAAGGTGAAGGTAAGCCTGGGTAAATGTAACTTCCCATTGGTAAATCTCGATGACACATGATCAGGATATATCCCTCCATTGGTGAATATAATTATTGAAATAATCCCTCCTCTCATTGGCACATTAAAAACATTAAATAATATCTTAATCATGCTCCCATGGGATTGAGGAAAATAATTAAATAATACTCCTCGCATTGGTGCACGTCTTCCAACAATATATTCAATTAACCCTTCTAAAGAAAATATATTAAATGCATGGTCATCGAGGTATCTGGTCGGAAGGTGAAGTTTGAGTAAATCCTTCTATGGTAACTCTCCAACGACAAAGACCTCCCATGATAAATATTAATATTAAAGTAATACACCTCCTCCTGAAGGCTCGTCGGAAAGCATGGTCCGGACATGCATGGAGTGTGGCTCCTATAGATCGTTCTAACGATACACTCCCTTTGAGCTATTAATAAGTGAAAAATAGCGAAAATGTTGCTCCAAAAAGTGAAACATAGTGAAAATGTTGCTCCAGAAAGTGAAAAATAACGAAAATGTTGCTTCAGAAAGTGAAAAATAGTGAAAATATTACTGAAGAAAGATAAAATAGTGAAAATGTAGAGTGAGTGTGTGTAAAAATGTGATAATATGATTCCAGCCAAAAGAATTTATATGTTTCCGTCAAAGTGTCGTGTCCCCCTATTTTTTTCCAGCTGACGGATGTTTCTATCTTCCACTTTTTGGTCGAACTATTGATTTCCAGTCAAAAGTTAGTTTTTCTGTTAAAACCAACTTTCGGCCAAAAACGTGTAACTATGACACTTTTAAGAAAAGTATGTGTTAACTTCATCTTACTCCAACTTGGAAAGGAGCAAACTCATTAAAATGCCATGAGTCTGGTTTCATAACTAGTACCATCATTTTTAGAATTGAATCTTCTTTCATTCAATACAATTTATATTCAATTTAATTGTTTTTTAGTAATTTTAGTTAATTTTATAAAAACATTTTTTCATATTATGTTTAGATGACATAATGATTCAGTAAAATGGAAAATCAGTATCTGCAATAATACACAGTCGAAAATTATGGAAAATTTATATAACGAAACCTTTCACTGTCATATTCAAATAGATTTTACTTTTAAATAAAAATTAAGACAAATACATGATGTCGAACCAAACATGTTTAAAATCTGCAACTTTTTCATATTAGTCGAATTCAAAAAATTGTAGTAATTATAATATTCATTTGTTTTCTTCAATACTATAGTCATACTTTAATATAGCTTGTTTAAATTGTTGCAATATATTTAATTTTTCATAAACAAAAGTTTAATAATGAGTAAATTGACACTCATAAACATAAAACACTATCATTCCTTTCATTTTTTAGGAACATATTGTCAAACAATCGCTAAATTGACATATCAAATGTCAATAAAAAAATTTCAAAAAATAATCAATAGAAAACTAACAAAATTCATGTCGAGTTTTTTTTTAACTTTAAAGTGAAATTCTAAATAAAAAGAGTACTTTTGTTTATTAGAAGTTGAAAAACTTATGAAAATATATTTTATTTTCTCAAAAAACAAGGAAAATAGACTCCCACATTCATGATTTTACCTGAATCTTCATAATAATATAATAAGGCAAAGACCAATTCCCAAGCTTAGTCTTGGAACAATTAATAAAACATTCATAAAGTTTTAAAGGTGCTTTGGAGGAGGGGTAGGGATTCCATGGAGATAGGAGGTGGTTTTAAACGGTTATTTCCCATGGAACTTACCATGAAGTAGATGTGAGGACCAATGGGGAGAAACCTGGGGGAGGTCTCATGGGATATTATGTTAAATTTTAAATTTTAATGCGTGAGGAAAAAATATAAAAAAGTTAAATTAAAAATCAATATGAAACTAAACCAAATGAGAAAAATAAAATGAATATATACAATCTAAGATTTAGGTGATAAGAAAGGAAAAACAAAATGAAAATGAAAATTAAAACGAGAAATAAAATGAATATAAAAAAAATGAAAAGTCAAATTGTTTTTTAGTTTTATGGATATATGAGAAAAATAAGGATGTACATATTACATCTTAGGTTTTATGGAAAACACACCATTGAACTATTGATTAAGGTTGGTTGTCATTGATGTCAACCCTTGAAGAAAGCCCCGTAGCACAAAGGTTTGAGTAATGGACCCAATATTGTTTGATGTAAAGATGACTCATTATTGTCTTGTCATGGTTGATAAGAAGTAAAGATGGATGAACTCCAAAGTGGTCCCCTTACGCTGAAAGCCCTCATGGGAAGACGTTTTGTGGAGTAAGAGAACCCATGCTTAATTGTGGAATAATGAGATGAAGGACAATGAATTTTTCTGGCAAACTATCCTAGATGGATAGTTCTTGTCATTCCATTTATGGTGGTAT
>SNQJ01S0005739.1:2524-28087 GCA_010110895.2 Picea sitchensis
GATTGCAATGTTAATAGGGATGCTTAGGTTGCGAGGCTAATTATGTTAACTGAATGCTAGTGATGATGTTTAATATTAATATTGATTAGATCGCTATGTTATTGTTGGCTTAATTGAGATGTTGAAGATGATGATTGGATTTCCATGCTACTGATGTTCAAATGCTATGCCAATGGCGAGGTAAATTGCAAGCGCTAGTGCTTACTGCTTGTCCCTGATTGTAGTACTGGGTGGTATAGTTTTGCGTAGCATGTTCGTGTCAGGCGAGATATAGACTCCTCTTGTAGCTTAGCATTTTTGTCTGTGTGTAATCCGAGGAAGGAATCTGGTGCCGTATCAAGAGTCTCGGGCTGTTTAAAGGCACAGTTCCACTCTTGCGACACATTCTGGGCCATATCAGTAGTCTCAGGCTGTTTAAGGGCATAGTTCCACTACTGCGACTCTACTGACGGATTCTTCCATTCTGTGACCGTACGGTGCCTAACCCTGGTATCTGTCTCTGCCTATAGCCTTTAGTTGCCCGCCTCTTGTTCGGGGCATTGCTTCTTGTCGTTGTTATGCCATGTCGGATCGTCTTGATTGTGTCCGTCTTACTTGCGACCTGTTGGTTCAAGTTTGACATAGAGTAGAGGGGGTTGTTCTGTCTGCACACACGCACACACTTTTAAAAAAAAAAGAAAAAAAAATTTCACCGGTTGACTAAGTAGATGTCCTTGGCTAGGATGGTTGTTACATTGAGCTGGAATCATCTTTGTTGTACTAATCTGAATTTGTTCTTTTTGGCAGAGATAACTGCTTCTACCAGTGTGTCGCCATTGTTGGCAGCCAATTAACATTTTTCCACTGTCTTATAAGCTACCTACACCAGTGTTTGCAAACCTTAATTTTTTGTTGCAATTCTCAAATAAACGACACTTTTATTTTTGCGCCATTTGCACACTTACCTTCGTTTTTGTTTTCACGACAGTAAGCGTGAAAACTCAGTCTTTCAAAGTCGCATTAAAATCATTTTTGAATTGTCATTATCATTCTTTTCGATATGCCCATTGCGTTTACATTTTACTTATCATTATGCAGTTCGCAAAAACCTTTTGATTTGTATTCATTTGACATTCTTTGATTTCATTTCATGAGTGATTGAGTTTGTGATACATTGGCGATTGGATCCACTTGGCACATTGGTATACATAAAAACGCATTGGCACATTGGTTAAACTCTTGGTATGAATCGTTCTATATAACGCATGTCACATAGTCAAACACTTGGTAGTGGTTTCGATTTATTTGTTTGGTTTTGAAACTATAACTTTTGATTGCGCGCATGGTTTATTCCACTTACCAAAGGTTTCAATTGATTGATTGAAGTGGCATAGTTGTAACACTTTTGCATCATGATTTGAATAATTGAAAGAGTCGACGGTTGTACCATTGGTAATGACTATTCTGCATGGACAGAAATAGCTCCACCACCTTCGCATGATGTCATTAATGCTTACCCTTATCCCTGCTTCACCTCTGCTAGCATCGAGTAAGCCTTCGAGCATTCTGCTCCTGAGCATGCTATGATTCAAACCCTGGTTCGTTCACCATGCGCTCTTCTCCATGGCACCGGTGGTGCAAATTGAGCCGAACGGTAGTCAAGCCTTGCTACTGTTCGATAATGCCCAGAAAGACTTAGAGGATAGTGGTTGGCTCACCTTTGTACAGCGGTTTGAGGGTTTTAATCTATTTATTTCACAGCAATTCACCCTGACTTTTGATGGGTGTAGGGCCAAGGTAGGTGACATTCAGCTTGAAATCGGTGAAGAGTTCATCAACTCTACCACTGGATTAGCAGCCATGGGCCAGCGATGGTTTAAAAACTCTAAAGTTGAGGAGGTGCCATGGCCACTATTGTTCGTCTCATGAAAGGTCACATCCTGTGACAGAGGTATGCTGATTTCCACGCTTAAACCAAGGTGGCATGATCTTTTGATAGTGGTTAAAAAATTTGTGACCTGTGAGGGTCGGTATGGACTCGTTTTTCTTTACCACCTTCATTTGTTAATGAATTTTATGGGTTATCCATTGAACATGCCATTTTATTTCCAGCGTAGTCTTTATAAAATGTCAAAAAGGTTTAAACAAGAAAAGGTCGATAATAGCTTGTTCCACCACAACCTAATCAGACTCATCGTTGTTCACTACTTAAATCTTCACGGTGATAGTTGGCAGGATTTTATCTCTCGAAATGGTTTTGCTAATACAGAGCCTGTCCAAATTGACAAGCCTGTGGTTAGTGAAACTAAGGTTGAGCCACCCGTTCCTTTCCATGCCCTTCTACCCTCTCCTAAACCCACGGTCAACCCTGGTTTTGACCTACCCGACGTTATAACTGAGAAGTTTGAGGTTGTAAAAAATCCTGTGAGCAAAAAGGTCAAGGGAAACCCTACTGTCGATGGAAAAGGTAAAAAGAATGCTCGACTCATATCGAGGCTTGCTAGGAATAAACCAAAACCTAGTATTGATCAAAAGCCCATAGTCCTCAGTGAAGACTCAGACTCTGACATCGAACGCTTCCTAGCTAGTGAGTACCCTTACTCCCAAGGTCTGTGCTCCGAGCCACCCTATGACTTTGTTTCTAATTTACCCCCTTGCCTAAAGAATAATCCTAGTTACCTAGGGATCAAGCTTCCTAGTGAAACCCTTGGTGATCTAACCAAACCCTCGACTGCATTTTCAAAGCACGGGCAGTCATCGTGCGACCAATGTAATGTGTGGTTGGAACGCTACTATACTGACGTCCCCTTATTACAGTCGAAGATCAAATCATTGGAAAACCAAGTTACAGTGTTGACTAGTGAAAGGGACAAGCTTCAAGCTAATGACAAGAAGCAGAAAACCATTAGTTCCATCGTATTTAGGAATGTTGAATCGGCTACAGCCTTCGTTAATTCCAAAATGTCATGATCAAGTTGTCTGTTCATCAACCAGGTATGAATTTTGATATCAATTCCATTCTATGAATTGCTAGATTAATATAATGAATTGAGTTTGGTTTTCAAATAGCTCTGTCTATTGTTCGAAATGACTTTGTTATGGCCATATCAAAAATGGTTATGTTGTTCATCCTGTACATTGTTTTCGTTTTGCTAAAATTAAATGAAGTTATGATTTGGTTACACAATTTGGTCGTGCCCATTTTAGCAATTGATTGGTTTTCATTGGGTTTGATTCGTTTGTCTGTTGAGTTAACGAAATTAATGGTGTTTGCTTTCGATTGGATTTTGTTTGTATCTGATCTAAACAGGAGGATTTTATACTAAAATTAGAACACGATTCTGTTTTGATTTAACATGATGTTGCTGTCATTGGATATCAACGATTCTGATTTAGTTCTTGTGATTTGGTTGTGGTGATAATTTCATAGGATTGAATTGATAAACACGATGTAGTTTATTAAATTGGAAAAATGACTCTGTTTTGTCAACGTTTTCGTTTGGATTTGGATTATATTTGAACTGTGCAAAAGATATCTTCGCTGAAATCATGGAACTGTTTTGATTCACAATGACTATGTCAAACTTAAACTGTTCGATTCGCTCTTGTTTTGATTGGATTGCTATGTATCTTGAGTTAGCACGATTGTTTTTATGAGCTGGATTTGTGTCGAAAATAGACTTGATGCTGCTCTGTTGATTTTAATTTTCAAAATGATTTTGTTAAACCCAAATCGACATAGGTCACCTCTGTTGAATTCGTATGATGAAATTCGGTTAATAGTTCATTTTGAAATGAATTCTAGTAATAATGTCGTTGAAAGTCAATCGATTTCGTCCTCCCCCAATTAGCAATAACAAACGATTGGACAAATCTTACAGATCCTGTTATCAATTAATTGATTTCCTTATGATTTCGTTTGTGATAATTCACACACCAATTTTGATTTTATTTGCTAATGGCATGGATCGTTTGTTTATGTTAATACAGTTGAAAATGATCTTGTTGTTTTTGTATGGATTCAATCATGTTTCCTATTGATGCATGAGGCAACATAAATGATTGCCTATGATTTGTTTAACTGTATCGATTTCAATTTGATATGAAAATGATTTCATTACTGTTCGATACGATTTTGTATACCTGAATTGGTAACGAATTAAACAGAGTATAGCTTCCTAGTTTATCATTTGATTTAGTTTGTTCAAGTTGCATACAAGTGTCGATTTTAATGAGGCTTTTAATCAAATATATTTTGATAGTTTGAATGTATTTTCTAAGATTTTAATTGATTTTAATTTGATTTTGTGTCTGATTTAGACCAGCTATAGAATCGCAAGATTCTGTAGCTAGTCTTTAGAATTAGATTTTTATCAGTTTTTATCAACAAAATATCCTCTTAACTTGTCCTTTTTAACCCCTTTCAGGTACATCCGAATTGTATTGGGCATGCTGTGGTAGTCTAGGAGATATTTGTGTGATACAGTTTTATTTTAGGTTCCTAGTTTAGTCAGACTTGGGATATCATCCTAGATTTTCTGTAAACAGTTTTGATAACTTCCACAGGGATGTTTTACCCTATGGAAGGCCTTTAAATACTTATTATTTTTTTTAATAAGGAGCATCCTCACTTGTGGGGGAACCAGGCTATGGATTTCTAATACAAACTGAGACAAGAGTTGATGTCTTGCTACAACTTTAGCTTTCAATATATCAATCTTTTGTTTCAAGTTTATGCATGTCGTTTGCAGTTGATTATAGACTACTTTAGCTATCATAATCTATTGCAGGATGATATGATTTGATTAATGTCTTATCCATATCTGATCTCTTTCATTATTTAAAAACATAGCAATCACTTTGTTTCNTTATCTAACTGTGAAGATTTATAAATCATAAGATTGTTGTAAATTTTTATGTCTTGTTTGTCCTGTAATCATATTTGAAGAGCACTGCAGCTTTTTTGTTTACAAGGAGCTCTTGGATAATTCAGTTCAGGTTTTCTCCCTCTAATCAGCTAAGACAATCATTACATACAGGAAAAACCTGGAGTATTTCTCCAGGTCAGTTTGTTATTTATTTGGTAGTTAATTTGTTAGTATAATTTAAGTAGTTTAGTTAGACATATGGGTAGTTTAGATTTGTAGTTAGAGTTAGAATATTACTTGTTTAGTTTAGTTAGTTTTTGTTTTATTTCTTTTCATAAAATTATAAAATAAAATAAAAACAATAGCTCTCGCTATCTTAGGACAGAATACAAATGAGTTTTTCAGGTTTTCATTCAAATCTGTAAATTGTAAATATTGTACATTTTGTGAATAAGATTTATTTCAGTTAGTAGTTAGATATTTAATTTTTAGAGTTAGTATAGTATTAGATAGTAGATTGTATATAGAACAGTTAGATTTGTTTTAGTTTGTTTTAATAGTTGTTTTTAGTTAGATTAGTTAATTTAGAGTAGTTTTCTTTTGTTTTTGTAGGACTTAGATTGGCTAAGGGAGCCGCTAAACCCGTCAGGGTGGGTTATTCCAAACGGCTTGGGTTATTAAACAACCCCAGACCGGATCCACTCTCCCAGTTGACGGACGGTCAATTTTGCCCGTCAACACCAGCCTAACCAATATTGCACAGAGGGAGTGGGTGAGGTGTTAAATATTCGATGAGGCAGAGGGATGTGTAATTGGGGTTTTCAACCTGACCAATATTGGATCTCGTGAGAAGTATTGGAGCCACTGAGGTTTGAATTAGAGTTGGAGTCGGCCAGAGGAGAGGGGTTTTAGTTAATTGGACCATTGGAGCTTGGAGCCAACCAAAGGAGAGGGGTTTTAGTTAATTCGATCATTTGAGGTTGTATATGTATATAATCATCTACCATGGTAGATAGAAATTCTATGGAGAGGACATGGAGACTTCTCAAAAGGAAAATTAAGAATTCAAATTTGCAGGGGTCTTCTGCAGCGAAATCATAGGTAAATAATTTTTTTTTTGCAAACCCTAGATGTCTGTTTGTATTTTCTATTTTTGTATTGGGATATATTCCTTTCTAGATATTTACATTTGCAAACCCTAGATATTTATGTGGATGATGAATATGGTTTGACACATCTAGTGTTACTATATCTTCCACATCTATCAATTGAAAACTACCATCACTTTGCACCTCGTTAGAAATTGACCAACTTGTTTTTGTTGGGTGGGTGATTCAGTGCTTTTGAGGGTAATTATGGTGGTTCCGATTTCCAGTTCTTACATGAGGTGAGGTGTTGTTTTGTGAGAGGTGAGGGGCTAAAGGCTAAACGAGAATGGCTTAAATTGAAAGTATAAAGGTGAAATTCTTCTGTTGAAAGGTGAATGGAAGGCTTCTGGTTAATGGTGAAAACATCTCTCAAGCCCCTACCCTTGAGAGAGAATTTCACCATTATGCATGCCTTTGAAGGCCTCACCCTTAGTAGCCAACGTGAGCACTAAAAATCCTTGACATGTTGTCTTTTGTTCAATGTTGAGACTCTTAAATTTCTAGCATATTTCTTGTACTTGCACCTTATTTATATCTTCTCTTAGTTAAACATTCAATTTTTTGATAGACACTTAGTTCTTTCTCTCTCTTCTTTCAATATTGATTGGGTTGTTTCTTTTTCACTCCCACTTTTTGTGCCTATATTGCATGTATTTTTATGTGAAGAGTAAGGAGTAAGTTAATATTTGAGGGAGGGATGATCAATCCATTCCATGTCTTCCATAGGATTATTTATGCCTTTGAAGGCCTCACCCTTAGTAGCCAACATGAGCACTAGAAAGCCTTGACATCCTCTCTTTTGTTCAGTGTTAAGACTCTTAAATTTCTATCATGTTTCTTATACTTGCACATTATTTATATCTTCTCTTAGTTAAACATTGAATTTTTTTATATACACTTAGTTCTTTCTCTCTCTTCTTTCAATATCGATTGGGTAGTTTCTTTTGTACTCCCACTTTTCGTGCCTACATTGAATGTATTGTGTTAGTCTCATTGACCTACTTTTATGGTCATTTATGGTCATTCATTGGACATTACTAAAATTAACTTACCTTACCTTATCTTAAAAAGACTCAAATTGACATCTATGATTCCAAAGAACTATTGAAACACATTTGAGCTTAATGTTTCTAAATGACTATTGAAACACTTGTAAGGAGAAGACGTGTCACAAGCTATTTTTAGATGGTATTGCATGAATGTATCATTAAATAATGTGTGGATTGACCTATTTAAGTTTCAAAATGTATGATTGGATGATGCATTGTCTTCATTTGTTATTAGTCATAATTCATTATTATTAATAAAATTGCAATTAATTTTTTATGTTTTCTATATATCTTATTTATATGTGAGATAAAAGAAATTCCCTATATTCTCTACCCTAATGTACTTTGAAATTTTATGAATCTCTCTAGTGATTCTGAAAATTGTGTCCCCATATTGCTTTCCTTGAATCTTTATGAATATGAGACACATACAAAATGGTTTGCAATGCATCACTAGAAATATGGAAATAGTTGTAACCCTCAAGAGAAATGAAATAAAGGCCTTAATGGATATGTACTATCATTTCAAAAACTTTGTAATTACATGAGACCAAAATTTTACATGAAAGGAGAAAATATGCACTTGGGTCTTAAATCTCACTAAAAAAGTGTCCCACATAAGGATCCCAATAGTAAAGCAAGTTCTTCCAAGCAATTTAGTAAGTCCAATTTGCTTGATCTTTTTGCCTCTATAATGAACCTTGAATTTATGGCTTCAACAATTTCTTGTTGCATATTATTGTTCCCATTTTGATCGACATGACATATAATATGGTTTCCAATTCCAATATTTCATGCCACGTACAACAAATATTTCCTATTCTACATAAAATAGTTGGCAAACCCAATTCAATGCTGAGGTTTTAGTTTATAATTGATTTCTAAATATAATGTATCCTAAGATGAATTCATAAGTTAATATTAAGTACTAATATAGCTTAGTGATTAAGCTAAATTGCAGTACATAGATTCCATGGCTACCTAGAAGTCTTATGAATGAAAATTTTTTAAACGGGCTTGCATATCACAAAAACCCTTTTGTGCATGCTAGGATGGTAAAAAATTTCATTTGGTTTACTAAGTTGATATAAATTTTAAACGATTCACACCATAGTATTTTATTTTGATGAAGATTAGTTCGAATGGGATTGTTGCATATTTTTGTTCATGTTCCCATATTTCTTCTAGTGGGGCAGGCAAAATGAAAATCCCCCAAGCCCTTCTAAATTCAACTCTCATTAGTCTAATGATATTGAATTTATGGATTTGCATGATAGTGAATGGAAACATATTGAATATCGGTTGGAGGAATCTGTTACATTTTAATTTAGTGACAATTTTAAAATTGTAAAAATAAAATTTGTTGAGTGGGCCAAATCCAAACTCAAGGATTCAAAAGAGTAGACATGGATACTGGAAGAAGAATTTATAAAATTTTCAAACCTAACATGAATGGAATTTTCAATGAAGAATAGACAAGTAACTTAAATATTTTGGAGCCATGAAAAAAATAGTTTCTTGACTAGAAAGAATCAAAATGGAGGAAAAAAACTAGAGCAATTTGGGTAGCACGGGGAGATGAAAACACCTGATTTTTTCACAGCTATGAAAATATTACAAAAATATAAAATACCATTTGGAGTGTTAAGAATGAGGTGGGAGGAAAATATCATAGTTTTTGTGAGATGGTTGAGGTGAAAAAAATTCATTCCAATAAGCTTTTTAAGGAACCTCATAGAGAAAATATTGTTGACATAATTTAAATGGCAATTTTTCCTAGTTTTGTAAATCAATATAATATTCCACACATTTCAATTGAAAAGTACCATCACTCTACACCTCATTAGAAATTGAACAAATTTTTTCATAGGGTGGGTGATTCAGTGCTTGTGAGGGTAACTCTAGTGGTTCCAATTTCCACTTCTTAGGTGAGGTGAGGTGTTTTTTTGTGAGAGGGGAGGGGATAAAGGCTAAAGGATAATGGATTAAGTTGAAAGTATAAAGGTGAAATGCTTCTGTTGACAGGTGAATGGAAGGATTATGGTTAATGGTGAAAGGCTCTCTCAATCCCCTACCTGAATTTCTCTATCCCCTCTCTGAAGACTAACTCTGGAAGGTATATTGACTAATTCATCTCCTCAAACTCCTAATTGATCATGGGTAGGCTGAGGACTAATCCTCTAGATCCTTCAACTCCTATTCCAACTCCTAATTTCTCGGTTGACTATGCCACTAAAAATTTCCTATATAGATTTCCTATGCTACTAAACCAACATTTTCAAATACATGGAAGTCATACTTAACTTTCTATGAGTCAAGGTGAGAAAATAAATCAGGGTACAATGTATACAAAAATTTAGAGTTCGGGTAATCAAAAATTTTCTTAGCATATGAATCACTTTTTTTCTCAAGTATCGTAATATGTTCCATGAAAGTACATCCAATAAAAATACTCTTGTTATTACATAAATCCAAACTCTAAGTGTCCATGAAAACTAGTGGTACATTCTCGGTTATTGCACAAGATGATTGATCAAGAGCCATATGCTTAGTTTGTTCAAAATATTTGTAAAAAAAAAGGGGTCTATTTTTTTCAATCACTGAGTCATTATTTAAGTATTCTATAGATAAGAGTTTAATTCTACTATTAGGGGAAGAATTTTCCTCTAACTAATCTTCCTATTGTTTCTCTTCAATTGTAATCGATAAGTAAATAGATACCTCATGTAGAAAGGGTTCATGCTTCCAATCCAACATATATCCTCTCATGCATTTATGCTTCTGCATGATCATTACTACTTGTAGAAACAAGGGCATCTCCAACTAGCTATGCCCATACTCATGAAGGGGTTTGTGGCTACACAGAGGGTCCTATTGGTCATGGATACACCAGGAGGAATAATAACTGGAGGTACCATAGTCTATGTCTATGTTGGTTTGAAGACCCTATTTGTGTTGGTTGGAAAACCTAGTGAGCGATATATCCGATGCATGTGTTGTTGTGTTGAAGATAGTAGATATAAACTAGAATCACAAGTGTGGTCACTTTCTAACATTATTCAATATCATAAAATTCTTTCAAGCTCCTTCAAGTGCCCCCAAAATCATCAATCTGCAATAACTTGGCCAAAACTGAGAGTGGGAAGTTGCAATAAGAACTACATGCTCCACAAGACTACCAAATTACAGAGGATTCATATATTCCAAGGCTGATAAACTCCTTCTACAACACCTTTCTCATTTCCTATTGGCTTCTCTGAGAAATGCTTACTTTCCCCAACCTCTCTTCACAACTAGAAAATGAAAACTCATAGACTAGCTTAGTTCCTTGTCAATGTTGTTGTTGTTAAAAAAAACTTAGTTGATTTTGTGCCCTTGTACTATATAAATTACCTGAGATTTGTTAATTAACATATCAAATTAATATTGGAATGCAAAACATCAAAGATGTGTCAAAGTCGAAGGTTGAAAATAGATTAATATCATGCATATGATGAGAGAATAGCCGATGAGAATGATATGGACATATATCCATGTCCATTTAATGATTGTCTTGGTGGAAAGGTGAGAAAAACAAATTTGATTTATCAACATATGATAAGACATGGGCATATTGGTGTAATCCCTTGGAACATAAATTATTATGAAGATATGATACACTTGTGTAGTATGAGATATGAAGAGGTACCAAACATCATTGAAGTGGCACCAAACATAGATGAAGATGAAACAATGTTAGATGAAGGGGTTGAAGTTCATAGAATGTTGAATGAGGGTCTAAATGATGATTGGGACAACTCAATAGAGGATGATTTAAAGCCTATGTATGCTAATTGCAAGTTAAGTCATTTGACAACAATCCTTCAAATTCTAAATTTTCAAGTGGTGCATGGTTGGACAAATGAGAGTGTATATGAGTTATTAGCATTATTAATTCAGTTTTTACCACGTGACTCCACATTGCCAACAAAATGAAGTCAATGTAAAAAGAAAATCACTAATCTAGGCTTAGGGTATGAAAACATACATACATGTGTGAATGGTTGTGTATTGTTTAGAAAAAATATTGCAAGTGAGACAGAATGTCCAGAATGTCAAGAAGGGAGGTACAGACCAGGGTTGAAATTAGTTGTGGTTCCTAGGAAGGTTCTTCACCACTTTCCACTAATCCCATGATTACTTCAAATGTATAGGTGCATAGACATTGGTGAACTTATGCAATGGCATGCTTGAAATAAGAGCACTGATGGAAAACAATGACATGTTCCTGATTCTAAGATGTGGATGGAATTTGATAACAGATGGCTCAATTTTTCCCAAGATCCTCATAATATAAGTTTGGGTTTTTCTCTAGATGGGGTGAATCCATTCTCAGATCAAAGTACTAAATGGTCAACTTGGCCAGTGTTTTTAATAAATTATAACTTGCCTCCATGGTTAGAAACTAAACCATTTTTCTTAATGTTATCATTTATTATACCTGGAAAGAAAAGTGTGACTGCAGATACAATCAATACTTATTTAGAGCCATTATATTGAGCTAATGGAATTGTGGAAAGGGATTGAAGAAATTGAATTATTAAGGGATGGTCATTCAATCAAACTCACTTTAAGAGCTTCCTTATTATTTATGAGTGAATACATTATTGAGAATGGACAGAAAATAATGTTGTTTGTTGAAAGTGGTGGGATTTGTGGTAGTAGAGATAATTCATGTAATGAAAGCGGTGTAAACATATTGTGCATATTTTATAATTTTTCATACTTTAAGGATATATCCATCAGGTATATTGTTGACTTTATGCATACTAAGAAAAATATAGCCTATGCTATTATAGAAACTCTTTTTGGTGCTTCTGATACTGTTTCGTCACATGAATACTTGAAACAACTAAAGATTCATTGAAATATTTGGGTTGAAAAATATGATGATGAAAAATATAGAAAACCTAGTGCTCCTTATGTCTGGACAAAGTAACAACATGCACAATTCTTAAAGTTAATGTCTCGGACTCGCTTTCCACTGGATATGTAAGTATTAATATCATAAGACAAACTAACATGAATAATTTAAGATTCCAAAGCTATTCCCTAGGTTTTAGGGCATGAGGGTGCACTTCCTTTGCATGAATGTGCTATTTTTGGTCTCCACACTTGTCACTAAGCTAAATTATTTCCTTTTAAACAATTAACTGAGACTAGCTAGTAGTTGACTCTCGTTACAATGAGTCATTGAGTTAGTGTATAGATCTCCTTTAGATCATTCCTATGGTGCATGTACTCCATGAGATTGGCACATTTCCTCCCTTGGATTATATATTAGCATGTTTATTACTCATTCAATTTGTAGATATTAATATATTTTGTCATTATTTCTCTCATTATTATCTCTCCCTCTCAATTCTCTTGCAAGTTCTATGTGATTTTATCTAGATAGGTTCTCTATGAATGGTTTTAGAGTTTTCACTCAAAATTCACATGGTATCAGAGATTGTGAGAAGAAAATTTGATTTATTTCACTTGGTATTAGATCTCATAGGTTGCTAGAAGCAATGCACATAGGATTTTTTTTTTCCAGGTTCAAGAGGAGATTTAGTCAGGAAGGATGGAATCATCACAAGTTATTCTTCTCATGTCATACAATTATTTTTATTGGAAGCCAAGGATTCTGAATAAGTTCAGGAATCAAGGCTTATAGAAATTTACAATGACTACAGAGGCTTAATCAACATTAGAAATCAATAAATACAAGTATTTTAACTACATGAATTAGGAAAACGGTCTTATTTTGATGTCAGTATCTCCCGATTTATGGTTTTATAATGATTCTTGTACTACTCCGAATGGGATTTGAACCACACTGTCCGATCTCTTTGGAAAGAAGGATGAGATGAGAGGTCATATGCTTGAGGTAGAGTTGAATTATTTGGATCCAAAAGGATTTAATAATATTTAGGACTTATTTATGAAGTTCAAATCCCTTCTTCTTAATTTAAAGGGATGTGGTGTTGAAAAAAGCACATAATAAAAGCAATGTGTTCTTTCAATTTTGGAAAAACTTGGTCTAAAATATGTTGTGTTTGTCTCTACTTTCCATTTAGGAAAGTACACTTCAAGATCAACATGGACTATGCCTACATTGGTAGAGTTCATTGAGTCAACAATGCATGAGCAAGCCAATCTCATTCAGATGGGTCTACTCAAGGATTCGCAGGTGCATGAACTTGTTGTGCATGGAAGCAACAACAAATCTTATCTAAATGTCAATAATAAAGGAAAGGGAAAGGCACATTCTAAGCAGGAGGAGGAAGATAATTCCTTTTATGAATCCTCATGTTCTAAAGGTGGAAAGGGAAATAAAGGGAAACCAAAATGCAGTTACTACAATAGAGACTATCATCCTAGATTAGAATGCATGAAGAAATAAATTAATATCATGGTGTAGGTACTTCAGAAGAATAATCTTTAGGAACACATTTATGAGGATTCGAAGAAGAAGCTGGAAGATCAAGCACCAACAAAACAAGGTAATTCTCATGATTTAATTGCTATTCATTCTTCTCCCAACACATGGATTTTGGATTCAGGCATATCTCGTCACATGGTAGCCACAAAATATGTATTTTCATCTTTAACTGCTAGCATGGGTCCTCCCATCCTCATGGATGATGATACTCTAGTAGAGGTCATTGGATAAGGGAGAGTAGAGATCCAACATGGAATATTTTAGAATGTATTGCATGTTCCAAAACTCTCCATGAATATACTCTCTATCTATTAGATAGCACAATCAAACATAGGAAAAAGGGTGGAATTCACACCGAATTCTATGGTAATATATGACAACTCCAAATTGTTGTTGGTGAGGTCAATCACCGGTTTTCGTTGTATAAATTCTCTAAGTTTATTTCTAAATCTATTTCCTCATTGCTATTGACTCATTTTGATGATGATAATAGATTTAGGTGTCAATTTTCACATGCAACTCTATGTGACTAATTTTCATACATGAAAATTGCTTCCTAGTGAGATAACAATAAAACCCTAGTTTTTATCACTGAACAATTTTACACTAAAAATTATTGACTAAAATTATATGTAGAGAAAACACAAAATATCAAAGATGAATCATCAACACAACTGAGACACAAATTTATATTATGTAACCTTTATCCAATTCAGAAAATCTGAGGGAAAATCCATCCCTCTTGGTCAACACACTTTGACCAAATCTGGGCACAACCTTGTCCTCCTCAAAAAAAAAACATCAGCAAAATACACACACAACAAAATACCCGAAACAATTCCAATTTGCATATATGTTGCGGATACTGAACTTCCAACTTTATATAGTTTTCGAATCACTTGCGACTACCGAAACAGTCGCTTTCTGTAGCTACCAAAACCTGTAGCTACAGAACCACCCACAACTATTGAAACTACCACTTTCTATAGCGACCGAAACCTACAGCTACAAAACCACCCAAGGCTATTGAAATTGCCACTTTATGTAGCTACTGAAACCTATGGCTAACCATCCGCAACTACTGAAACTTTAACTTTCTATAGTTACCAAAACCTACAGCTACAGAACCACTCGCAACTACAAAATGCCCAACTTTCTGTAGCAACTGAAACCTGCGGCTACAAAAATTTCACAACTACAGAACTATCAACTTTCTGCAGCTATTGAAACTTGTGGCTACATAATCACCTACGACTACATAATCACCTTTTGTGGTTACAGAATCACCTCTCTGAAATCACCATGCCTCTTAGAATAAGTGTTTACTCACTTATGCTAAGTCCATGATGTCTCCACATTTTTCACAATATGAAATGTCACATTGACCTATTGATCCAGGTGAATATTGGTGGCCACCCACCTATTCCAACTGGCTCAAAACATTTTTTTGGGTCCCAAATTACTATTTTTAGCAGTTTTTCGGGTCCCAAACTTCTGGGGCCATTTTGAAGGCCCAAACAACGTTTTTTCACGATCAAGCACCTCAATAACGATTAAAGGCTCTGATTGAGAATATGAAATGAAGATCCTCATCAAGACCTTTCCAACGAGCTATCGTACAGCCTAAACGAAGATCATGTGAAAACGTTACGACCTAGGGAAGTTGATGTACTAACTTACCCCAACGAGGCCCACATGAATTTTGGCACTTCATCTCCTAGGGTTAGGTTTTTGGATGTCTAAGGTTTTAGCATTCATTTTTATTGTAAAAATTCCTTCAGATCCTCACTGTAATTATCTTCTTGTGAAAGAGTGTATCTGTCACATCTCTTCTCAGAGATAAGCTTCCACCACTCTAGCGAGTATGCCACTTTGTATTTCTATCGTTTTGTACATTTTTCTCAATAATATAAATTTTTTATTACTGTATCTCAATGTTTATGGTTATATCTCTGATACATCTATGTTATATTATTTAATATCTGATATATCTCTGTACATTTATTTATTATATCTCCACTCTCATTTCATGCAAAAAATAATCTAGATCACCTATCTTCTTTATATACAATCCTTATGGGTCATGATAGAAGCCCCTCCATAAGTCAACATCAAATTATAATTTATTTTGGGTCTGAAGCCCCAAGACAAACTTGTGAATCCCATCACCAAAGCCATGAATCCCCAGCTTCATTCCAATGGTTATTTTCCTCCAAACGAAGAGTGTAATGTGGTGCATACGATAATTCCCACATGCCCAACACCTAGGGCCATGTGAGAATACATGTCTAAAGCTACAAAAATAAACACTCCCTCTTATAGAGGGAGGTATTCTCACCACACTCCATAATCACATGTAAGTAAATCAATCTCCCACACTAGATCTATTACTACAATTTCTCTCCAATCCACCTGATTAGATTCTCCCTTTGTTACTGAAGAAAATCGTGTTGTCTAGCATGATCGCATCCTAAAAGACACTCTGCTCCTAGAATCCTCCTACCTCTAAACCTTATGTCTGGACTCCTCAACCCATGAGACATTCCTGACAATATTGGAAGATGCCTCTCTCCAATATGGACCTAAAGTTTGGTTCCACTAATGAGTGAATCTCCCTCTGAGCCTCCCAACTCCCTCTGAATTCAGAATCCCTCTAAGTCCACACAACCTCTGAAGCTAGATAATCCTTGTCCACTATCCTCTACACAATATTGGGAGGCTACTCCCTCTTCACTCTAGCTTATTTTGATCATGTACCACATGTGCAGATACCTGCTCCATCTAAAATTATGCTATTGGTGCGACCACCTACCTCACCACTAGTGAAGCTACTTGCTCCCTTTGTACCTATTTTGTTGGTGGGGTCACCTACCTCACCATTGTTGGAGATACCTACTCCTCCTCATATGTTTCTCTGCTACTGCTAGACACAACTCCCATATTCTTTCCCTCTCTAACTCCAATAACCACTACTTATCTAAAGTTAATCCTCTGGGCACAAATAATACCTGACCATCCCAGAACATCACTCCATAGCCCTACTCCTCAATTGTTGAGGCTGAGAACACACTCCTAGAACCCTTAGAACATTTTCTACTCACAACACACCCCCTAACTCCATATGGAATACCACTTCTCTAGATCCCTATATCACATGCTTGGTTGATCCAAAAACGAAGGTATTACTGATAAAGTGCAAGTTAGTTTAATGTACTTTTTGCATCGGATCGTTAAGAATGCAAAATACATAAACTTGTTATCTTGTTTGCGGAATATCAAATGTGACTTTTACTTGATGCTTATTAATGAATAAAGAGATCATCCATTAATATCCATACTACAAATGAAGAGAAGAGAACAACAAAATAGAAAGAGAAAAAGAGACAAGAGGTTGATAACGGAGTTTACCAATCGTTGGCTACATCTCTGGGCCCGTTTCCAAGTGAAGGACCTCTTTATTGCTCTTTAAAATGCTCAAAGTTCTCTTACAATGCTCTTTGTTGTTACATTATATGCTTTAGGTCTGCTGTGCAAGACCTCCTTGATCAGATTCATGCATGCACCATCAAAGTCCTCTCAACAACATGAGAAAAATGCCTCTCAAAACATGAGAAAAGGACAAAATTTACAAACTGCTCCTTCAAAACCCTGCATCAAAAAGTCCTCCTACAAGCTTCAAAAATCCTGGTTTATATAGATTTTGAGGCTTATATGAGGAATCCCAACTTTCCTCAAGATATGGCCTCTTTTTGGGATCAAATCCCCCTTCAAATGGCCTTAATATCC
Organism: Picea sitchensis; assembly: GCA_010110895.2. Taxonomy (NCBI): domain Eukaryota; kingdom Viridiplantae; phylum Streptophyta; class Pinopsida; order Pinales; family Pinaceae; genus Picea; species Picea sitchensis. Next base: position 19,821 of record SNQJ01S0005739.1, read on the forward strand.
TCAAAAATCCATTTTCTGGACTAAATATCAGTCAAAAATCCCAAAAAATCATTAATATATGGTTTAAAAACCACTTTCCAGCAATATATGCGCTAAGCCCCCAATGGAAGGGCGTGTGCCCCCAAACAGGGTCACATAACACCATAAAACCATGGGTTGGGGCCTAGCCCCAGCCCCCTTCCGCCCACATAGTAATATATTACAATTTAAAAAATTAAATGCATATTATTTAACAAGAGACATGTGGGGCGTGTTGGTGTTAGTGCTCTCCTTAAGGCGCTTGGCTTGGTGGGTGGTCTTGGGTTCAAAACCCATGGACCCCCAAACAATTTTAACACTTGCCATTCGACCCTGACTGGGTGCCACATGACAGCCCATGTCTGGGCCACATGGCACTTCTTCATTTTCCAATAAAGTGCTACATGTCAACCTCTGAGTGGATCTACCATCCACATCTACCCAGTCAACTGCTGCCACATGTCACACTGACATTGGTCCAAGTCTATGTCATGAGGTGTTGTTGGTGATGTCATACTGACGTCAGCATTGACTTTTTTGCCAGTCCTTTGACTTTTTCGTTGTTTGATAAAATGGTCATAGTACGATAACTCTCGCATACAACATCCATTTGAGAAAGTAAATATAATACCAGAATAAGTACGACGAGTGGGTCGCAATGGAATTGGTTTCATCCAATTCTGATAACTTTGATTTTTGAGCATTTTCTGAGCCTGGGGAGCCTCCTAGATCATTCCTCCCCACTTTGGAAGCTTTTGGACCACCAAAAGTCTTCTTTTACTCCTCCCCACTTTGGAAGCTTTTGGACCACCAAAAGTCTTCTTTTACTCAGATAAGAAGTGAGAGTACTGCCTCCCCACTTGTCTGGTATCGTCCACCCTTTCTGCTTGGACAATAATCACCTAACTAATCACAACAAACATGAAAACTAAGATAGCATTGTTTATCAAATTAATCATTTCATTTATCGCACCATCATCTACATTCTTTGTCGCACTTTGCATCCATGCACCACTGAACAACAGAAAACTAATCAACAATACTAAGTATGCAAATGAAAATGACAAACCATGCTTCCCCTTTTGAACAGTAACAGTAATCAAATTATGCAGTCAAACCTCATGTTGTACCCCTGGTAACACTTCATGACTGTTAGAATCATACTAAACCATCTCATGTTTAGCATAACTAATTCCTTGTTTTGTTACAGACATAAGTGTTAATCTTTTGCTTGCATTTACCATTCTTTTTAACTGCCCTATAGCTGCAAAAGATCTGTCAGTTTTCATGCGATGAGCACGAACAATGTACTCTTTCCCATCTTTCTTGAAGCAATATTTATTATCCTCCATGTAGAATATAACTTTCCTATCATAAAAGTATGGGCTTCCCAGTACAATTCCACATATGTCCAGTGGCACTATATCAAGCTCTACTTCATCATGGTACTTAGAAGTGATTGCAAACTTGATTTTACATTGCTTGGTTACTTGTAAATTGTTATCACGACATATCAATCCCAATGGATATGGTTTAGGATGTGACTTAGTTTCAAGTCCCAAGTTATTTACAACATCTTCACTGATTATATTGGCTTGTGATCCACTATCTACAAGAGTGTCAACTTTAACATTATGTGTTATAACCCTTATTTGGAAAAGTTCATTCCTTTTACACTCATCATTTACATCAACTGAACTAGAAGAGCTAGTACTTGCAACATAATTTATACCTCAGATTCCCATAGCTACAACCTGTCTCTCATCACCGAAATCTGATCCAATATCTATTTGAACTGTCGCAGTTGTGGTATTCTTCCTTCCCTGGTTGGCATACTTCTTTGGCTTCAAGTCAGGATGTAATATCCAACAACGATCTTCATCATGGCCTACTTTGTTGCAATGCTTGCAAGTAGGCTTCTCCTTTATTCTTGTGGTTGTCTTCTTCTCTTTCCTTTTCCCTGCATACTTTCTTTGCCAAGTATCTGTAGAAACACTATCACCAACATTCCCTTTTCTAGATTCAATGCAAATGGCTTGTACACATACTTCATCAAAGTTAGAAGGATTTAGCATAAGAATAATGTGCTTAAGATAAGAATGTAAACCACTGATATATTTTAGGAGTGTCTCTTGTGTATATAACGAAATACCCAAATTTAAATCTTTCTTACGAAATATCTGAGTATATTCTTGTACACTTTGACCTTTAGATCACCTTAAACATTGCCAATTCATCATTTCTTGTTGCATGTAAGCTAAAGGGTAAAATTGTTGCCAGGAAGAGATTGTTTTACCACTTTTCTTAAGATCATCTCTAGTTCTGATTTCCCACCATATGAGATTTGAGACTTTCTAGTTGGATCTTAGTTTCGTCATCAACAATCTTTTGTATCATGCAATAGACTTCTAATTGTCTCACCCAATTATCTAGCTTTTCTGCATCTAATTCACCATCATAAGTGGGTAATTGAAAATTTACATATAACTTTAATAATGGCATATCAGAAGAATGATGATTTTTTTTTCTTATCCTTGGAGGAATGTACACTTTCTTCATTATTAGATGATGAGGATGAAGGAGAAGAAGGTTCTGAAGGTCCACCACCTCCAACTCCTCCTTCTGCTCTTACCAAAGATTCACCTTCTTCAACTTTTGGATTCCTTTGTTGTCCTCTTTCATGGTAAAGTTCTTCTACCATGGCTTGCATAAATTTAAAGGCCTCAAATAAATCATCTTCAGATTTGAAGGGACCCAATTTCCATGGTGAAGACATCTGTTGTTTATGCAGTCACCTTTGAATCTCTGTGTCAAGAGCCTCAAGTTGGCCTTCTCCTCGTTTGAGATTTTCTCTCGTGAGCATCCAATGCTTGCAATTCCTATCAAACCTTCAAAACCAAATGCTCTGATACCATGAACTTGATCCAAAAATGAAGGTATTACTGATAAAGTGCAAGTTAGTTTAATGTACTTTTTGCATCGGATCATTAAGAATGCGAAATACATAAACGTGTTATCTTGTTTGCAGAATATCAAATGTGACTTTTACTTGATGCTTATTAATGAATAAAGAGATCAGACATTAATATCCATGCTACAAATGAGAATAGAACAGAAAAACAGAAAGAGAAAAAGAGACAAGAGGTTGATAATGGAGTTCACCAATTGTTGGCTACATCTCCGGGCCCGCTTCCAAGTGAAGGACCTCTTTATTTCTCTTTAAAATTTTCAAAGTTCTCTTACAATGCTCTTTTTTGTTACATTATATGCTTCATGTCTATTGTGAAAGACCTCCTTTCTTAGATTCATGCATGCACCATCAAAATCCTCTCAACAACATGAGAAAAATGCCTCTCAAAACATGAGAAAAGGCCAAAATTTACAAACTGCTCCTTCAAAACTCTGCATCAAAAATTCCTCCTACAAGCTTCAAAAAGCCTATTTTATACAAATTTTGAGGCTTATATGAGGAATCCCAACTTCCCTCAATATCTGGCCTCTTTTTGGGATCAAATCCCCCTTCAAATGGCCTTAATATCCTCAAAAATCCATTTTCTGGACTAAATATCAGTCAGAAATCCCAAAAAATCATTAATATATGGTTTAAAAACCACTTTCCAGCAATATATGGGCTAAGACCCCAATGGACGGGTGTGAGCCCCCAAACAAGTTCAAATAACACCATAAAACCATGGGTTGGGGCTTAGCCCCAACCTCCTTCCGCCCACATAGTAATATATTAGAATTTAAATAAAATTAAATGCATATTATTTAACAAAAGACATGTGGGGCACATTGGTGTTAGTGCTCTCCTTAAGGCACTTAGCTTGGTGGGTGGTCTTGGGTTCAAAACCTATGGACCCCCAAACATTTTTAACACTTTTGATTCAACCCTGACTGGGTGCCACATGGCAGCCCATGTCTGGGCCACGCGACACTTCTTTATTTGCCAACAAAGTGCCACATCTCAACCTATGAGTGGATCTTCCATCCACATCTGCCCAGTCAACTGGTGCCACATGTCACACTACCATTGGTCCAATTTTGCATCATTAGGTGTCGTTGGTGATGTCATCTTGACGTCAACATTGACTTTTTGCTAGTCCTTTGAATTTTTCACTGTTTGAGAAAACGATCAGAGTACGATAACTCTCGCATATAGCATCTGTTTGAGAAAGTAGATATACTTCCAAAATCAGCGCGACGATCCGATCACAATGGAATTGGTTTCATCCAATTATGAGAACTTTGATTTTTGATCATTTTCTAAGCCTGGGGAGCCTCCTGGTTCACTGGTCCTCATACCAAGATCCTCGTACATACATGAGTCAAACACTGTGAAGATATTGAACAAATATATTTCCCTTGTCAAGTGTTGGTGGATCCCACTATATAAGAACCATGCAATCCTCCAAGGAAAGCCTCCTGCTTACCCAAGTCATGATCATCCAAGTCACAAGACTCTAAGTGTCTATGCACACATTGCAACTGAACCTGTTTCCTCTCTGAATAGTCCCAAGTTGTAGATGGACACTTATTCTAGTCTACTCTAGACATATGCAACTCATATTTATAAGTGTCCTCATCCTCTTGGGTCAAATACCCCATACATTTTCATACCTCAACAATGTGCAACTCTTCGTCCCAATGAAGACTATATCTCATCAAAATGACATATACACAAAGCCATCACATATGTACCTAAGAACTCAAGTTGCACCCATCACAACACACTATGATAAACCACTGGAATTCCATCCACATGGTTGACAATCTACCACACAACATATTGTTGTGATCCGGGCTCTACGACAATACACCTGAACTCCCAACCTTCCACACTACCCAGCTGCAATAGTCCACAACTCCTAGTCTAAACAGGTTTACTCCATGTCTCAAATCTAAGACCATGTAACCTATTTCCACCTAAAACCATCATTATAGCTCCCTCTCAAAGTTATCACCCATGAACTGCCCGAAACAAGAACAAGAAATATGCAACCAATTATAGCATGTATGTGTCTTAAAGATGATCCCCTTCTCTACATATCCCAAGCTCTAATACCATGTCAATTTTCACATGCAAATCTATTTGACTAATTTTCATATCTGAAAATTGCTTCCTAGTGAGCTAATAATAAAACCCTAGCTGTTATCACTAAACAATTTTACACTAAAAATTATTGACTGAAATTATATGTAGCAGAAACACAAAAGATCATAGATGATCATCAACACAACTGAGACACAATTTTTTTTTTCTGTAACCTTTATCAAATTCAAAAAATATGAGGGAAAAACCAACCCTCCCAGTCAACACACTTTAAACAAATCTAGGGACAAACTTGTCCTCCTCAAAATAGAAAACATCAGCGAAAAACAAACTCAGCAAAATACCATGAAAATTTCCAATATGCAGATCTGTTGCGGCTACCGAACTACAAACTTTATGTAGACTTTGAATCACCTATGGCTACCGAAACTTCTGCTTTATGTAGCTACCGAAACTTGTAGCTACGTAACCACCCACAACTACTGAAACTACCACTTTATGTAGCTACCAAAACCTATGGCTACAGAACCACCCAAAACTAACGAAACTGCCACTTTTTATAGCTAGTGAAACCTATGGATATGAAATCACCCACAACTACCAAAACTACCAGTTTCTATAGCTACTACAACCTATGGCTACAGAACCACCCATGGCTATAGAACTTTTGAATTTCGGTATCTATAGATTCCTGCAGCTACAGAACTGCCAAATTTCTGTAGCTACCAAAACATGTGCCTACAAAATCACCTTGTTGAAATCACCATACCTCCTAGCATAAGTGTTTACTCACTTTTCCTAACTCCATGATGTCTCCACACTTTTCACAACATGAAATGTTGCAATGACCTCTCTCCTTTATATAGAAACCTTAGGGGTCATGATAGAAGTCTCTCCATAATTCAACATCAAATTATAATTTCTTGTGGGTGTGAATCCCCAACACAAACCCATAAATCCCATCACCAAACCCATGAACCCCCATATTCATTCCAATGGAAGTTTTTCTCCAAACAAAGAGTCTAATGTGGTGTCCAAGAAAATTCCCAGATGCCCAACACCTAGGGCTATGTGAGAATACCTGCTAAAATCTACACAAATCAACACTCTCTCTGAGCGAGGTAGGTATTCTCACCACACTCCACAATCACCTATAAGTAACTATGTCTCCTACAATGTATATGCTACCACAAATGCTCTCTAATCCACCTGATTATATTTTCCCTATGTCATCAAAGAAAATCATATTGTCTAGCATGATCCCATCCTAGAAGACACCCTTATCCTAGAACCCTCCTGCCTTTTAACCTCATGTTCGGCCTCCTCAACCCATGACACGTTCCTCACAATATTGGAATATCCATCTCTCCCATGTGGACTTGAAGGTTGGCTCCCATTGAGTGAATGACTCTCCCTCTAAGCCTCGTGACACCCTCTGAATTCAAAATCCCTCTAATCCCACAAAACCTCCAAAGCTACCTACTCCCTGTCCACTTTCCTCTGCACAATCCTAAAAATATACTCCTCCCCACTAGATCCTGAGGGCTGACTACCTCTGGAATTTGGATCCTTCTCAGCCTGTACCATTGCTGGAGCTACATGCTCCCTTTGAACCTTTTCTACTAGTGGGGCCACCTACCTCACCACTAGTGGAGCTACATTCTCCCTATGTACTTTTACTGGTATTGGGACCACCTTCCTCACCACCGGTGGAGCTAACTACTCCTCTTCATCTGTCTCTCTACTACCGATGGCCACAACTCTCACAAATTGGCCCTCTCTAAATCCAAGAACCATCATTGATATGAAGATAGATCCTTTGGGCACAAATAATACTTGACCATCCCAGAACACCACTACATATCCCTACTCCTCAATCATTAAGGATGAGAACACACTCCTAGAACCCATAACACATTTTCCACTCACAACACACCCCCTAACTCCATCTAGAATACCACTGCTCCAGATCCATGTACCAGATGTCTGGTCCTCATACCAAGCTCGTCGTACATACCTAAGTTAGACACTGTGAAGCTATCGAATAAATATTGTGCCCCTGTCATGTATCGGTGGCTCCCATGGTATAAGAACCATGCAATCCTCCAAGGAAAGCCTCCTTATTAGCCAATTCATGATCATCCAATGAAATTCTTCCCAAGTACATCATCCAAGTAACAATACTCTATGTGTCTATGCATACATTGCAACTAAACCCGTGTCCTCTCTGGACAGTCCCAAGTTGTGGATGGACACTCGGTCTAGTCTACTCTAGACCTTTGCAACTCATATCTATAAGTTTCCTCATCCTCCTGGGTCAAATTCCTCATACATAGTCATACCTTGACAATGTGCAACTCTCCAGCAGAATGCAGAATCTATCTCAACAACCTGACATATACACTAATCCATCTAGTATGTGCCAAAGAAACTAAGTTGCACCCATCTCAAAAAACCATGACAAGCCACTGGAATTCCATCCATATGGTTGGAAATATTCCACACAAAATATTTTTCTGATATAGGCTCTCCTCCAATCCACCAGAACTCCCAAACTGCCACACCGCCAACTTGCAATAGTCTACAACTCCTCATCTGACACTAGTACATTTGGGTCATTTTTTGATGGTGTGTTTGTATAAATTTCCATTTTATATTGTCAGGAGAACTTCAAACATCAGACCCCCTCAAACGTCATTTCACATGACATCTCTATACCGATGACAGATATATCATCGCTTGTGAAACAATTCTAGCGAACACATGTCATCTCTACTTTCACTGTCCAAACCCACTATGGACGTCGCAACTAGGATGCCCGAACTTCTCACTTGCGACACCACAAGGGACATCGTAAGAATGATGAGAGGCCTATATATCTGACTTTTACACCGTCGCAAAATAGATGTCTACTACATCAGACATGCAACATTAGGAACCCGCAGTGGACGTCACAAGATTGATGGGGTTTCATGTATCTCCGATGTGTATGCTATATCAGTGATGGGAAGGAAGTTTCACATGACATCGGAACACTGACGAGGGGTATATATCTTTGATGTTCACACTATATCATCGATGGTAGGGACGTCAGAAGACCGACGACTTGTTGGTATTTAAAATAAAAATAAAAAACAAACATTTGCTCTTCTTCTATACACACATTGTCAGTTTGTGGATAGTTTGTGTTCCAAGA